>CM068962.1:110530622-110550498 GCA_035128595.1 Eptatretus atami | reverse complement strand
GTTCAACTGCTTCTGCTGTGGGAAATGTAGCGGGTGCTCTAAAGAGTATAAAAGATGCCCAAAAGGAATCCCAAAAATTGCAAGCAATAAAATAAATTAAGAAAGGCAAAACTCAGTTGTCTCCCCAAGAACGACAGAAAATAATTCAAATAACTTGGGTAAGGGTTTCAAAAGTTTTAAGATATCTTTTTTTCCTAAATAAATACAAGTATGGAAGCAATTGATAGTATCTATGATTTGGATAATACCATTGTCATCTAAAACTCTACTAAAAAAGAAGACGACTTCAAGGGTTAATGCTACAACGAGAACAGACTGGAATACAAATGGAACAAAAAGTTTTGAAATGAATAATCAACAAACTTATTTGAATCGAGCCGAAAGTTTCTTGTTGTGTAAATTTACATTCACTAAGGCTGCAAATAACACAAACGCGACACCCGTAAATGATTTCTTCTGGAAAATGTTTGATAGTGTTCGTTTGTATATTGGAACACAAGAAGTTAAAGCGGTTGATTATGTCTCTGCTCCATCTGAAATGATGAAATTTACACGATATTCATTTAGTGATAGAATGGGAAAGGGAGCTGTCGAACGTTTTATTCCTGATATGGCAACGGGAACAAACACAGACCCTGGATATAGTCAAAGGAGAGCAATGTATCATGGTGATACAAAAGCAGTTAATAGTTTTACTGTGGCAGTTCCTCTTAAAGGTATATTTGGATTTTGTGATCATGATAAAGTTCTGCATGGACTTAAAATTAGATTTCAACTTCAAAGGAATTATAATGAAAATAGATTGCTTTTTGGTGCTGCTAATGCTTTTGGTGCTCAGAATAAATTTGTTATTGATGAAATGAGTTGGTATATTAGTGAATATACTCCTAATCTTAAAACAGAAGAGATGTTGAATAGAAGACTTAACTCAAAGAAACCACTCAATGTATCATACCTTAAAAGAAGATGTCAAGATGTTAAACTGAAACAAACCACTTCCACGTGAAATGTGGGTGTTCTGGAAGGAAAGCCATAATATCTGTGGCTCATTTTTAAGAAGCCAGATGGAGATACTGCTACTGATAAGAATAATGCGTTGAGTGTTTATGCAAAGTTGAAACAACTTCGCGTTTCTCTCGATGGAACATTTTATCCACGAGATAGATTGGAAATTGATTGAGAAAAAAATGATTCTGCTGAAGCACACAAGTCTTACCAAAAAGTGTGTGAAAGCAATGCAAATAAAGAACCCATTTTGGATATGACAGCATTTAAAAACCTGTATTCAATCTACGCGATTGACCTGAGTGCTCAAAAGGAAACTATAAATTCTAATCGAGTGGATACTTCCGTATACATTGAAAGAGGAGAGAGTGAAGAAGTTAAGACCTATTGTTTGCTTTTGGATGAAACAGAATTACAGATTAATACAGATAATGGTGTTATGATTAGTCTCATGTAATTTTTGGATAAATAAATGAGTAGTAAAGTGCCAACTGGGGTATATGTTAATCAAATCAATCTTAATAAACTATCATCTTGTATTCAAAATCAAAAGCCTTGTATGATTAACGTTAATACAATTCAGAGAAAAGGAGCAGTAAGAATTGATGTTTTGCTCACAAGAGAACAGGTGAAAATCTTGAACGATACTGGCTCACTTAAAATTAAAATGTCAAAACCAATGTTGAATAAATATTCAATAAGAGAGACGAGTGGAGGATTTCTCCCATTTCTAATTCCTTTATTTGCTGGTTTAAGTGTGGCTGGAGCATTGACGGGTGGTATTTCAACAGCGGTGAAAACCTCCAACGAAAGGAAGGCTCAACTCCGGGCTCAAAAAGAGTTGAAAGACATAACAAAGAGTTGGAGAAACAGATTAGTGGAAGTGGTGTAATTGTAGATTTTGCTGAAAAACTTGAAAGCCTACCTGATAAAGTGAAATTGTTAGTTGGAGATATGTTTTCTTCTATTGCACAAGCAGGTGTAAAATTAACTAAAAGGGGTAACGGATTATATCTTTCTCATAAATAAATGAGCATTGATGAGTGGTTTAAGGAATTTGGAAAAAACTATGTAAATTTAGAACTTGTCAAATATTGTAAGAAATTAAAAATTGATAATGTGGTTACATGTATGAGAGATGAGTTAACAAACTTGTCGAAATATACAAAGAATATTATTATGAATTTAGAAGATAATAATGCAAATGGTTATCATTGGGTTTGTATTTATAATGATCAAGTTAAATATTATTTTAATAGTTAAAGTCTTCCACCACCTGTTGAAGTCGTGAAATTCTTGCAGAATGCTGTTTATCTAACATTTCAAGTCCAATAATTAAATTCCAAGTGTTATGGTCAATTATGTCTATATGTGTTATTTCATCGCAACAAAAATAAAAAAATTTATGATGTTATTTTTAATCTAATATAAATGACTTATGTTGGAAAAGATGGTTCTACCTTTGGTGTATCAATGTTTTCTCTGGAACCACATAACCTATCGAAGCAGACTTGGCTACTATAATCTAGCCCCATGCCTGCACGTATGTTAACAAGGACAAATGTGATCCAAGAGCCCGCGTCATTAAGGTTTTGTCTTCACCAGAAGAAGAAGAACAAGAACTTAGAAGAAGAAGAAGAAGAAAAAAAAAAACAACTTCCGATAATTTCGTCACATGCCTTGACGGAGCAAATAGCGAGACCCGTCATGGACGATCGTCGTTCATGACAAGAAAATAGTGTATTTACGAAATTACAATACATTAAATGGAATAATCTTTAAAAAGTAACGTGAACTTTTCGAAACTTTAAAGCAAATGTCCGAATATATTTAAAAGTTCATGATAGCGCTCTCAAAAGGCACCCTCAATGCGAGGATGTGTACAAGTGTTTAGTATTTAAGGAGATCCGGATCCTGTATATGAACGAGTCGAGTCCTAAGGATCTGTCTTCACCAAGAAGAAGAAGAACAACAACGCCGAGCTCTCATTTTAATTTAGAAGTGTAAATAATGAAGAAGAAGTGTAATAAAAGAAGAAGAAGAGTAAGAAAATGAAGAAGAGTAATAAAAGAAGAAGAAGAAGTAATAAAAGAAAGAAAAGAGTAATAAAATGAGGAAGAAGAGTAAAAATGAAGAAGAAGTAATAAAATGAAGAAGAGAAGAGTAATAAAGAAGAAGAAGAAGAGTAATAAAAGAAGAAGAAGAGCAATAAAAAGAAAGAAGAAGAGTAATAACATGGAGAAACAGAGTAATAAATGAAGAAGAAGAGTAATAAATGAGGAAAAAGAGTAATAAATGAAGAAGAAGAGCAAAAAATGAAGAAGAAGAAAAAAAAATGAAAGATAAAATTGAAGAAGAAGAGAAAAAATGAAGAACAAGAGTAAAAAATGAAGAAGAAGAGTAAAATAATGAAGAAGAGTAAAAAATAATGAAGAGAAGAGTTAAAAAATGAAGAAGAAGAGTAAATAGTGAAGAAGAAGAAGAAGAGTAAAAAATGAAGAAGTAGAGTAAAACAATGAAGAAGAGAAAAAAATGAGAAGAGTAAAAAATGAAGAAGAAGAGTAAAAATGAAGAAGACAAAAATGAAGAAGAGTAAATAATGAAGAAGAGAGTAAAAATTGAAGAAGACAAAAATGAAAGAAGAAGAGTAAATAATGAAGAAGAGGTAAATACGAGAAGAAGAGTAAAAAAATGAAGAAGAAGAGTAAAAATGAAGAAGAAGAGGAAAACTGAAAAAGAAAGAGTAAAAAATGAAAGAAGAAGAGAAAAAATGAAGAAGAGTAAAATTGAAGAAGAGAAAAATGAGAAGAGTAATAATGAAGAACGAGAGTAAAAATGAAGAAGAAGAGTAAATAATGAAGAAAGAAGAGTAAAAATGAATGAGAAGAAGAAGAGTAAGAAATGAGAAGAAGAGTAAATAGTGAAGAAGAAGAAGAAGAGTAAAAAATGAAGAAGAAGAGTAAAAAATGAAGAGAAGAAGGAATAAGAGTAAAAAATGAAGAAGAGTAAAAATGAAGAAGAAGAGTAAATAATGAAGAAGAAGAGGAAAAAACTGAAGAAGAAGAGTAAAAAAATGAAGAAGAAGGAAAAATGAAGAAGAAGAGTAAAAATTGAAGAGTAAATAATGAAGAACAAGAGTAAAAATGAAGAAGAAGAGTAATAATGAAGAAGAAGAGAGGAAAAACTGAAGAAGAAGAGTAAAAAAATGAAGAAGAAGAGAAAAATGAAGAAGAAGAGTAAAATTGAAGAGTAAATAATGAAGAACAAGAGTAAAAAATGAAGAAGAAGAGTAAATAATGAAGAAGAGTAAATAATGTAAAGAATAAGAGTAAAAATGAATGAGAAGAAGAAGAGTAAAAAATAAGAAGAAGAGTAAATACTGAAGAAGAAGAAGATGAAGAAGAGTAAAAATGAAGAAGAGTAAAAATGAAGAATAAGAGTAAAAAATGAAGAAGAAGAGTAAATAATGAAGTGCTAAAATAAGACATGCTAAAATTATGACATCACAAGTCACATTGTGTGGCAGCCATCTTGATAGAAAAAACACACCTTTTTCCGATTAACACCTAAAACTTGACAGACGTGTTTCCAATACACGGTTTGAAGCAGAAATATAAATTTGTGATGTCATAGGTCACATGGTTCGTCAGCCATTTTGGATTGAAAATTAATAAATTTTTTAAATCTTCTTCTCCAGAAACAGCTGGACAGATTAAGCCAAAAAATTCACGCACGCTTTCCCCAAGACAATCCTTTCACAAGTTTGTTAATTTCAATCGATAGGTCACACGCGTTTGGCGGCCACAATCGAATTTACCCTAAAACCTTCAAACATCTTCTTCTCCAGAACGGCTCGTCAGATCAAGGGCAAACTTCAAAAACCTATTGCCCACCGAGTAGGGAATATAAGTTTGTTTAATTTCTAATTGATAGGTCACATGGTTTGGCAATAGCCACTGTTGGATTCAATAAAAAAAAATTAAATAATGTTTTTCTCTGGAATCACATAACCTATATGGAAACGAAAATTTTGCAAACTAATCATCCTCCATGACGTCTGCATTCATAGTAAAAATTATGACGTCACAAGTCACAAGGTTTGGCGGCGCATCTTGGATAGAAAAATAGACCTTATCCGATTTACACGAAAACTTACAAATCACTTGTTAGGGTCCCCGATGGGAAGCTAATTAGGGCTTCAAAGCAGGCTGAAGCCCTATTGAATTCGTTAGATTATTAGGGTACCCTGTCATTCTGACAGGGAACCCTATTTGTTTTCTTCTGTTTATTAGGGTACCCTGTCATTCTGACAGGGAACCCTATTGTTTTTCTCTGTTTATTTCATTATTTATTAGGGTACCCTGTCATTCTGACAGGGAACCCTATTGTTTTTCTTCTGTTTATTTCCTTATTATTAGGGTACCCGCTGTCATTCTGACAGGGAACCCATTGTTTTTCTTCTGTTTATTTCCTTATTATTAGGGTACCCTGTCATTCTGACAGGGAACCCTATTGTTTTTTCTTCTGTTTATTAGGGTACCCTGTCATTCCTGACAGGGAACTATTGTTTTTCTTCTGTTTATTTCATTATTATTTTTTATTAGGGTACCCTGCATTTCTGAAGGGAACCTATTTTTTTTCTGTTTATTTCATTATTATTTTTTAATATTTATTATTCTTTTTCCGCCGCAATTTGCTGTTTTCGCTTAAAATCATTTTCTCAGAACGGTAAGTCCGATCGACACGAAATTTTCACCATAGTATGTATCTTTTTTGATAGCGCAAACTTAATTGGTAATTGTGAACGTCATAGGTCACCGTGGTACGGGCGCCATCTTGAAAAAACGAAAAACTTTGGACCTCTGTATCTCTGAAACGGTGCGATGGAAAATTTTTTTCGCTTGTGCTTTTGAATAAAGCTCCTCAAGGGGAACAGGGGTGATTTTTTCGTGAGGTCATCGGTCAAAGTGTGCCCGGTCAAATTCGTTAGGTACAACGCTGCATCGGAAAAATCTGAAATTTCTTGAGCCTCATCTGCACAACAATTCACCGTAGAAAAAAATATTATGACGTCATAGGTCACTTGCTTCGGCAGCGCATACTTGTTTTGGGAATTTTTTTTTAAAAAAATCTTCTTCTCCAGAACGGCTAACAGATTTGAGGCGAAACTTTACACACACATTCCTCATGTGTCCTTTATCAAGTTTGTTAATTTCTTACTGATCGGTCATACGGTTTGGCGGCAATCTTGAATTTACCGTAAACCTTCAAAACATCTTCTTCTCCAGAAGGCTCATCAGATCAAGGGGAAACTTCACAAGCATATTGCACACGAGTACGGAATATAAGTTTGTTAATTTCTAATTGATAGGTCAACATGGTTTGGCAGCCATGTTTGGATTCATGAAAAATATTTAAATAAGTTTTTCTCTGGAATCACATAACCTATCGAAGCGAAAATTTGCAACTATCATCCTCCATCATGTCTGCATTCATAGTAAAAATTATGACGCACAAGTCACAGGGTTTGGTGGCCATCTTGATAGAAAACGCATCTTATCCGATTAACACGAAACTTCACACACGTATTCGACTACGGGATAGGAGGCAGGATGTAAACTTATGAGTCATAAGTCATATGTTCGTCAGCCATCTTGGATTGAAAATTAATAAATTTTAAAAATCTTCTTCTCCAGAACGGCTAAACAGATTGAGGCGAAACTTTACACACACATTGCCCATGAGGTCCTTTATCAGTTTTTAATTCTTATTGATCGGTCATACGGTTTGCGGCCATCTCGAATTTACCCTAAAATCTTCAAACATCTTCTTCTCCAGAACGGTCTTCAGATGAAGGGGAAACTTCACATACCTATTTGCCACGAGTAGGGAATATAAGTTTGTTAATTTTCTAATTGATTAGGTCACATAGTTTGGCAGCCATGTTGGATTTAAGAAAAATATTAAATAATTTTTCTCTGGAACGGCTTAACCTATCGAAGCGAAAATTTGCAACTGTCATCCCCATAGGCTGCATACATGTGTTAGAAATTATGACGTCACAAGTCATATAGTTTGGGGCCATCTTGGATAGAAAAACGCACCTTTTCGATTACACGAAACTTCACACGACATGTTCCACGCTACAGTTGAAAGCAGAATATAAATTTTTTTGTCATCTCATGTATCTCATGTTGTATCAAAGGCCGAGGTCTGGGTAGTGCACACGAGTAGTGAATATAAACTTTGTTAATTTCTAATTGAGCTAGGATCCCATGGTTTGCGGCCATTGTTGATTCAAGAATCATATTAAATAGATTTTTTCTCCTGGAATCCAATAAAACCTATCGAAGCCCGAAAAATAAAACTTTTGTTGCCACCCCCAATTAAATAATCTCCCCATGCTGATGGCCACTGTTTAAAATTATGACGTCACATGTCACATGGTTTGGCGGCCGTCTTGGATAGAATGACGCACTTTTCCGTTAAAGACGCGAAACTTCACGACACGTTGTTCCACACACGATTGAAGCAGAATTTAAATTTTATGTCATAGATCACGTGGTTCGGTTTGCCATCTTGGTATTGAAAATTAATAAATTTTAAAAACTTCTTCTCTCAGAACGGCCAGACACAGATTGAGGCAAATATATCTCACACACCCCCTTTCCGCAAGACATCCTTTCACAAGTTTGTTATTTATAAATTGATAGGTCACATGGTTTGGCAGCCATGTTGGACTTCAAGACTTATGATAATATATGTTTTCCTCTCGGAAAACACACATAACCTATCGAAGCAAAGCCTTGGCTACTATAATCTAGCCCAATTGCCTGCACATTATGTTTAACAGGACAAATGTGTCCAAGAGCCACGTCCCTACGGTTTTGTCTTCAACAGCAGAAGAAGGCACAAGAACTTAGAAGAAGAAGAAGAAGAAGAAAAAAAACAACTGATATTCGTCACGTGCCTTGATGGAGCCAATAGTAGAGACCGTCAATGGACGATATCGTCGTTCATGTGACAAGAAAATAGTGGTATTTACAAAAATTACAATACATAAACTGAATATCTTTAAATGAGTAACGTGAACTTTGTCAGACTTTAAAGCAAATGTCCGAATATATTAAAAGTTCATGATAGACGCTCTCAAAAGGCAACCTCAATGCCAGAGAGATGTGTAAATGTTTAGTATCGTTTAAGAAGATCTGGATCCTGGTATATGAAAGAGTCATCCTAAAGGATCTGTCTTCACCAGACAGAAGAAGAAAAGAAGAGAACGAACGCCAGAAGCTCTCTTAAATTTAATTTAGAGAAAGAAGAGTAAATAATGAAGAAGAAGAGAGTAATAAAAAGAAGAAGTGTTAATAAATGAAGAGAAGAGTAATAAAAAGAAGAAGAAGAGTAATAAAAAGAAGAAGAGAGTAATCTAAACATGAAGAAGAGGATAATAAAAGAGCAGAGAACGAAGAGAATATAAATGAAGAAGAGAGATAATAAAAGAAGAAGAGCAAGAGTAATAAAAAGAAGAAGAAGAAAGAGAGTAATAAATAAGAAGAAAGAAGAACGAGTAATAACAATGAGGAAGAAGAGTAACAAATGAGGAGAGAGAGTAATAAAATGAGGAAGAAGGTAATAAAATGAAGAGAAGAGTCGAATACAATGAAGAGAGTAATAACGATGGGAAGAGAGTGAATAAAATGAAGAAGAAGAGTAATAAATGAAGAAGAAGAGTAAAAAAATAGAAGAAGAAGAAGAGTCAACTAAAACAGAGAGAAGTTTTTCTTAAAGAAGAAGAGTAATAAAAAAGAGAAAAGAGTAATATAAAAACTGAAGAAGAAGAGCTACAAAAATAGAAGAAGAGTAATAAAATGAGGAACGAAGAAGTAATAAAAATGAGGGAAAAGCAGTACTCAAAATGCAAGAAGAGTAAGAAAATGAAGAAGAGTAATAAGATGAAGAAGAGGTAATATGAAAGAGAAGAGTAAATAACAATTGGAGCGAAGAAAGAGAATTAAAATGAGGAAGAAGAGTAATAAATGTAAGAAGAAGAGTAATAAAATGGAGGAAGAAGAGTAATTAAACATGCATGAGCCAAAGAAAGCCCAGTACATAAAAACGAAGACAGAAAACCGCAAAGAGTAAATTAAAAAGAAGAAGAAGAGTAATAAAAAGAAGAAGAAGCAGTAATAAAAAAGAAGAAGAAGAGTAGTAAACCGCACGCACACACGCACGCTCACACTCCACAAATGAAGCCAACGACACCGACCTCACACCCAACACTCCTGAGGCAAAAAAGACGCAAAAAATGAGAAGAAGAGAAAAAAATGCAAGAGTCACAAATTGACACGGAAAGAAGAGAAAAAAAAATGCGCAAAGAAACAAGATACACACACAAGATGAAGAGAAGAAGAGTAACAAAAGTAACTGAAGAAGAAGAGTAAAAAATAATGAGTTGAAGAACAGAAAGTAAAAATAAAGGAAGCCAAGAAGAAGAAGAGTAAACACATGAGAAGACAAGAGTAAAAATAACAAAAAAGAAGAGTTAAAATATGAAGAAGAAAGAAGAAGAGCTCACAAAAAATGAAGAAGAGAGGTAATAATGTACACGCAGAAGAAGAGCGCACAAAACTGAAGAGAAGAGTAAAAAAGTGAAGAAGAAGAGTCAAAAATATAATGAAGAAGAAGAGTAAAAATAATGAAGACGAAGGAGTAAATAGTGAAGAGAAGAAGGCCTCACACAAAAAATGAAAGCCAGTCACCGAAGAGTACCCAATCAACGCAAGAACGAAACAAGACCGTAAAAAAATGGAAGAAAGAAGGAAAAGGCAGAGTAAAAAAATGAAGAGAAGACGCTAATAAGAAGAAGCCCACAAGAAGACCGGAAAACTGAAAGAAGAAGAGTAAAAAAATGAAGAAGAAAGAGAAAAAAACCTTGAAGAAGAGTAAAAAATTGAAGGAAGAGGAAACCAGATGAAGAAGAGTAAAATACATAATGAAAGAAAGATAGTTCCAAAAAAATGAAATGAGAAGAAGAAGAGTAAAAAAATGAAAGAGAAGAGTAAATAGTGAAGAAGAAGAAGAGTAAATGAAAGACAGAAAGACTTAAAAACATGAAAGAAAGAGCCCAGATAAAAAATGAAGAGAAAAAGAGTAAAAACTGAAGAGAAGAATATTAACAGAGTAAAAAATGAAGAAGTAGAATAAGATTAAAAACGAAGAAGAAGCAGTAATAATGAAGAAGAAGGAGGAAACTGAAGAAAGAGATCTAAAAAAATGAAAGAAGAGAGAAAAAAATTGAAGAAGAAAGCACGAACCCAACATGAAGAAGAGTAATACTATGAAGAAACAAGAGAAGGAAAAAATGACAGAAGAAGCAGTAAATATATGAAGCAAAAGGAGGAGTAAATAAATGAAGAAACTAAGAGTAAAAAAATGAATGAGAAGAAGAGTAAAAAATGAAGAAGAAGAGTAAAATACTGAAGAAGAAGAAGGAAGAAGAAGAGCTAAATAATGAAGCTGCCAAAATAAGACAATAGCTAAAAATTAATGAGCGATACACAAGTCACATTGTGTGGCAGCCATACTTGGATTAGAAAAAACAACCTTTTCCGATTAAACAATTGACAGACGTGTAGTACCAATACACGGTTTGAAGCAGAATATAAATTTCATGATGATGTCATAGGTCACATGGTTCGTCAGCCATCTTGGATTGAAAATTAATAAAATTTTAATCTTCTTCTCCAGACAGACTGGACAGATTGAGAAAACGATTCACGCACACTTCCCCAAGAACATCCTTTCACAAGTTTTCGTTAATTTCTAATCGATAGGTCACACGGTTGGGGCCACGTCGAATTTACCCTAAAAACCTCAAACATCTTCTTCTCCAGAACGGCTCGTCAGATCAAGGGAAACTTCACAAACTTGATTGCCACAGTAGGAATTATGAAGTTGTGTTTAATGTCTAATATTGTCACATGGTTTGGCAGCCATGTTGGATTCAAAAAAAATATTAAATAATGTTTCTCTGATTATATCATAAACCTATGGAAAACGAAAAAATTTGCATATTCATCCTCCGATGACTGTTCTGTTTTTGCGAGTAGATAAAATTATATGACGTCACAAGTCACAAGGTTTGGCGCCATCTTGGATAGAAAACAAGTTTAGATCCCCTTATCGAATTGTACACGAAAACTTCACACCACTTGGTTAGGGTCCCCGATGGGAAGCTAATTTAAATTTATGATGTTATAAGCGTCACATGTTTTGGCAGCATCTGGATTGAAAATGAATATAAATTATATAATTATTTTTCTTCTCCAGAAACGGCCAAAGACAGATTAGACGAAACTTTCAACATTATTATTGCGCTATGAGGTGCTCTTTTCTTATAGTTTGTTAATTTCTGCTGTGATCGTCACACCTGGGTTGGCGGCCATCTTGAATTACCTATATTATAGCTTCAAACATCTTCTTCTCCATGAGAGCGGCTGTATCTGATCATATGGGAAAATGGCACGTACCTATTGCACATGCGTAGGGAATTCAAGTTTGTAATTTCTAATTCGAAGGTCAGCATCGTTTGGCAGCCATGTTGGATTTAAGAAAAATATAAATAATGTTTTTCTCTTTTAGGAACGGCATTAAACCTAGCGATACAATATTAATTTTGCAACTGTCATCCCCATGATGTCTGCATACATTTAGAAATTATGACGTCACTTATATATATTAAGTTTTTTTGGCGGCCATCTTGGATAGCAAAAACGTCTCTATTAAACACGAAACTTCACAGACATGTTCCACAACACAGTTGAAAGTATATCAATTAAAATTTTTTGCTTCATCTCATTGTATATAAATATATATCAAAGGCCGAGGTCTGAGTACAATTCCGGTCAATTCACTGCCAAGCAGTTATAAAGTGCAGTCCTAGTTATTTTTATTATTTATTATTCTTTTTCCGCCGGCAATTTGCGGGTTCTTCGCTTTAAAAATCATTTTCTCAGGAACGGTAAGTCGATCAACACGAAATTTTCACCATAGTATGTATCTTTTTGATAGCAAACTTAATTGGTAATTGTGACGTCATAGGTCACGTGGTACGGGCGCCATCTTGAAAAAAACCGAAAAACTTTGGACCTCTGTATCTCTGAAACGGTGCGATGGAAATTTTTTCGCTTCAACATTTGAATAAGCTCCTCAAGGGGAACAGGGGTGATTTCGTGAGGTCATCGGTCAAGAAGTGTGCCGGTCAAAATTCGTTAGGTACAACGCTGCATCGGAAAAATCTGAAATTTCTTGAGCCTCATCTGCACAACAATTGACCGTAGAAAAAATATATTATGACGTCATAGGTCACTTGGTTCGGCAGCCATCTTTTTTTGGGAATTTTTTTAAAAAAATCTTCTTCTCCAGAACGGCAACAGATTGAGGCGAAACTTTACACACACATTCCCCAATATGTCCTTTATCAAGTTTGTTAATTTCTTATTGATCGGTCATAACGGTTTGGCGGCCATCTTGAATTTACCCAAAACCTTCAAACATCTTCTTCTCCAGAACGGCTCGTAAGATCAAGGGAAACTTCACAAACCTATTGCCACGAGTAGGGAATATAAGTTTGTTAATTTTTAATTTATAGGTCACATGGTTTGACAGCCATGTTGGATTCATGAAAAATATTAAATAATGTTTTCTCTGGAATCACAATAACCTATCGAAGCGAAATTTGCATACTATCATCCTCCATGATGTCTGCATTCATAGTAAAAATTATGACGTCACAAGTCACAGGTTTGGCGGCCATCTTGGAGGGAAAAACGCATCTTATCGGATTAACACGAAACTTCACACACGTATTCCACTACGGGATAGGAGGCAGGATGTAAACTTATGATGTCATAAGTCATATGGTTCGTCAGCCATCTTGGATTGAAAATTAATAAATTTTAAAAATCTTCTTCTCCAGAACGGCTAAACAGATTGAGGCGAAACTTTACACACACATTCCACATGAGGTCCTTATAAGTTTGTTAATTTTATATATCGGTCATACGGTTGGCGGCCATGTTGAATTTACCCTAAAACCTTCAAACATCTTCTTCTCCAGAACGGCTGAACTCTTGATCAAGGGAAATGCACATCCCTTTGCACATGAGTAGAATACAAGTGTTAATTTCTAATTGATAGTCACATAGTTTGGCAGCCATGTTGGATTTAGAAAAAAATATTAAATAATGTTTTCTCTGGAACGCTTAACCTATCGAAGCGAAAATTTTGCAACTGTCATCCCCCATGGTGTCTGCATACATGGTAGAAATTATGACATCACAAGTCACATCGTTTGGCGACCCATCTTCGATAGAAAAGCACCCTTTCCGATTTAACATAAACTTCACAGACATGTTCCACTACATAGTTGAAAGAAGAATATAATTTTTTTTGTCATCTCATGTATCTCATGTTGTATCAAAGGCGGCGAGGGCTGGGTATGCACACGAGTAGTGAATATAACTTTGTTAATTTCTAATTGATAGGTCACATGGTTTGGCGGCCATGTTGGATTCAAGAATTATATTAAATAATGTTTTCTCTGGAACCACATAACCTATCGAAGCAAGACTTGGCTACTATAATCTAGCCCCATGCCTGCACATATGTTAACAAGGACAAATGTGTCCAAGAGCCGCGTCATTAAGGTTTTGTCTTCACCAGAAGAAGAAGAACAAGAACTTAAGAAGAAGAAGAAGAAGAAGAAAAAAAAAAAACAACTTCCGATATTTCGTCACATGCCTTGACGGAGCCAATAGCGAGACCCGTCATGGACGATCGTCGTTCATGACAAGAAAATAGTGTATTACGAAATTACAATACATTAAATGGAATAATCTTTAAAAGTAACGTGAACTTTTCGAAACTTTAAAGCAAATGTCCGAATATATTTAAAAGTTCATGATAGACGCCTCTCAAAAGGCACCCTCAATGCGAGGATGTGTACAAGTGTTAGTATTTTAGGAGATCCGGATCCTGTATATGAACGAGTCGAGTCCTAAAGGATCTTTCTCACCAGAAGAAGAAGAAAGAAACAAGCCGAGCTCTCTTAATTTTAATTTAGAAGGTAAATAATGAGAAGAAGTGTAATAAAATGAAGAAGAGTAATAAAATGAAGAAGAAGAGTACAAAATGAAGAAGAGTAATAAAATGAAAGAAGAAAGTAATACAAAGAAGAAGAAGAGTAATAAAAAAGAAGAAGAGTAATAAAAAGAAGAAGAAGAGTAATAAAATGAAGAAGAAGATAATAAAATGAAGAAGAAGAGTAATAAAATGAAGAAGAAGAGAATAAAAATGATGAAGAGAAGAGTCATAAAAAGAAGAAGAAGTAGTAATAAAAGAAAGAAGAGTAATAAAAAGAAGAAGAGAGTATAAAAAGGATGAGAAGAAAGAAGTAATACAAAGAAAAGAAGAGTAAAATAAAAAGAAGAAGAGTAATAAAAAGAAGAAGAAGAGTAATAAAATGAAGAAGAAGAGTAAATAAATGAGAGAAGTAATAAAAGAAGTAAAGAAGAAGTAAAAATGAAGAAGAAGAGTAATAAAATGATGAAAAGAAGAGTCAATAAAGAAGAAGAAGAGTAATAAAAAGAAGAAAGAAGAGTATAAAAAGGAGAAGAGATCAATAAAATGAAGAAGAAGAGTAATAAAATGAGAGAAAAGAGTAATAAATGAAGAAGAAGAGCAAAAAATGAAGAGAGAAAAAAATGAAGAGTAAAATGAAGAAGAGAAAAAAAATAATGAAGAAGAAGAGTATAAAAAAATAATGAAAGAAGAAGAGTAAAAAATGAAGAAGAAGAAGAGTAAAAATGAAGAAGAAGAAGAGAAAAAAAATGAAGAAGAAGAGTAAACAATGAAGGAGAAGAGAAAAAATGAAGAAGATAAAAATGAAGAAGAAGAGTAAAAAATGAAGAAGAGTAAAATTGAGAAGAAAAAATGAAGAAGAGTAAATAATGAAGAAAAAGACAAAAATGAAGAAGAGTAAATAATGAAGAAGAAGAGTAAAATTGAAGAAGAAAAAATTGAAGAGAAGAGTAAAAAATGAAGAAGAAGAGTAAAAATGAAGAAGAAGAGTAAATAATGAGAGAAGAGTAAAAAATTAAGAGAAGAAGAGTAATAATGAAGAAAAGAGGAAAAGAAGAAAGAAGGAGTAAAAAAATGAAGAAGAAGAGAAAGATAGATGAAGAAGAGTAAAATTGAGAAGAGAAAAAATGAAGAGGAGTAATAATGAAGAACAAGAGTAAAAATGAAGAAGAAGAGTAAAATAATGAAGAAGAGAGAGTAAAAAATGAATGAGAAGAAGAAGAGTACATAATGAAGAAAGTAAAATAGTGAAGGAGAAGAGAGAAGAGAGTAAAAATGAAGAAGAAGAGTAAAAATAGAGAAGAAAAAAAAAGAAGAAAAGAAGAAGAAAGAGTAAAAAATGAAGAAGAAGAATAAGAGTAAAAAATGAAGAAGAGTAAAAATGAAGAAGAAGAGTAAGATTAATGAATAAGAAGAGGAAAAACTGAAGAAGAGTAAAAAAATGAAGAAGA
Organism: Eptatretus atami; assembly: GCA_035128595.1. Taxonomy (NCBI): domain Eukaryota; kingdom Metazoa; phylum Chordata; class Myxini; order Myxiniformes; family Myxinidae; genus Eptatretus; species Eptatretus atami. Next base: position 110,534,899 of record CM068962.1, on the reverse strand, counting down.
AGAGAAAAATGAAGAAGAAGAGTAAAATTGAAGAGAGAAAAAATGAAAGAAGAGTTAAATAATGAAGAATAAGAGTAAAAATGAATGAGAAGAAGAAGAGTAAAAAAATGAAGAAGAAGAGTAAAAAATGAAGAATATGAGTAAAATGAAGAAGAAGAGTAAATAATGAAGTGCTAAATAAGACATGCTAAAAATTTATGACATCACAAGTCACATTGGTGGCAGCCATCTTGGATAGAAAACACACTTTTCCGATTAACACTAAACTTGACAGACGTGTTCCAATACACGGTTTGAAGCAGATATAAATTGTGATGTCATAGGTCACATGGTTCGTCAGCCATCTTGGTTGAATTATAAATTTTTTTAAATCTTCTTCTCCAGAACGCTGGACAGATTGAGGCGCAAAATTCACGCACACTTTCCCCAAGAATCCTTTACAAGTTTGTTAATTTCTAATCGAAGGTTCAACGTTTGGCCGGCCACGTCGAATTTACCCTAAACCTTCAACATCTTCTTCTCCAGAACGGCTCGTCAGATCAAGGGGAAACTTCACAAACCTATTGCCCACGAGTAGAATAATAAGTTTGTTAATTTCTAATCGATAGGTCACATGGTTTGGCAGCCATGTTGGATCAAAAAAAATATTAATAATGTTTTCTCTGGAATCACATAACCTATGGAAACGAAAATTTGCAACTATCATCCTCCATGACGTCTGCATTCATAGTAAAAATTATGACGTCACAAGTCACAGGTTTGCGGCCCATTGGATAGAAAATAGACCTTTATCCGATTTACACGAAACTTCACACACCTTGTTAGGGTCCCCGACGGAAGCTATTTAAATTTATGATGGTATAGGTCACATGGTTCGGCAGCCATCTTGGATTGAAAAATGAATAAATTTTTAAAATTTCTTCTCCAGAACGGCAAGACAGATTGAGACAAAACTTTACACATTTATTCCGCATGAGGTGCTCTCATCAAGTTTGTTAATTTCTTCTTGATCGGTCACAAGGTTTGGCGCCATTTGAATTTACCCTAAAAGCTTCAAACATCTTCTTCTCCAGAAATGGCTGATCTGATCAAGGGGAAACTTCACGTACCTATTGCACATGAGTAGGGAATTTAAGTTTGTTAATTTCTAATTGATAGGTCACATCGTTTGGCAGCCATGTTGGATTTAAGAAAAATATTAAATAATTGTTCTCTGGAACCGCTTAACCTATCGAAGCGAGAATTGCAAATGCCATCGCCATCAATTCTGCATACATGGTAAAAATTATGACGTCACAAGTCACATGGTTTGGCGGCCATGTTGGATTTTAAGAAAAATATTAAATAATGTTTTCTCTGGAACGGCTTAACCTATCGAAGCAAAAATTTGCAACTGTCATCCGCCATGATGTCTGCATGCATGTTAGAAATTATGACGTCACAAGTCACATAGTTTGGTGGCCATCTTCGATAGAAAAACCACTTTTCCGGTTAACACGAAACTTCACAGACATGTTCCACTACACAGTTGAAAAGCAGAATATAAATTTTTTTCTCATCTCATGTATCTCATGTTGTATCAAAGGCCGAGGTCTGGTATGCACGCGAGTAGTGAATATAACTTTGTTATTTCTAATTGATAGGTCACATGGTTTGGCGGCCATGTTGGATTCAAGAATTATATTAAATAATGTTTTCTCTGGAACCACATACCTATCGAAGAAGATGGCTACTATAATTCTAGCCCATGCCTGCACATATGTTAACAAGACAAATGTGTCCAAGAGCCGTGTCATTAAGGTTTTGTCTTCACCAGAAGAAGAAGAACAAGAACTTATAAAGAAGAAGAAGAAGAAGAAAAAAAAAAACAACTTCGATATTTCGTCACATGCCTTGACGGAGCCAATAGCGAGACCCTCATGGACGATCGTCGTTCATGACAAGAAAATAGTGTATTTACGAAATTACAATACATTAAATGGAAAATCTTTAAAATAAGTAACGGTGAACTTTTCGAAACTTTAAAGCAAATGTCCGAATATATTTAAAAGTTCATGATAGACGCTCTCAAAAGGCACCCTCAATGCGAGGATGTGTACAAGTGTTTAGTATTAAGAGATCCGGATCCTGTATATGAACGAGTCGAGTCCTAAAGGATCTGTCTTCACCAGAAGAGGAAGAAGAAGAAGAAGAAGAACAACAACAACAACGCTGAGCTCTCTTAATTTTAATTAGAAGAGTAAATAATGAAGAAGAAGTGTAATAAATGGAAGAAGAAGAGTAATAAAATGAAGAAGAAGAGAAATAAAATGAAGAAGAGTCACAAAATGAAGAAGAAGAGTAATAAAAATGAAGAAGAAGAGTAATAAAAAGAAGAAAGAGTAATAAAAAGAAGAAAAGAGTAATAAATGAGGAAGAAAAGTAATAAAATGAAGAAGAAGAGTAATAAAAATGAAGAAGAATTAGAGTAAAAAATGAAAGAAGAAGAGAAGAAGAAGTAATAAAATGAAGAAAAGAGTAATAAAATGAAGAAAAAGAAGAAGAAGAAAGAAGTAATAAAATGAAGAAGAAGAAGTAATAATAAAATAATGAAGAAGAGTAATAATAATAAGAAGAAGATAAAAAAGGTGAAGAAAGAAGAGTAATAAAATGAGAAGAAGGAAGAGCTAATAAAAAGAAGAAGAAGAGTAATAAAATGGAGAAGATAAAATGAGAAGAAGAGTAATAAATAGGAAAGAAGATTAATAAATGAAGAAGAAGAGTAAAATAATGAAGAGGAGAAAAAAATGAAGAAGAGTAAAAATTGAAGAAGAAGAAAAATGAAGAAGAGTAAATAATGAAGAAAAGAGAGAAAAAATGAAGAAGAGTAAAAAAATGAAGAATGAAAGAGTAAGAATGAAGAAGAAGAAGAGTAAAAACAATGAAGAAGAAGAGTAAAAAATGAGAAGAAGTAAAAAATAATGAAGAAGAAGAGTAAAAATAATGAAGAAGAAGAGTAAAAATAATGAAGAAGAAGAGTAAAAAATAAGACGAAGAGTAAAAGGAAGAGAAGAAGAAGAAGAGTAATAAATGAAGAAGAAGAGTTAAAACATGAAGAAGAAGAGATAAAATTAAGAAGAGTAAAAAAATGAAGAAGAAGAAAAAAATGAAGAAGAAGAAGAGAGTAAAAATGAAGAAGAAGAGAAAAAATGAAGAAGAGAAAAATGAAGAAGAGAGTAAAAAAATTGAAGAAGAAGAAGAGTAAATAATGAAAGAAGAAGATAAAAAAGAAGAAGAGTAAATAATGAAGAGAAGAGAAAAAATAACGAAGAAGAGTAAAAAAATGAAGAAGAAGAAGAGTAAAATGAAGAAGAAGAGTAAAAATGAAGAGAAGAAGAGTAAACTGAATAAGAGTAAAAAAATGAAAGAAGAGTAAATAATGAAAGAAGAGAGTAAAAATAATGAAGAAGAGAGTAAAAATAAATGAGAAGAAGAAGAGTAAAAATGAAGAAGAAGAGTAAATAATGAAGAAGAAGAGTTAAAATAAGAAGAATAAGAGTAAAAAATAAATGAGAAGAAGAAGAGTAAAAAATGAAGAAGAAGAGTAAATAATGAAAGAAGAAGAAGAGTAAAAAATGAAGAAGAAGTGTAAATAAGGAAGTGCTAAAATAAGACATGCTAAAAATTATGACGTCACAAGTCACATTGTGTGTCGGCATCTTGGATAGAAAAACACACCTTTTCCGGATTAACACTAAACTTGACAGAACGTGTTCCAATACACAGTTTGAAGCAGAATATAATTTGTGATGTCATAGGTCACACGGTCTGTCAGCCATCTTGGATTGAAAATTAATAAATTTTTTAATCTTCTTCTCCAGAACAGCCGGACAGATCGATGCAAAAATCACGCACACTTTCCCCAAGACATCCTTTCACAAGTTTGTTAATTTCTAATCGATAGGTCACACGGTTTGGCGCAGCGTCGAATTACCCTAAAACCTTCAAACATCTTCTTCTCCAGAACGGCCGGTCAGATTGAGGGGAAACTTCACGGACGTATCGCCACACGAGCGGTGAATATAAGTTTGTAATTTATAATCGATAGGTCACACGGTTCGGCAGCCACGTCGGATTCAAGAACAACATTAAATATCGTTTTCTCCGGAACCGCTCATCCCAATCGACGCAAAACTTTGCGACGTTTGTTTAAGTCTCGCGTCGTACAAAGGCATCGTGTACGGTACCCGTCATCACTGCAGCAGTTATAAAGTGCAGTTCTAGTTTATTATTATATT
>CM068962.1:110510079-110522924 GCA_035128595.1 Eptatretus atami | reverse complement strand
TCCCTTTGAAAAACAAAACAGGTAATACTCTTTTGTTAGCCTTTCAACAGATATTCAATAAAAGCAAGAGAAAACCTCAAAAAATTGTGGACTGATGAGGGTACAGAGTTCTGCAACAAAACATTTTTGAATTTTCTTAAAAATAACAGTATTACATTATACAGCACCTTTAATGAAGGAAAAGCAGTTGTTATTGGGCATTTCAATCGCACTTTAAAAGAGAGACTATATAATTGTTCACTCAACTCGGTTCTCAACAATGATTATCTTTAATTCAGCACATTGTAAATAAGTACAACGACATGATTCATATCTCAATGAAAACGAAGCCATCAGAAACATTTACAAAATTAGGATATGAAAAAGAGATTAACGTCATAAAGCTTAAGTTCAAAGTTGGTGATAGAGTAAGAATATACAGGTGGAAATCTCATTTTGAAAAAGGTTATACTAAACAATGGACAAATGAACTTTTTAAAATTGTTGATGTAATCGGTACAGTTCCTTGGACTTACAAATTATGCTCGGGTTTCCCATAGGGGGAAGAGATTTTAGGTTCATTTTATTCACACGAATTACAAAAGACAAAGATAATAAATTGAAAAAACAAAAATTCAAAATTTATTCCACCCCTTTTTTGACTCCGCCTCTTTTTGACTCAACCCCTTTTTGACTCCACCCATACAAACCACACCCATGCAAGCCACACCCACACAAGCCACACCCACACAAGCCACACCCACATCCATCATATCCACATGATTAGTGATTAGTTTATTAGTTCTTTCCCACACACAACGTGTTTATTTAATTAAAAAATTGCTCCACCACTTCTTTGTTCCACCACACAAGTCCACCATTCATCCCACCCCTCCCTTCCCTTGTGCACCCCACCTTTGACCCACCACACCCCCTCATCCCACCCCACCCTTCCCCACACACACACGGGGAGGAGGTTGGGATGAGGGGAGTGGTGGGTCGTTGGGGAGCGCACCTACCCCAACCCTAACCCTCCCCTACCCCCCCAACCCAAACCCTACCCCCTCCCTTTACATCCCCTTTATTCTTTTTTGTAATTAAGATTAAATAATTGTAAGCAAAACATATATAATTAAACAAGATTGACAACATTGAACAAAACTTCTTTTGCAGCAGCAGTCTGACGGTTTGTGATTTTGAAACTCGATCACCATATTCTATTCAAACAAAGAGAGACTAGAGGGGAGCACTCGGGAGAGTGCAAACCTCCGCGCCAATACTGCTGGGTCACTCAAGTGAACCTTATATGTTATTCATTAATAGATGTCAACAGTGCTGACAGAGTTATAGTTCTTTTCTCCATTTTTTTTTTGGGGGGGGGGGGGTTGGAAATCACTTAAAACATGTAGAAATGCAAAAAAAAGAAATCGAAATTTTGTTGAAAAAAAGTTGCAAAATTTTTTTTTTCTCTAACAATTTTTTTAGAGGGGGTTCGAAATCACTTAAAACATGTAGAAATAAAAAAAAAAACATTTTTTTTTCTCTAACAATTTTGTTTTTTGGGGGGGGGGGACCAGTCCAATCTAATGCATGATCCTTGGACCATACCTAACCCCCCCCCCCCACCAAGTTTCGTCGAAATCCGTCGAGGATTTTTCCGTAATAATGTTCACAAACAACAACAAATAAAAACCAATGTCACCTGCCCCGTATCTTGCCAAAAGGTGACCACGTGTACTTCTTAAGGTCCACTGAGGTGAACAGAGCTACTATCCACCAGGAGCGACTCCTTGAGGAATATCTGCCTACGAGAGATTCCGATGAGAATCGTTCTTCAGAGTAACCATGAAAAAAATCCGTTTTTTCGTCATGACGTCATCAAATGACGTCATAGCATCAAACTTTTGACAGATCTGGAAAGCACTTATCAAGCCTTTCATATGAGGTATTACTCGATATGTATCTAAGTTTCAAAATTTACCATGGGTCAAAAACTTTCGACCTCCAGCGCTAACCATGAAGGTCAAGGCCGATCGCCACCAAAAATTAATCAGCTGAGCGCCAGACATGAACTATATTCCATGAAGTTTGAAGACGATCGATTAAAATTACTCAAAAAATAAGGGTTTCGTCGACTCCCCTGATTTGCGACAAGTGACGACCTTTGACCTTGACTTGAAAATTTTATGTCGCTGAAAGGGACCTCTATAGGCTCTGATAGCGAAGTTACAAAAATTTCCAATGATAACTGTGCTCTGCAGAGTGATCGATACGTGATTACAGACAAACAAACAAAAAACTACAAGTTGACCAACATATCTTGCAAAAACTTCGTTTTGGCAAGATAACAAACAAACAAACAAACAGAAAGGGGTGAAAACAGTAACCTCCGATCTTCGATGGCGGAGGTTAAAAAATCCATTAGGGTATATAAAGATGATAAAAATGAATATTTGGTTGTGGTTCGCGGCCGCCGGCGTGCGAACGACAGCGTTTCACCAATAGCAGCGGTTCGCCCACCGAACGGACAATCCAGTCGTGACTTTCTGCAATGGCGTCAGAAACCAGTCACGGATGGGTTTTCAATCCACCACAAAACTTGTCGTACCCTACCCGCGCTACAGGGTCCGATCGCAAATCTTCGATTTACCTAATTATTCGCGCAGAGAGTTAGGCCCTGTCAACCTTGACGTTTCAGCCAGCAATGGCAACGTATAAATGTATGTAAAACGTTGGCGTACGCTGAAATTTTGATGTTTTTTTTAAAGTTTTGGGCGTATTCATACGTGTTGGTCGTATGCATAACATATAGTAACGGGCACAGAACGTTTCGTTGTGTTATGATAACTTTTTACCAACGAATGCTTAGCCTGTTGTCGGCGTTCACAACCTATGCCCAACGATAGTTTAACTTACGCATAGCGCGCTAAACGTATCGCCGGCGAACTCGTGGCGTAGCCTGTTAAAAACCTGCCACACGCCGATTTAAATCATAACCGCTGAGAATTTGAAGTGTCACATCGCAGTCACCTTGACGATTTTGCCAGCGTATGCCGGCCTATGAAAAATGTGTCTTAAACGCTAGGCGCACGTCAAATACGGTATAGGTAGTGTGTATACGTTAAGAGTAGGCTGGAAAACAATGAAGTACGCTCATATTACGTGGTACGTGTAATACGTCGTGAAATTTCAGCATGCTGAAAATTTTACGACGTACACGGCGTATGGCTAACACGTTCCGCATGCGTTTCATATGTTCCTGGCACGCTCCGCGATCGTTTACACACGACGGACACACGTTACTTGTAGTTACTCATAAGTCGAAACACGTCAAGGTAATATTTAACATACCGAAACCTAATTTCAACCAATGGGTAACTCCTTTTAACCTATGAGTAGCGTGCTCTGAACCTATGTTACGTGTTGAAACCTTGAGAGTAACGTGCTTGAACTATGTAACTTGCCTTGAACCAATGACTACGTGCTATGACTATGAGTAACGTGCTTAACCTATGTGTAGCATGCTTTGAACCTAAGTATAACGTGCTTCTAACCTTTGAGTAACATGCTATGAACTATTTTAACGTATCTAAAACGACATGTGTATGTAGACGAATTAGATTGACGTCTCCGGACGCCAAGACACTTACTAAACGTTTCTAACTTACATCTACCGTGTAATGCGTATTGCAGCGTTAAGGGAATTGTATATACAAATGGCTTCACAAGAGAACCGTCATTGTTCAGACTCCATGTTGAGTAGATGTCAATGCCAGTAGTATCAGTAGTAGTAATACTATTAGTACCAGTTGTGTTGCGTGACAGTAGTATATAGTAGTAGTAGTTGTAGTAGTAGCATTGGTAGTAGTAGTATGTCTATGTCAGTAGTAGTATGTGAGCGTGATGGGAGGTTGAGGGTGATGATGGTCCTCTTTATCGTCACGAATAGGAGACTACTTTGCACCATTTCGTGTTCTTTTCGGCTAATTTTTTTTTCCCATTCCCACAATGAATATTTCTTGTTTTACTTTTAAAGTTTTTAAAACGACTTTGACAAATGCATAATGTACTAGTAATGACACCAGAACGCTTCGATAACTTATGATAATTATACCAACGATTGTTATCGTGTTTTAGTCGTCCACAACCTATGCCCAACGATAGTCTAGCGTATGCATAGCGTAATATTCCCAAGCACGTTATGCATAGGTTATAATAAGTCACGGTACCCATAACATTACTTTGATGTGTTTCGACGTATGAGAACTTTCAAGTAGCGTTTGCGAAGTGTGAACAACGTTCGTGTAGCGTGCTTACAAAACGTTACTCATAGGTTAGAAATAAGTTTCGGGTACGCGAATGTTACCTCTACGTGTTTCGACTTATGGTAGCATAACAATTAACGTGTTCAACGATCGCAAACGTGCCTACAACTTATGGCCAGCGTAGCGAACGTGTGAGCCAACGCCGAGTAGTCGTAAAATTCAAGCATGCAAAATTTTTTGTGACACCAAAAGTACAACTACCAGCATAATACGACCTATAGGTAGTGTTTTCAGCGTGCACCTGACATATACATAACGTACCCATAACGTTATATTGAGTTTATAATAATTTTTAAATTTTAATAATTATTTAATATGGAAATATTCTAATTATTTGATAAATTTATATTTAAAATGAATAAAAATAGTTGCTTATATAAATCTTTTAGATTTAGAATGATAATTAGTTATTAGAATACTCAATAAATTAAATAACAATTATTCATTGGCCCAGGGCGTTTTTAGACAAACTTTCCCCATAAATCGGATACGCTGGCTAAATCGTCAAGTGTGACAGCCCGCTTACCGAGGCTTGTACCTCAACGGGACCGCTTGGAAACGAGCCGCTTAAAGCAGCCCGCTTCCTTTTGGGATACGGCGGGGGGTGTAATATCGCGCAGTCCCGTTGACCAATCCACTTTACCGGCTATTTCAAAGCAACTAACATTTCGCAATACAAGATGGCCATTTTCAATGGGGCATGGACGCACGAACAGGGTTTACATTCTAACCAGCACATTTATTTTCTACGTATGTAGGAACAATCATGCAATCATTCAAAAACACCAACATGCACGTATTCAGAACAAGCAATGAATGCGGCACGGACGTGCAGACAAGCGCTAACAGACCGTCTATAAGTAATTTAATGTACAGTCACTTACACAGTTTTACTTACGGGACTCGGCGCCACAACAGTTCATTTCGAAAGAAACAGGAAAAAGACCCATCAAAGGCAATGGGGTCGAATGGACTCTGGGTCTTTATGGGCTGGGACTTGGCAGACCGTAACGAGTCCCACGAACGTTGCAGGTTACCTGCACCCTCTGTGGTGTCTGGCGTCGACCCCGACGTCCCGTCCCCACAGCAGCAGTGTAGCCGCGGTCGAGCTCGCGGCCTTCCGTGTGGCAGGGCAAGCTCTCTGCAGCTCTCTCACACGGAACCACTTCGGTGAACCGCGATGCTCCTTCCCCACAGCACTGGCGTAGCCGCAGTCGAGCTCGGCCTTGCCAAGCGCCGGTATTCGTCTCAGTCGGAAATCGTTGAGGAACGAGGTCTTCCTAGGTTATGCTCTTTGTTTTAAGACCCGTCCGTCCCCTCAGTGATGCAACTGCGCCGAAGCCCGATCACTCGGACCGCCTGTGCTGGCTGGCGAGCTCTCTCCGGCTCTCTCCACACGAACGCGGATCCGCGTGAAACAGCAGGCAAGGCTGCGCCTCCAGCTCGCGTCTCCTTCGCGACGCCCGGACTCTACACCGACTGAAGCTCCAAGCTCCCGACTCCGCACGAGCCCAGACTTCCACGCAGCTCCTTGGCTTCTGGCTTTCCTCCCGACTCCCCGACCTCTCCAGACTGACTCAGGCGACCGATCAACTCGACTCGACCCAACTCGACGCGAGCTTGGCGTCTGCTCGTCCTTATATAGGCTGGTGAGACGCGGTTTGGCTCCGATCACTCGACCTCTGACCTCTGACCCCTGCCGAAAGCGGACGTGCGCGAGATCACCAAGCCTCTCGATCCGATCGCTCTGACCTCTGGACTCTGCATGAAGCGACGTGCGCGAGATCACCAGCTTGATCCGACGAGCAAGTCCACGCGTCGGCTGCAGCGACGCGCTCGAGTGGCATCGCCGCGCGGCGCAAAGATGTCGTCGTTTCGGGACTAAGGTGAGGCGATGTTTGTGGTGTGGAGATGTTGACGGTGCTGGCAAATGGTGAGATGGCGTGGTTTGGTGAGGGCAGTGTGTGGTTGTGGTGGTGGAAGGCGGTTGGTCTGAAGCGGTTGTTGAAGCGATGTTGGTGGGTGGTTGGTTGTTGTAAGCGGTTGTTGAGAAAGATGCTGTGGTGGACGTGGTTGGTCCAAATAACGATAAGTAAAGAATAACGGCTAACTCAAAGATCACAGCCCGGTTAACATGAATAGTTCCTTTAAACACGGTGGGGAAATCTATCTGGACACGGACTTATCGCCTAATGATCTAGGACCTTTATGGTGTTCTGTCAATTTCCACAGCCGACACTACCCCTCCCCTTTTTACAGACTCGTCCCGAGTCGTCGAATTTTCTGTACCATCATGTGTAAGTTCTCCCCTAGTACATTTACCTTCGGTCCCTGAGTGCGACATTTAGTGTATTCATGTCCCAAAAGTAAATAAGCTACGGGATGAGTAACTAACTAACCAACCACTCATGCAGACGACTTAAATAAATTGCCGGCGCTATGACACACATGCAGTGGGGGTTCCACGTATTTACAATTTTCACTCAACTTATCATTATTAACCATGGCCCAGACTTGTGATCTGTGAAAGGGAGAAGGTAAAGTCATTTCGAAGTTCATTGATGCAGGGGAATGAAGGAGATGGTCGCAAAACACAAATGAGCATGATGGATGCACAGGCTGCCTGCAGGGCAGTCCTTTCAAAACTGGATGTTCTGGCGCACCATGGTGATGGATGGAACAGGGGCAAACGCAACAAGGGCTAGCAGGCATGGGGCCAAGGCAAAGGCAGGCAGACAAGGCGTGGCAAGGCAAGACAAGGCGTTGTAGCAAACGGGCCGGTGGTGAAGCTGACCGGTACAGCCTTGTAGTAAAGAGCCGGCAAGAAAACGACCGGACAGGCCTTGCGCAAACAGCCGGCAGATGAATGACCAGCACAGGCCTTGCAGTAAAAACAGCCGGCCTCTTATCCGTTCAAGGAGGCTGGTGGAGATGCGGTGGTGCTGGCCACTCGGAAGCGGGCTCGGACCTACCTACTGTCTCCCTCCCAACCTATCGCCTTTGCCTGTCTCTGTCCATACCCACCCTTAATTTGCAAAAATCCCCAATTTAGCCCCACTTATTTTTTTGTTTTATTATCTTGCCAAAACGAAGTTTTTGCAGATATGTTAGTCAGCTTGTATGTTTTTTTTGTTTGTTTTTTTTTTGTCTGTAGATCACGTATAAAAAATTCTGCAGAGCAGCAGTTATCATTGGAAATTTTTGTAACTTCGCATATCAGAGGCTATAGAGGTCCTCTTCAGCGCATAAATTTTGAAGGTCAAAGGTCAAAGGTCAAGGTCACTGTCGCAAATCAGGGGAGTCGACGAAACCCTTTATTTTTGAGTAATTTTGATCGATCGTCTTCAACTTCATGGGAATATAGTTCATGTCTGGCGCTCAGCTGATTATTTTTTGGTGCGATTGGCCTTGACCTTCAATATTTTTTTTTTTGTCTGTAATCACGTATAATCACTCTGCAGAGCACAGTTATCATTGGAAATTTTGTAACTTCGCATATCAGAGGCCTATAGAGGTCCCTTTCGACGCATAAAACTTTGAAGGTCAAGGTCAAAGGTCAAGGTCAATTTGTCGCAAATCAGGGGAGTCGACGAAACCCTTATTTTTTGAGTAATTTTAATCGAATCGTCTCCAAATTATATGGAATGTAGTATGTGGTCTGGCGCTCAGCTGATTATTTTTGGTGGCGATTGGCCTTTGATTTCATGGTTACGCCGTGAAGGTCAACATATTTGACCCCAAGGTCAATTTTCAAGTTTAGGAACCATATCGTGTAGTACTCAAATTGAACACCTCGAGGAGTGCTTTAGATATGTCAGCTTGAGACATTATGACGTCATTTGGTGACGTTATGAGGCAAACGCATATTTTTCATGGTTACTCTTGTAGAAACGATTCTCATCGGAATATCTCGTAGGCAGATATTCCTCAAGGAGTCGCTCCTGGTGGATAGCAGCTCTGTTCACTTCAGTGTGACCTTAAAGAAGTCACACGTGGTCACCTTTTGGCAGATACGGGTCACCCTGCGGGTGACATTGGTTTATTTTATTTTTATTTCCTTCTATAAATTCGTCTCCCTAACCCCTTTATGGTCTCTGTCCGGTAACCTATCCTGTCATTGCTACTCCCAACACCCTACGTCCCTTCTGGAGGGGAATAAGGGAGAGCTCGCGTCCTGGTCCGAGGCCCAATAAAGCCTCAGAATGGCCTCCTCAGATTTCAGCGATCTCTAACCAAGGTGAGTCCAGAGCCCACAACGAGAGCGAAGGGATGGATGGTGCGGAGGTACATTCCTATCTACCCAACAATTATTAACCTTGAACTACCCCGGGGCTTTCCAAAAGGCCTCTCGCTTAAACTATCGGTTCTAACAACCAAGTTCCCGACGCCTGTGTTGGTGTCCTCTCAATTTCGGCATGCCTCGAGTTCCCTCGTGCCCTTACACGGTTTCGTGCTAGGACGCGTGGCTCCCTTGGCAGGAACTACCTCGCTTGATCTCCAACAATGGCACCCCGGGCTACACTGCCTCCGAGCCTACCAGCTCCCTAAAACTGGGGAGTGCCTCTCTGGCGACTCCCTCTGCCCCACTGGCGTGTTGGTGCCGGGTCCTTTCGCAGGTCGCCGTGCCAGTACACTGCCCCCGTGATTTGGCGCCACGGGCCCCGCATCATGCGGGCCCACCCGTGCCCACTACACTATCCGCCCCCATGGACCCTTGGCCTACCGCAGCGACTAGCCCGGTGCCCGGGGTACCACTAAGCGATACTCACCGTTCGTAGCCACGCTCCCAGCCCGTCAACAGGGCTCCTGCACCCTCCAAATGGGTATCGAGCCTACTCTCGATCCAACAACAAAACGACTTCCTTTTAGTAAATTTAATACCCACTAACTAAACATTAATCTGACCCCGGGGTCACTGGTGGGAATCACTCCTCCCCCAATCACTCTCGCACCATGCATTCACAATCACTCCATACACAGGCTCGCTGGCCCTCCACTCACTCACATGTTTCCTTTCACAACTTCACACCAACACTCTATTTACTGCCATCCTTCCTAAATTAATCCCCTAACTAACTTCTGCTCCCTCGTCATCCATCCTATTCCTCAATGCACGTTCCATTACTCTAGACTAAGCTACGTCCCTCTACACATTTCCATGTCCTGTCCATGTCTCCAAAAATCCAAAAATTCCCATTTCCTAAATCTGAACTGAAATCCCTCTACTAATCCATTCCATGGGCTCCATGAGGCCTGTCCTGCCCCATGAAGCCGGCTCTAACTATCGCTAACCCATCCCCTAAGCTAGTACTTCCTGTTGCCCCTGGACAGGGGAGTCTTTCCCACCCCTTGTCCAGGGAATTCCTGTTCACCCGAAGCGATGGCTTGCTTATGCTCGACTTTGTTTTCCTTTTGCGCAGCACAGCGTGGAAACTCACAAACCTGCGCACCTTGCCCGTGACGTCCATGGCAGCTGTTTCGCGCACCTTGTACTCGTCCCTCCTGGACGGCACCATCCGGCAGGGATTCACCCTCCTGCCGGATTTCCAACCACACGTCCAGCATGACGTCACCACTGCGCATTACAAAGCAAAACCTCGCGTTTCGGGTCCCCACGCGAACAACACATGTGCTCTGCTTCGGAGCTTTTACACAAAACACGCCCGCGTGGAAACCCATCCGGTCCAAATCGTAAACCAGCTACCTTTCGTCCGTCCGCGGGATCGCAACATCCACCGCTGGCGTTTACGGACCGGGTTTCACTCCCGCAGAGCGCGCACAGTGGCGGCCTTGTGGATTGCACGGCACGAACCCGCGGCTCGCTACTGTGCAACCCGGACGGTCCAAATGCTACGGCCGCTACTCGGCCTTTGTCCCTCACTGTCGCATTCGTCGTCGCCATTCAACGCGCACACTCCCTGCGTGCCACGACGCTCACACACCTCACCAATGGCACTCGGACACGCGGTTGTGCCCTCTCGCATACAACCGCCATTTCTCTTCATACCGCGACCTCACACGGCGGTTTCTTTCACACATGGCACTATCTCCCAAAAACCTTTTACTCACGCACCGTGCTTCTCATCTAGCACGCATTTCCCACACTCGTAACCACACACACCGGAGACCACGCTGAGAGATTTGCGTCACCACAAGCGTTCCCGGGCCTCCAAACCCCCCAAGCTCGCGTGTGCACCCATTCACAGCACTCGCCCCTCCTAACTCGCGCGGCAACGACCGGACCCACCTGCGTCGCAGCATCAGCTTCAAGGGGATATTCCTCCCCCTCGTTCCATAAGAGGCTATCCGGCTGCTGTGCACGGCTCACTACACATCCCGAGTCCCCCTCATTCTTCCTCCACTACCCTGTGGTGTGTGTTGTGGTGGTGTTCGTCTTTCACCCTTCTTATACGTGTAGTCCTCCCTACTTTTTCTATGTCCCGCGTCTCTGTTATTCTTTCATCTCCTTATCTATCTCTGTCTTCCCAAGTGTTCTTACACTCTCAGTCACCCCATTTAATTTTTCCCTCTCGTCACCGTCACTTTTCTGCCGTTAGTGTGTGTATCGTCTGGGGGGCGTGATGTGTATGGGCGGAGCCCGAGGCTCGGATGGTGGTGATCACGTGGTTGGTGGCTTCATATGTCCCGTCGAATTGCGATCGCGGCCGGGCTTGACCCTCGAGCCCCCAGCCGCGCACTGGTCCATGGGTATCGATACACCAGACATACACACAGTTACGAGTCTCGTTTCAACATGTCCTCCCGTTTATTTTGTCCTCCACCGAGGCGACCACACACTCCACCACTCCCCCTCAGCTCGTTCGCTTCCCAACACGTGGCGCCGCCATTGAGCTTCACTGCCCGCGTTTCGCTCCTCTCAATTTGCGCATTTTGCCACCTGCAGCATCGCCCCACGCTCGCAATTCACCCGCAGCATTTGCACATTCTCATCCATTGTTGCGCATTTCTTATCCATTTTTTTATTCATTTCCGCCAGCATTGCGAATAACTGGGCCATCAATGTACTCGGCTGGCCGATTCGGCAAGGATCGGGGGGGGGGGGGTTATTTTACGGAGGAAGGGAGGGGGTTGTCTCCACTCGGCCTCTGCCGCTGCGCCCAATTCGGGTTCTGGAGTTTCAGATTGCGGGGAATTGCTCGCGCACAATGAGCATTTTCTGTCGGGATCTCATCCTGGGCCATGGATCTTACTATGTTCTACTCCATTACCCCTCTCCGTTCGCCTTGACCGCCATCTTTGCTTCTCGGAATAATTATTTACCCACTCGCAATTTATGGAATCGTAGCGTCGCTCCAATCACCCTTGGTCGATCCCGTAATTTAGTTAGGAGGCGGGGTGGATTAATTCTCATCCCGGGACACAGTGTTGGTTTCGCGCCCGTCCGCAGCGTCGACGACCCGCGTTTCACCAATAGCAGCCGGTTCGCCGACGAACGGACAATCCAGTTCCGCCACCAAGGACAATCCAGTGTGAGCTGTCTGCAATGGGTCAGAAACCAGTCACGGATGGGTTTTCAATCCCACACAACTGTCGACCCTACCCGCGCGCACAGGCACGATCGCCAAAATCTATCGGATTTACCTAATTATTCGCGGCAGGTAGTCCGAGAGCTTGTACCTCAACTGGACGCTTGAACGAGCCGCTTAGCAGCCCGCTTCCTTTTCGGATAACCGAGCGGGGAAGAGAGGTAATATCGCGCGTTCCGTTATGGACCGCATCACAGTTTACCGGGCTATTTAAAAAAACCAATAATTATTCCGGCAATACAAGATGGCATTTCAATCGGGGCATGACGCAACGACAGTTTACAATTTAAACCAGCACATTTATATACCTCTACTATGCAGACAATCATGCAGTCATTCAAAAACACAACATGCACGTATACAGGAAAAAGCAATGAATGCGGCACGGCACGGTGGCAATACAAAGCGCTATCAACCGTCTAATAAGCTAAGTTATAATGTACAGTCACTTACACAGTTTTACTTACGGGACCTCGGCCGCCACAACATTCATTCGACAGAAAAGCAGGGAAAAACCCCATCAAAGCAACTGGTCAGACTGGACTCTTGGTCGTTTATGGCGTGGACCTGGCAGACGAACGAGTCCCACAGACCGTTGCAGTCCTGCACCCTCGTGGGTTCTGGCTTGGATGACCGCGACGTGCTCGCTCCCCACAGCAGCTAGCGTAAGCGCGTTCGAGCCGGGCCTTTGCCAAGCGGCCGGGTTGATTCGTCTCAGTCGGCAACTCGTTTTGCAGAGGAACGACAACGGCGTCTTTGCTCTCTTAGAGTTGAATTGCTCTGGTAATGGAACCGATCGCTCCCTGCAGTTTTATGCTCAACGCGCCGAAAGCCATCACCTCGTGACCGCCTGTCGCTGGCTGGCGAGCTCTCTCCGGCTCTCTCCACACGAACGCGCGGCTTCCGCGCGAACAGCAGGCAAGGCTGCGCCTCCACTCGCGTTCTCCTTCGCGTTACGCCCGGACTCTACACCGACTGCAAAGCTCATCGCGTG
>CM068962.1:110455095-110465582 GCA_035128595.1 Eptatretus atami | reverse complement strand
CTCACCTCTGTGTCTTCCCTTCCCCCACCCATACTTCGCTCCCCTCCTCCTCTCTCCTCTCTCCTCTCTCCTCTCTCCTTTGCTGACCCCTCCACCTCTTCACTCTCTTCCCCACCCCTCTCACTCTTCCCTCTCCTTTCTCCTCCCACCTCTAGTATTACCATCAGCGAAGCGACAGGTCGGTATTTGCTCGTCATAATATATGGACATAAACTAGAACTGCACTTACAACTGCTCGAGTGATGACCGGGTTGCAAGGACGTTCCGCTTTGATGCACACACCCTTTGACGACCCATGATGTTATTATATTTAAATTAAATTAGAATGGGATTAAATAATTCGAATCAATCAAATGGGAGATCCCAAATAGGTACAGTTCTGCATTGGAATCATCAGAAGGAAACCGAAACAAGCAAAAAGCAAATTATGAAGTCATCAGGAGAACCTGGACAGGATTCAACATTTCAGCTGCGACTACCGATTACCCTTCAAAACACATCAAGCACAGTCAAATGAGCTTTTCCCCAAAAAAAAAAAAATTCTGGCTGCCACGCATGCACGCGATCAGCTTGAAATTTAAAAACATATTCCCATCACTCCTTCTAATTTAATTTTCACGTCGATCGATGAAGCGGTTCGTGAAAGAATTTTTAAGATTTTGCTTCACCATATGGCTCTCAACAATGTGACTTTATCAATTATTCGTAAATAACTGGTATCCCCAAGTTGCGGAAACATTTGTTTGAAGTTTCCCCTTGATCTTGTCCAACCGTTCTGGAAATTTTTTTTTTGTTATGTAAACCCAAATATTGGCTGACAAACATGTGAGCTGTGACATCATGTGCTGTTAAGGTTTTGTTCCTAATGATAGCGGTCACATGTGCACATTTTCGCCTCAATTGTTCAGTAATTTCAGAGAGGATTTTTGAAGGTTAAAAAACAAACAACAAAACAATATACTCCCAAATCATATTGACAGATGATATCAATCAATTTTTTTTTCTTTTTCGTGTGGATTCAATTTATCATAGTATGACCCTCAAATTTTCCACTGATCGGATGTAGTGCTCTACACATGCCAATTGGACGTCATTAATGAGGCACTATGACGTCATAAAAAAAATCCACCATCCCCATGAGGAGCTACTTGGCATTCTACCAAAGTTTCAACATTTTGGTGTGGTTTTCAGAGATACAGAGGTCCAAAGTTTTTCCATTTTTTCCAACATGGCTGCACACCACGTGACCTATACGTCAAATTAATAATTAAAATTCTTTCGGAGTTGTCACTATATTGGTGAAAATTTTGTCTTGATATTGCCAATCGAGAACAGAGGAAAACACCAAAGTTCTTGTGCGGACAAACAGACCAAATGCAATAGCCTGTCCTCTGGCGAGGGTAATTAGCTCAGGTGTAACCAATCACCTTTCAAATCAACACCAGTTTAATTGGCCTCAACCCGTTTTAAGTTACATTCATTTCTAATTATTTCGATAAATCAGCTTCTGAGTAGGTTTCTCTTTGTGGGGTGGTGCATTTCGCAGCATAGGACTCAACCAATTGAGCCACAAGGACCTTTCAAAAGACCTCCGGGATAAGTTGGTGTTAACAATGGGTATAAAAATAATTCCAGGCCTGATATCCCTGAGCACAGTTCAACACAACATTAAGAATGGAAGGTGGTAGCGCTACCACCAAGACCCTGCCTCAGATTTCAGGAGGGGCCGCTCCTCCAACTGGGATCGACCAAGCAAGGAGGGAGACTGATCAGATGAGGCCACAAGAGGGCCAATGGACAACTGTGAAAGATACGTACCTTTATTGGCCAAAACTGTCACCGGTGCATGTGACAACAATATCCCAAGACACTCCACAAGTCTGCGCCTGTACAGAAGGGTGGCAAGACAAGC
The DNA here is from genome assembly GCA_035128595.1 of Eptatretus atami. Lineage (NCBI taxonomy): Eukaryota > Metazoa > Chordata > Myxini > Myxiniformes > Myxinidae > Eptatretus > Eptatretus atami. Next base: position 110,463,670 of record CM068962.1, on the reverse strand, counting down.
CAATTACTCAAAAAAGCCAACCTTGGTCCCATTGAGGTATTGCAAAAAAACACTCCGGAGATTTCTGAACGCGGTGGCAAACGCTTTTGTTGTCTGACAAAACCGAGATTACACTTTTATGGCCTAAATGCAAACGTTTCATTGGCGCAAACCCAACATAGCACAATCACCCAAAGGAACACCATCCCTACTGTGAAGCATGGTGATGGTCAGCATCATGTTATGGGTGATGTTTCTCATCAGCAGCGACTGGGTGGACACTTGTCGGGAATAGAAGGAAAATGCATAGATAGAAGGGACACGTCTTGTTCCATTTCAGTTGGAACGAAGATGCCAAGTAAAAGATTTAAACACTTAACAAATGCAGAGATATCATTTGTCATTCTCTTAATGACCACAGCGACATCATCTGCATAGCTGATATAACTATTGAAGGAATCCCTGTGTATTACAGTTACTCCTGAAGATTCCTGAATAGATAGAAGTGGTTCGATAACCAAGGAGAATAATAATCCAGAAATGGGGCACCCTTGCCTCACCTCTCTGTACTTGTATTAGGAAAGAACGAGCTCATTATTATTTAAAAATACTAAATATATTGTGTACAGTAAGATACATAGGCCCTAAATTCGTTACCAAGGACCACATGCTTCCAACACATGATGCAAAAACACATGATCAACACTATTCAATGCTCTTCTAAGTTCAAGGACTATTATCCCAAAATTATTTTCCATGGAATCACAACTCCAGCAATCTCTGATTCAAAAAAATATTATATAATATTGATCTCTCGTGATACAATAGTTCTGATCAGAGTGGGATTGAGAATCACCAATACCTGCTCAACCGAGTGGCTAACACTTTGACCAATATTTGTAGTCCCTACATAATACCGAGACCCGGGTCGCCATTCTTCATTCTGCCGTAAGTCTCCAGTCTTTTTGGTAAAGAGAACCACCGTTCTTCTAAGAACTGAAGGCAAGTTCTCCATTTTACTCAAAGATGATTCCTAGGACATTCAATGACTCAGGGCCTAAAAGGTTTCCAAAACGCCAAGAAAAAACTCAGCCGGTAAGCTGTCAATTCCAGGCGCTTTCACCGAGTTCAATCAGCAAAGGGCCTGCGTTAGCTCAGGCAATGTGCATCGGTGAGTCCAAGCTCAGGCGCTGGGGGCCTCAGTGATAGAAGGAAAGTGAAAGTTAAAAGATCCTTAATTTGCTTACAAAACATATATTTGCATTAAATTTTGAAAAGGTTAATCTCTAATGCACAACCGTACATCCTGGAGTTAACACAATGTTATCCTTCTTGAGTCTAGCAAAGAAAAAACCCGGTATTTTGTGATTTTTGACAAAATCCATTTGGAAAAAAGGATTTGCTGGAGTATCTAAAACCTTGATGTTGTTTATCGTTAAATCTGGTATTAACATCCCTCTGCTTCTCTTGATCAGTTCTCTCAATTGGGTCCTCTTTTCAACTAATATCCTTTGTCTCTCCTGTTCCATATATGGCACTTTAATCTTCTTAACATGAATTGGCGCTCTCCCGTTAGCAACGTCCCACTATATTGGAGTTTGTTTGCGGGTGACATAGGCCTCCATCACTAACACAACCATTGCCGAAAAAAAAATTATACAAATCTCAATAGATCTCGGTGATTGTTCTTTGCTGTTTTGCTTGTCTAAAACAGATTCGAAGGTGCAATTACGAATCACCCCCCATGGCAAAATACAATCATTGAGATCAATTGAGCCCGAAAGTGTCTCATTAAAGACAAAAAGAAGGCTCTTTGTTTCTTCACACTCACTGGGCGCATACACATTGAATAGTGTAAAATGGAAATTATGATGACCAGTTCCAGAGAGAATGAACTGACCTTTGATAAACCTTTGGAAATGGAACCCAAAAATCTGGGTTATCTACCTGTGTCAGGGAAACCCATATTACAGAAGTAAATTCCAGGATAACCAACCAAGATAATCGTTATGATTTCCTTCAATGGAGAAATTATATCCATCAGAATTCCACCTACGTTTGAAGTTTTCCAATAAATAAATACGATGGTTGTTGTTTGAGAAACATGAGTTGAAAAAATATAAAATAACTAGAGGGGAGCACTCGGGATAGAGCTGCCAAAAACCTCCGCCGCCAATACGCTAGGTCACTCAAGTGAAACCTTGATATCCTATTCATTTCAATTTACGTCAACAGTGCTCACAGGAGTTATAGTTTGCCACTTTCCCTTTACTTTAAACTTTTACATACTTCAAATTCATTCGTCATAACTAGATTCCTTGAGACAGAAATTGATTTTACGTGGGATTATTCCACCTGAAGTTCCAAAATCAGCCGCAATTCTATAATTTGGCATTTTGTTTTTTTATTGCGAAATCACTTATAACATGTAGAAATGCAAAAAAAAATTCGAAATTTTGTTGAAACAAAATTTGCAAATTTTGTTTTTTCTCTAACAATTTTTTTTTGGCGGGGCGGGGGGTCGGTTTGGAAATCACTTAAAACATGCTAGAAATTGCAAAAAAAAAAAATCGAAATTTTGTTGAAAAAAAAAAGTTGCCAAAAATTTTTAACAATTTTTTTTTGGGGGGTGAAATCACTTAAAACATGTAGAATGCAAAAAAAAAAAAAATTCAAAGATTTTTTCAAATTGGCCGCCATAGCCGGCCATATTGGGATTTTGGACCAAGTCCAAAAATCTAATGGGCATGATCCTTGGACCAGACCTAACCCCGCCACCAAAGTTTCTCGAAATCCGGTCGAGGAGTTTTCCGTAATACGTTCAAAACAAACAAACAAACAAACAAACAGAAAGGCGGTTGAAAACAGAACCTCCATCCATCTTCGATGGCGGAGTTTAATTACAGGGGATGGGGTGTTCCTTTCCCCATACTATTAAGGGTGAAAGTTAATAAGTTTGGTGGAGAGGATACTACAAACCTAAGAGACAATGGGGTGTCGAGCATCAATTTAGAAATAAAAGGAGATTGGGATAATGATACTCTATGGGTATAGGTGTCAAACTATCTTTAAACATAAAGACCTAATTGGTTCAACTGCTTCTGCTGTGGGAAATGTAGCGCCGTGCTCTAAAGAGTATAAAGATGGCCCAAAGGAATCCCAAAAATTGCAAGCCATAAAATAAATAAGAAAGGCAAAATCTCAGTTGTCTCCCCAAGAACGACAGGAAAATAATTCAAATACTTGGGGTAAGGGTTTCAAAAGTTTTAATATCTTTTTTTTCCTAAAATAATACAAGTATGGGAAGCAATTGCATAGTATCTATTGATTTGGGATAATACCATTGTCATCTAAACTCTACTAAAAAGAAGACGACTTCAAGGGTTAATGCTACAACGAGAACAGACTGGAATACCAAATGAACAAAAGTTTTTGAAATTGAATAATCAACAAACTTATTTGAATCGAGCCGAATTTTCTTGTTGTGTAAATTTACATTTCACTAAGGCTGCAAATAACACAAACGCGACACCCGTAAATGATTTCTTCTGGAAAATGTTTGATAGTGTTCGTTTGTATATTGCGAACACAAGAAGTTTAAAGCGGGTTTGATTATGTCTCTGCTCCATCTGAAATGATGAAATTTACACGTATTCATTTTAGTGAATAAGAATGGGAAAGGGAGCTTCCGGAACGTTTTTATTCCTGAATGGCAACAGGAACAAAACACAGACCCTTGGATTATAGTCAAAGTAGAGCAATGTATCATGTATACAAAGCAGTTTAATTAGTTTTACTTGTGGCAGTTCCTCTTAAAGGTATATTTGGATTTTTGTGATCATGGATAAAGTTCTGCATGACTTAAAATTAGATTTCAACTTCAAAGGAATTATAATGAAAATAGATTTGCTTTTGGTGCCTGCTAATGCTTTTGGTGCTCAGATAAATTTGTTATTGATGAAATGAGTTGGTATATTTTAGTGGAATATACTCCTAATCTTAAAACAGAAGAGATGTTGAATAGAAGACTTAACTCAAAGGAAACCACTCAAGTATCATACCTTAACGAAGAAGATGTCAAGATGTTAAACTGAAACAAACCACTTCACGTTTGAAATGTGGGTGTTCTTGCGAAGGAAAGCCATAATATCTGTGGCTTCATTTTTAAGAAGCCAGATGGGAGATACTGCTACTGATAAGAATAATGCGTTGAGTGTTTATGCAAAGTTGAAAACAACTTCGCGTTTCCTCGAGGAAAAACATTTATCCACGAGATAGATTGGAAAATTGATTGAGAAAAAAATGATTCTGCTTGAAGCACACCCAAGTCTTACCAAAAAGTGTGGTGAAGCAATGCCAAATAAAGAAACCCATTTTTGGTATATGTACAGCATTTAAAAACCTGTATTCCAATCTAGCGATTTGACCTGAGGCTCAAAAGGAAAACTATAAATTCTAATCGATGGGATACTTCCCTATACATTGAAGAGGAGAGAGTGAAGAAGTTAAGACCTATTGTTTGCTTTTGGATGAAACAGAATTACAGATTAATACAGATAATGGTGTTATGATTAGTCTCATGTAATTTTTGGATAAATAAATGAGTATAAAAGTGCCAACTGGGGTATATGTTAATCAAAACAATTCTTAATAAACTATCATCTTGTATCAAATCAAAAGCCTTGTATGATTAACGTTAATACAATTCAAGAAAAGGAGCAGTAAGGAATTGATGTTTTGCTACAAGAGAACAGGTTGAAAATCTTGAACGTATACTGGCTCACTTTAAAATTAAAATTCAAAACCACATGTTGAATAAATATTCAATAGAGAGACGAGTGGAGGATTTCTCCCATTTCTAATTCCTTTATTTGCGGGTTTAATGTGGCTGGGAGCTTGACGGGTTGCGATTTCAACAGCGGTGAAACCTCCAACGAAAGGAAGGCTCAACTCCGGGCTCAAAAAGAGTTGAAAGACCATAACAAGAGCTTGAGAAACAGATTAGTGGAAGTTGGGTGTACATTGTAGATTTTGCTGAAAAACTTGAAAGCCTACTGATAAAAGTGAAATTGTTTAGTTGGAATATGTTTTCTTCTATTGCACAAGCAGGTGTAAAATTAACTAAAAGGTGGGTAACGGATTATATCTTTCTCATAAATAAATGACATTTGATGAGTTGGTTGTAAGGAATTTGCGAAAAAACTATGTAAATTTAGAACTTGTCCAATATATTGTAAGAAATTAAAAAATTGCATAATGTGGTTACATGTATGAGAGCATGCAGTTAACAAACTTGTCGAAATTATACAAAGATATTATATGAATTTAGAAGATATAATGCAAATGGTTATCATTGGTTTGTATTTATAATGATCAAGTTAATATTATTTTAATAGTTAAAGTCTTCCACCACCTGTTGAAGTCGTGAAATTCTTGCAGATGCTGTTTTATCTAACATTTCAGTCCAATAATTAAATTCCAATTGTTATGGTTCAATTATGCTATATAGTGTTATTTCATCGCCAACAAAAATAAAAAAAATTTATGATGTTATTTTTAATCTAATATAAATGACTTATGTTGGAAAGATGGTTTCTAACCTTTGTGTATCCCAAGCACTGGATATGATTTATCAAATTATTACACAAAGCCACAGCTGAACTACAGAAATATGTATAGAAAATAATATGAATCTTATCTATAATTCCAGCAATCTCTGTGTGTCTGTGTGTGTTGTGTGCGTGTGTTGTGTGTGTGTGGTGTGTGTGTGGGTGTGTGTGTTGTGTGTGTGTGTGTGTGTGTGGTGTGTGTGTGTGACCGCTGTTTCTCGACAACCTCTGTCCGATCTATATTGAAACTTGCCAGCGTATGTTGCCTGACGACCTGAGGATGTAGCCTTTTCAAGGTTTGATATTAATCGGACAAGTGCTTCCCAAGTTATGGCCATTATTTACCCAACAATTGGCAAGACACGTTGTTGCGTGGGCTGGCCGATGGGAAGGGAAACTTTCAAGCCGCGTTCCCCATTACGGTTACAACGCTACGGGCTTCCGGAGAGTTGATGAACTTCGTGTATTCTAATAATTTCTCGATTTTCTTATGGCATTTTATAAGATAAACACAATGGCCCAAGTTATGATCGTTTTATATTAGACGGTGTATAAATTTCAGGGAACATCAGAGTGCTGTAGCTCCGAACCAGGAAGCTAATTTTTTCTCTCTCTTCTCTTCTCTTTTGTTTCCTTGCCACGACATTGCGAAAAGGTAAAATACCTTGGCGCTAATTGAATAATTGGGTTATTAAAAAATAAATTTCGCGAATAATCGCTCCATATAACTGCGAATAATATCGAACTTCCGGGTCACGCACGTATGGGCACTGTTGAGAGCGAAGAAACGGCCCTGTATGGTTTATTTATTAGCGGGTACCCTTCATTCTGACAGGGAACCCTATTTTTTTTCTTCTGTTTTATTTCATTATTATTTTTTTATTTATTTATTATTCTTTTTCGCCGGCAATTTTGCGGGGTTCTTTTCGCTTTTTTAAAAATCATATTTCTCAGGAACGGTAAGTCCGATCAACACGAAATTTTCACCATAGTATGTATCTTTTTGATAGCAAACTTAATTTGGCTAATTGTGACGTCACTAGGTCACGCTTGGTTACGGGGGCGCCATCTTGAAAAAAAACCGAAAAACTTGCGACCTTGTATCTCTGAAACGGTGCGATGAAATTTTTTTTCGCCTTCATTAACATTTTGAAATAAGCTCCTCAAGGGGAACAGGGGTGATTTTTTTCGTGAGGTCATCGGTCAAGAAGTGTGCCGCGTCAAAATTCGTTAGGTACAACGCGCATCGGAAAAAATTCTGAAATTTCATTGAGCCTCATCTGGCTACAACAATGACCGTAGAAAAAATATATATGACGGTCACTAGGTCATTGGTTCGGCAGCCATCTTGTTTTGGGAATTTTTTTTAAAAAAATCTTCTTCTCCAGAACGCGCGAAACAGATTGAGGCGAAACTTTACACACACATTCCCCATGCAATTTCCTTCTTATCTCAAGTTAAGTTAATTTCTATTGATCGGTCATACGGTTGGCGGCCATCTTGAATTTATCCAAAACCTTCAAACATTCTTCTTCTCCAGAAGGCTCGTAAGATCAAGGGGAAACTTCACAAACCTATTGCCACGAGTAGGGAATATAAGCTTTGTTAATTTTTAATTTATAGGTCACATGGTTTGACAGCCATGTTGGATTCATGAAAAAATATTAAATAATTTTTCTCTGGAATCACATTAACCTATCGAAGCGGGGGGAAAAATTGCAACTATCATCCTCCATGATGTCTGATCATAGTAAAAATTATGACGTCACCAAGTCACAGGGTTTGGCGCCATCTTGGAGGGAAAAACGCATCTTATCGGATTTAAACACGAAACTTCACACACGTATTCCACTACGGGATAGAGGCCAGGGATGTAAACTTATGATGCATAAGTCATATGGTTCGTCCAGCCATCTTGGATTGAAAATTAATAAATTTTAAAATCTTCTTCTCCCAGAACGGCTAAACAGATTGAGGCCGAAACTTTACACACACATTCCACATGAGGTCCTTTATCAAGTTTGTAATTCTTATTGATCGGTCATACGGGTTGCGCGGCCATTGTTGAATTTACCCTAAAACCTTCAAACATCTTCTTCTCCAGAACGGCTGATCTAGATCAAGGGAAAACTTTCACATCCCTTTTGCAACATGAGTAGGGAATACAAGTTTGTTAATTTCTAATTGATAGTCACATAGATTTGGCCAGCCATTGTTGGATTTTAAGAAAAATATTAAATAATGTTTTCTCTGGAACCGCTTTAACCTATCGAAAGCAGAAAATTTGCAACTGTCATCCCCCATGGTGTCTGCATACATGGTAGAAATTATGACATCACAGTCAACATCGTTGCGACCATTTCGATAGAAAAACACAACCTTTTCCGTTTAAATAGAAACTTTCACGAACATGTTCCACTACATAGTTGAAAAGAAGAATATAATTTTTTTGTCATCTCATGTATCTCATGTTGCTTATCAAGGCCGAGGTTCTGGTAGTGCCACACGAGTAGTGATATAAAACTTTGTTAATTTCTAATTTGATTAGGTCACATGGTTTGCGGGCCATGTTGGATTCAAGAATTATATTAAATAATGTTTTCACTGGAAACCACATACGCTATCGAAGCAAGACTTTGGCTACTATATCTAGCCCCATGCCTGCCACATATGTTAACAAAGGACAAATGTGTCCAAGAGCCGCGTCATTAAGGTTTTGTCTTCACCAGAAGAAGAAGAACCAAGAACTAAGAAGAAGAAGAAGAAGAAGAAAAAAAAACAACTTCATTATTTCGTCACATGCCTTTGGACGAGCCAATAGCATCTCTCTCTATTAAATTTAGAATGGGATTAAAATAAATTCAATCAAATCAAATGGAAGACCAAATAGGTACAGCACTGCATTGGAATCAGAAGGAACCCGAACAAGCAAAAAGCAAATATGAAGTCATCAGGAGGAACCTGGACAGGATTCACATTTCAGCTGC
>CM068962.1:110441548-110454230 GCA_035128595.1 Eptatretus atami | reverse complement strand
CAAACAGACCCAAATGCAATACCCTATCCTCTGGTGAGGGTAATTCGCTCGGGTGTAACCAATCACCTTCAAAATCATACACCAAGTTAATTGGCCTCAACCTGTGTTAAGTTGCAGTCATTCTGATTACTTCAGAATAAAATCAGCTGTTCCTGTAGGTTTCCTCTGCTGAGTGGTGCATTTCGCAGCATAGACAACCATGAGCACCAAAGGAACCTTCATAAAGACCTCCGGGATAAATGTTATGACATGGGTATAGAAAAATATATTCAATAGGACCTTAGAATATCTCTTGAGCACAGTCAACCAATTCATATAAGAAAGATGGAAGGTGTGCGTACCACCAAGAACCCGCGCTTGAGATGACACCGATCCCTGCCAATGGATATGACCAAAAGGCAAGGAAGGTAGACTGATCAGGAAGAGGATCACCAAGGAGGCACAATGTGCAACTTTGAAAAGCTACACCATGGCCTTTACATAAGCAAGCGTGCACAGGCGTCATTTGACAACAATATTATCCCGAACACCCCATCAAGTCTGAGCGTGTAACAAGAGGTGCTAGAACGGAAGCCAATTATACATGAAAGACGCCAACCTTGATTCGCCATGTGAGTATGCAAAAAAACACTCCGGAGATCTGACGCGGTGTGGAGAAAACGCTTTGTTGTGCTGAACAAAATCCAAGACTTATAACTTTTCGGCCTAAAGCAAGAACTTTCTTTGGTGGTCAAACCCACCATAGCACAACACCCAAAGAACACCATCCCTACTGTGAAGCATGGTGATGGCAGCATCATGTTATGGGGATGTTTCTCAACAGCAGGGACTGGGTGGACACTTGTCAGGATAGAAGGGAAAATGGATGGAGCAAAATCCAGGAAAATCCGAGGAAAACCTGCTGCCCTCTGCGAAGAAAGCTGAAATTGTGACGAACTACACCTTTGAGATGCAACGACCCCAAAGCCACAGCCAGACCTACACTGGTGTGGCTAAGGACAAAAAGATAAATGTCCTTGAGTAGTCCAGTCAGAGTCATGACCTAAATCCAATCAAAAATCTGTTGCACGACTTGAAGATTGCTGTCCATAAACGCTCCCACGCAACTTGACTGAGCTTGAACAGTTTTGTCCAGAGGAATGGACAATATTACCCAATCAAGGTGTGTTAAATTAGTGAGACCTATCCAACACTCACAGCTGTAATGGCTGTCAAAGGTGCTTCCACCAAGTCTAACTCGGGGGGGGGGGGGGGGTGGACACTTATACCAAGATATTCCAGTTTTGTATTTTGAATTATTTTCTGAATTGTTTTTCACTTCAAGTTGTGGGTAACAATGTGTAAATAAAGGTGGGAGTCTGATTCGTGCAATTTAATTGCAGGCTATAGCAACAGAAGATGAAATGTTGGAAGGGGTTAGACTTTTCCATAAAACATTTGTATGTTTTATGAAATGTATTATTGCTGTACTTGACAAATATCAGTCTGGGACTGCTTGTCCGGTGGCAGACGTTCCAAATAACTAAAATGAAGAATCAAAAAAAGTGATGTAATAAAAAATGTGAAAACAATGGCAGTAAATTCTGGAATTAATACTTTCTGACTATTACAATACTTGTTTATTATTTTATTTAAATTTAATTATACACTTGAACACTGCAGTACACATATTGTCTGCCATAATACAACCTTCAAATAACTTCCAGTTTTGCAGTGCCTCAATTTAAATAAAGATTCAATGCGGGGGTATATAAGGGTGGAGTTCAGGACCGCTTCTGGACTACTTCAATTGCGTCACACGAAGCTTGTGGATTTTTTTCAACTCTTGCCTGCGATGGCCCCGCATTGTTCTCGGTCACTGTTTTTTTTTTGGCACGAAACGAAGCACCTATGACGTCATTTTTTTTTAAATCACATTCCCACGTGAGGAGTACTTGCTGTGTGCCAAGTTTCAATTTTTTTCCTTGGTGCGGTTTGAGATACAGAGGTCCAAAGTGTTTTATGTTTTTCCAACATGGCTGTCATACCACGTGACCCATGACGTCATAATTATCATTAAAACATTCTACATGAGTTGTCGCAGCAATGGTGAAAATTTCGTGTCAATTGGATAATAATTCGAAACAGGAAACGTTAATCATTCGAAAACCAGAGAATACAAAGAAAACTAGAAAGGCACCGAGTGGAGCGCATACATCCGCCACGCAATGCCTGATCCAATAGAACATATCGAGCAAAATAAATTATTGTGCTTCACAATATATATTCACAATATAGGCTACATATAGTTTTTAGCCCCATCTTTCAATGGAGAAGAATCACTTAAAAAATTATCAGATCCAGATTCAGGTCTTCACCAAAATCGAATCAATTCGTCCTTGTTACACACCCAACTTGCCCACAAAGTTCGGTCCGAATCCGCCCATCACTTTTTGAGATATCGTGCTATATATTAGTTTAACCCTCTCTCTCTCAATGGTGAAGAATCAATTAAAAATAAAAAATCAGATCCAGATCTGGATCTTCACCAAAATTGAATCAATCCTTCGTCACACGCCCAATGTTTCATCCGAATCCGTCCACAAATTTGAGATATCGTGCTTTATATCGTTTTTGGTCCCATCTCCCATTGGTGAAGAATCGCTAAAAAATTTGTCGCTGGATCCGGATCTTCAACATAATCTCACCAGTTCGTCCTTGTCACACACCAAACCTGCCCGCAATATTTCATCCGAATCGGTCCAGAACTTTGGGATATCCTGCACATAAAACAAACAAACAGACAGGGGTGAAAACAACCTCTGTTTATAGGTGAACGTGGGCGGCGCAGCCATCGCAGGCAGGATGGCCAGCTTCACCCTGCTCTAATGCTAACTTTCCCTCATCCCTTTAAAGTCTGAACTATTTCTCAACTACCTCCTCCCCTTCCCAGGATGATGCACAGGCAAGCGCAGGGACTTAAGGGTTGGAGTGGAGTGGCCCTACATGGCTCACTGGTGGAGTGGCCCAATGGGGGTGCACTTACCCCTAATCCCCTACACTAAAAAATTAGTTCACAGATCTGTGCCACAACGATGCCCGGACCCAGCAAAGGCAAAATTAGTTTGGGGCACCGGTCCTTTCTCCTCCATGGGTTAAAGAACCAAATCTTGTCCCCCAGTGCGCACTCTTTCACCCAGCCCCACGTGTCATCCCTGTGTTTCTTCTGCTCACCAGCCAGGAGTTGGCAGTGAGTGAACGCATGGATCTGCACCATGCTCTTTTCTAAATGACGTGCATACCCTTCCACAGGTCCCTCACCTGACATCTGGTGGTTTTCGGCAAAGTAAATCTACCAGAGATTGCAACTCCCTCCCGTACAAAGAGCAGTAATGGGGCTACACGAGGTAGTCTCATGCTGGGAGTTCCAGGAGGTCATCATGAGATAGTCTTCTCAAACCTAGTCTCAAACAAGTTCTCAAATCTTATGAGGAATAAAATGCGAGGTAGCTAATTATCTGTTGTTATTAAGTTGTAGATAGTCAGCCCACATTCAACTATGTCTTCTATGTCTTCCTCCCATTCCCCTCTGGATAATCTTGCCAAGAAGCAGGAAAAGGAGAAAGGAGGAGGGAGGGAGGAGTATTATAATCCATCCAACTTTGTTTTTGCTGACATTATGCTGCCTTCAAACCATTTGTTGTAAAGGGGGGTGGGAGCATGTTACAATATATGAAACAGATTGTATTCAGCAACCAGGTTTATTCAGCCCATCAGTACAGGTGGCTTTGCTGAGCATTTCTATGGCTGAAGTTGATCGCACTGCAAAAATCTTTAAACAAAGACAAACTCCTTGGCCCCCCCCCATAAGATTGGTCATCAATATTTTTTTAAAAGGGTGCTTGCTGCAGGTCACCCAAAGCAGAGGGGTGGCCAGAGAACCCCAAAGGCAAAATATGCTAAGAAGGTTGGGTTAAATTTGAGCAATGCTAAACCCATTGTATAAAATGAAACAAAATGGTTGGAAAGACTGCAGTGTGCAAAAGGAGACAGGGTCAGGCACTTGAGAGATGGACAATGATCTCATAGTTTCTTTTCACACAAAGGATGTTTGGTAGGGATTGATAGGGGAAGAAGCAGAGCAAGATAGATATGTATTTATATATATATATATTTCGATTACAACAGTGATATTACAGCAAGACATTATCGGTTAATGAACTTAAACAAACATGCATTTAAATGGAGTAACCAAAATAGACAGAATATAAAAGTTTCCAGGATCCTTCACAAGGATTTATCTCTCGTTGGTGCTGTGATAATCGGGAAGATGGAGATGAGGACTGGTGAGGACACAGAAACGGTATGCGACACAAGTCGGAAATAAAATAAGGAAAAGGAGTGAAAACATGTGTTTGAAGATATGGAAAAGGCAAGGAATGCATAGTTACATAATGGCAGGGAGTCTGGAATATTTAAGGTACTCGGGTGGGTATCAAAAACCTGGCAGGAAGAGGCAATTAAGCCACGAAGCGAATCTGTCTGTCCTGGTTGGCACAGCAGAAGTGTGTCAGCCAGGAAACCTGAGGGCAAATAAAGATTTAAAATCCATCTTCAAAGTTGCAACAGCAAGTAATGTCTGCAAGCCATAAAGGTTTTAAAATAACATAAATGTAAAATATTCTAAACTGCTGGCCATGTCTTAAAAGGCAAAAGTTGCGACAAAATTAGCACAGAATCAACGATGATGCGACTCTGCCACATTTGCAGCCACAATCTCAAGGCCTCACAACATGTGCCAAGAACCAAGATCCAACGTGAGCAGCAACACAGGTTATCTGATCTTCTTGAACAAGGTACTTGGGTGTTGGACATGGGCTGCTGCATTCGAGGGTCATGGTGATGAGTGCCCGCATTTGAGAAAACAAGACAACACAAATTGAATGAGAAGGCCCGAGTTGGTACTAGGCCTGCTGCATCAACCTGTGGAGTGCCTTTAGGAGTTCCTGGAAGGTTGCTCGCCTGGTGGGTTCTAGATTCCAGCACTCGCGCATCATGTCATATATCGCTGGTGGACACTGGTCAGGTGCATCCATGCGATGGCCTCTCTGTATGTGTACCACGACATCCTTCAGGGGCTGTGGAAAGGTATTGGGGTGGAGAAGATGACATCAAAGTAAAGTGGATAGGTAAGACTAGTTTGCATGCATGGACAATGAGCAAGAGGGTAAGGCTAAGAACAAATACATCCAAGGCTTTAAAGGAATGTGCAAGGATTTGAAGGAAACGATTTCAACATCCACATGAGGATACAAGTGATCGATCTTTTATACTACGGTACAATAACACAATCCAAGATCACGAGTCAAGAGATCGTCTGGTGAGGATAGATGAAGGGTGATGGTTAAGACGAGCTAACAAAGCCGTCAGCTTGGCGAACTCAAAAAGCATGCAAGCACATATATGCACACAGATTTAGTTATCAGGTCTTAAAGGTAGTGGGTTTGAAATGAGTGCTCAAGTGACATCCAAGATTTTAAAATTTTAATGCAAAATAGCAATGCGCTAAACCATTATTCATACACACGACTGTGCTCGAGTCGGCCACAAGGCATAGGTACGTACCACCCGTGGGTATGGTACACGGCCAAATGAATAAATCTCCCAAAGTAGAACTCCATAGCTCCAGACGTCTGATTGGGATGTAAAACTCTGGAGGTTAAAGGTGGACAACATGAAATTACGTCTTAAGAGTTGAATGGGAAGCACATCATAATCACTCCCCACCAACCTCACTACCTCCCCTCCCACCCCCACCCTTCCCCCCTTCCCTTACTCATGCAAACAAAATTGATCAAAAATAAGTAAATAAAAGGTAACCAATTGTAAATCAGCATAGTTTTACTTCTTTTTGTCAGAAACCTGAAGGAGGGATGTCCGTAGAGCCTGAAAATGACCCCCATGCCCAGTTTCTTTAAAACTCACAGAAGGTTTAGGAAATGTATGCATTACAAGAAACAAAATCCAAACCCACTCGGAATTGCTTTCCTCATTTAGACACAATTCATTACGTGTTCTCACTTATGTGAAATGAACCAGCTATGAGACTCCCAGAAAGCAAGTTTTAAAAAAGCAGAATTATTTATCGTGCATTATCGCAAGCATCGCAGGTAAATACGAGTGAGGTGTTATGCACAAATTGTTTTTCACTCCACAAGTATCTCAAGCTACTGGAATTTCCTTCTTCCTTCACTTCCTGTACTCCTTCCTTATTTTCTTCTCCCAATGGCAAATCCTACCTTCTAAACTTGGTGATGACCAACTTCCCTGCAAATGTCTCTTCCTCTTTCACTGCTCCCATTGGTTCATCTGATCATATGCTTGTGAAAGTCAACATTTCTCTGGCTATTCTCAGAGAGGTGCCTCAACAACGGTGAGTCTGGTTGTTCAGTCAGGCAGACTGGCAGGGACTACAAGCAGCTATCTCTCTTTCGGACTGGTCTCCCATATCTACTGCCCCTGATGTTGACTCAACCTGGGCATTCTTCCACAGAACCCTGATCTTTCTTGTGCACAGATCCATCCTATCTTGTCTTCAATTATCCTACCTTTTTCCCACCCATGGTACACTGAATGCTGTGGTGAGGCAGTTGCTCTGAAACAACTTGGCTTTTCTTCCTGGAAAGCAAACCTGACCAAAGGCAATCTCAGTGCATTCCACAAATCCTGCAACAAGTGTGTGTACACTCTCAGGAGAGCCAGAGAACAACATCTGTCCAAACTCAAAAATGAACATTCAAACTTGTCTCCCTCCTCTAAAACCTAATGAGGCCTTGTTCAGTATGTCTCCGGAGTACGCTCCCCTTCCATCCCTTCCCTCTCTTCAAATGGCACCACAGCCGACTCCACTCGTGAGAAGGCCGAATGCCTCAATTCTGTGTTTCCTTACAAATCTTGTGTCCCAACCCCTCACTCTCTGTACCCACTCTACCCAGTCGTACCCAAATGCTCCTAGACTCTGCATCTTTTGTACCTGAGAAGATGGCGAAGTTTCTAGCAACCCTCTTCTCTGATTCTGCAACTGGATCGGTCGGCATCAGCTCAAGTGTCCTAAAAACTTGCCCTGCTGCTCTTGTACATCCTCTTTCTGCTCCATTCACGTCATTTGCCCAAGGTCATCTTACATCAGCCATCAGCTGGGAAATCAGCCAACATCACTGCATTACATTAAAAAACAAAAAAAGGGTGCAAAAATAGATCCGCTTAACTACAGACATTAGCTTACTTCCAATAATCAGCAAGTTAATGGAATCGATCATCACAGTTGATATGAAAAGTTTCCTTTTCTCAAACGGCCTCAACTCAGATCACCAATTAGGATTCAGACCAGGGTGCTTTACCTTGGACGTGCTGCTCCTGCTCTCCCAACAATGGATGAGGCCCTCAATGTCAGACATGATATCAGGACCGTCTCTCTAAACACATCTCGAGCTTTCGATACAGTCTGGCATCCCGCTTCGCTCTCCAAACTATGAGCCTATGGCATTGAAGGCCAGTGATGAAGCTGAATCGATGGCCTAGAAGCTTTCCATCGCAAACAGGTCGTGGTCTCTTTCTTCATCGCATTTTTTCTGGTCTGGCGCCCTTTGCCCTCTCCATTCCTCCTTCAGGTTTATGCAAGGTGCACACGGTCCATCAACCCTCATCTGGTGAAACTCCCAAAATCCAAAATAGCTGCTCATCTCCACTCATTTGTTCCTCTTTCCCCCCGCATCCTGTGAACAAACTTTCACATTCTCCAAATCTCATTCTTCCCTCCAAATCTCCAGAAACAGCTGTTCACCATCACCTTAGATCTCTCCCAGCCAAAACCATGACCTTCCTACCTCCGTTAAACCCACTCCACACCTAACAATTTTCCAGATTTCATTTCCTGAGAGCTTGCTTCTGCATCCATCTTGTCCACCCCATGCATCCACACCTACCCTCATTTCCCCATACCATTCTTGGTCAGAGTCCCTATATTTTGTCCTTCAACTCTGCTGTTGGTGTTCCCCCTCTCCTTACGGTTCCGTTTGTTCTGTTGCGTCCTGATATATTGGGGGTGTTCCAGCACTTCCATGAGCCTAGACTCTATGTAAAAAAAAAAAAGCAGAAAAGGCAATATTGTGTTTGAGACATTTTGAAAGTCATGTATTGTTGAAAAACGGAATTTTTTTTTTTAATTTTTCTCTCAAATTAGCTTCTATGGATATATTTTTCTACAATTGTTCAAAGCAAAATCTTGTTCTTGCATCAACCTCGTTGATAAAAATGATAATAAAACCTTTTTCTTTTTTAACAGGATTTAAGGCTCGTAGTGGAACTGCCACACACATCTCACACACGTGGACATAGACGAATACACGAGACAACACAGGACTGTTAGACGAGACAAACGCAGACAGTGAGCTTGGTTGAATGGCCGTCACTTCCAGGGGCACTCTGGGTAGCAACGACATAACAATGGAGCCACCTTTCTCACCGCACTCAGCAGGGCATTTCCAAAAGAGGAATTTCCTCTTCCCTGTGGATGCCAACCTATGGGAATGGTCCGTGCTCTATCCTTTTAAATGCTGAACGTCAAGAACGGAACACGTTCCGTTTTTTGAAGTCTTTGGTATGACTTGGCTTGGGTTTGAACCGCTTGACCTACTAGACTCGGTGGGAATGCTCTAACCATTACACCACCGAGTCTAATCAATTTGCATACATTTACCTCAAGTTAAATTATAAGTAGATTTGGTGATGACAGAATGACTACGAAGTAGCTCACTCACCTTCAAGCTATCATCTGGGTATTATTCCTGACAACTATAAACTGTTCAGATCTCCCAAGGAATCAATTGAAACAATGGAGGATATTCATTTTGCAGCTAGATTTCAAAGCCAGCTTTGACATCGTTTACCCAGAGAGGTTGTGGCTGATGTTGAGGCCTATAAGTTCAAGAGACTAAACTTCTTCCAGTGGTTGATTCTGGAAATAGGTGAGTGAGACAGAGTGACATACATGGATTGAATGCCAAGTTCAAAGTGTGACACCAGCATATAGACCAGATCCTTCCCAAGTTAGCAGAGAAGGAAGCAGCTGTTGCCACCTTGTAAGTAGGATGCAGTATCGTACAGCAAAATGTGGAGTCACATGCAAAGAGGAAAAGACCGTTTCTCCAGAGTAGAGACCATTAATGCATACGAGGTACAGGAATGGGAAAAATACACCATCTAGTGGAACTCTGGCCCATACAAGAAGAAGAGAGGAAAGGTTTCCATTTAGAGCTACAAGCTGATGCACAGTGCATGGAAGAAGTCAGGAAGCTTTATTCTATGTGATTCAGAAAAAAAGAGAATAGTCTTAAGGTTTTTGAAGAAGTAAAGAAAAAATTAATCTGCTTTTTGAAAAAGGGGAGGTCATAAGAAGGTAATTTTCCTCCAAGTATTAGCTTGGGCTAGAATCACTTTATGTTCCTTACATATTAGCACAATTCCCACCCCCACCTCAAATTACATTTTCACCAACAATTAGGTCACTTTCCAAGAGGCTGGAATCCCACCAATATATTTTGCAACTGATCCAAAGTCGTATTTGTATTTCTCGTATCAGGCTGACTTTTTTTAGTTCTTCACAATAACATGACAGCTGATCTACTAATGTTACAGATCTTACTTCCCAACCCTCTTCCAAAGTCATGGAATTACTTTACTCATCACAATCCAAAAAGTCGTTGCAAAACTTACATTTTGCTTTAGAGCTTCTGGTGCCGTCCACTTGACAGGAAGCTTTTCGGCATCCCCACAAACAAGAGCCTGCTGTTTGGCTAAGCCAAAGTCGCTAACCTTGGCCACCGAATCATCAGAGACGAGAACGTTTCGTGCAGCCAAGTCACGATGTACCACCTTCCGCGACTCCAAATATTCCATGCCTTGACAAACGTGCCTGAGGAAAACAGCATATAACCGATTAGCAGCAAGAATTTTGTAGTAGGACAAATTTGTATTCACTCAAGTTGCAAGAATCACAATGCACAGAAAATGAAAACATATAATTTGACGTGACTGAGTCAATGAACATGCATCCACCCATGTTAGATGTCAACGCACTGTTACGTTTGATCTCAATGGTCTCATAAGAAACTAGAAGGGCACTCGGGAAAGCACATACCTCCGCCACGTAATGCCTTATCCACGAGAACATATTGGGCCAAATAAATTTTTGAAATATCATGCTATACAGCACTATATTGTTTTTGGCACAATCTCTCAATGGTGAAGAATGACTGAAAAAAAATAATTCTAGTAGTCGGATCCGGATTCGGATCTTCACCAAAATCGAATCAGTTTGGCCTCGTCACACAGCTAACCTATCAACAAAATTTAATCGGGATCCGTCCACAATTTTTTGAGATATCCTGCACACAAACAAAGAAACAGCCAGAGGTGAAAACATAACCTCCTTCACCTTTGGTGGCAGAGGTAATTAAAAGAGAGAGAGAAAGACAGAGAGAAAGAGAGAACAGAGCCAAAAGAAGAGGAAAGACAAGAGGAAAAGAGAGAAAGACGAGAGAAGAGAAAAAGAAAGACAGAGAGAAAGAAGAGAAAGACAGAGAGAAAGAGAGAAGACAGAGGAAAAAGAGAGAAAGACAGAGAGAAGAGAGAAAAGACAAGAGAGAAAAGAGAGAAGGACAGAGAGAAAGAGAGAAAGACAGAGAGAGAAAGAAGAAAGAAGAGAGGACAGAGAGAAAGAGAGAAGAGACAGAGAGAAGAGAGAAAGACAGAGAGAAAGAGAGAAAGACAGAGAGAAGACAAGAGAGAAGACAGAGAGAAAGAGAGAAAGACAGAGAGAAGAGAGAAAGACAGGAGAGAAGAGAAAAAGACAGAAGAGAAAGAGAGAAAGACAGAGAGAAAGAGAGAAAGACAGGAGAAAAGAGAGAAAGACAGAGGAAAGAGAGAAAGACAGAGAGAAAGAAGAGAAAAGAGAGAAAGACAGAGAGAAAGAGAGAGAGAAAGAAGAGCAGAAAAGAGAGAAAGACAGAAAGAAGAGAGAGAGAAGAAAGAGAGAAAGAGAGAAAGAACAGAAAGAGAGAAGAGAGAGAGAGAGAAGAGAGAGAGAGAAAGAAGAGAAAGGAGAAAGAGAGAAGAGAGAGAAGAGAGAGAGAAAGAAGAAGAGAGAGAGAGAGAGAGAGAGAGAGGAGAGAGAGAGAGAGAAGAGAGAGAAGAGAGAGAGAGAGAAGAGAGAAAGAGAGAAAGACAGAGAGAAAGAGAGAAAGACAGAGAGAAAGAGAGAAAGACAGAGAGAAAGAGAGAAAGACAGAGAAAAGAGAAAAAGAAGAGAGAAAAGGAGAAAGAGAGAGAAGAGAGAAAGAGAGAAGAAGAAAGACAGAGAAAAAGACAGAGAGAAAGAGAGAAAGACAGAGAGAAAGAGAGAAGGACAGAGAGAGAGGGAAGAGAGAAGAAAGAGAGAAAGACAGAGGAAAGAGAGAAAGAGAGAGACAGAGAAAGAGAAAAGAGAGAGAAAAAGAGAGAAAGAGAGAAAGAGAGAGAGAAAGAGAGAAAGACAGAGAGAAGACAGAGAGAAGAGAGAAGAGAGAAAGAAAAGAGAGAAAGAGAGAAAAGACAGAGAGAAAAGAGAGAAAGACAGAGAGAAAGAGAGAAAGACAAGAGAAAGAGAGAAGACAGAGAGAAAGAGAGAAAGCAGAGAGAAGAGAGAAAGACAGAGAGAGAAGAGAGAAAGAGAGAAAGAGAAGAAGAGAGAGAAAGAGAGAAGAGAGAAAGAGAGAAAGAGAGAAGAGAGGAAAGAGAGAAAGAGAGAAAAGAGAAAGAGAGAAAGAGAGAAAGAGAGAAAGAAGAGAAAGGAGAAAGAAGAGAAAGAGAGAAAGAGACAGAAAGAGACAGAGAGAGAAGAGAGAGAGAGAGAGAGAGAGAGAGAGAGGAGAGAGAAAGAGAAGAAAAGAGAAAGAGAGAAGAAGAAGAGAGAGAGGAGAGAGAGAGAGAGAGAGAGAGAGAGAGAGAGAGAGAGAGAGAGAGAGAGAGAAAATCAGATGCTTCTCACTCAAGTTATGATCTGCAAAAAAATGATGTTCAAAGGGCACATGACCTTTGGCCCGTTGAACACAAAAACTAATGCTTTCATCTTTGCATCATAGTATATACTTGAACCAAACTTTGTGAAAAGTCCTGCAGCAGTTCACAAGGTATCATGGTAACAAGAATCTGCTTTGCACTGACACAAAACCCCAAAAAACATTATGCCTCGACTGCAGAGGCATAGGATATTAAAAAAAACAAAAACAAACAAACAAGAACTACAATGGCACTCAATAGATTATCATTAAAACATTGTACATGAGCAGTCACACCTATGGTGAAAATTGTGTCAAACGGATAAGTGGTTGTAGAGAAAGCAGAGAAAATTAGCACGAACGGACATACATACATATGGGTAGATCAGGACATACATGCAGACAACCTGAAAACATAATGCCTCCAGCGGCTTCGTCAGCGGAGGCATAAAAAAGAAATGAGGGAAGGCAACTCAAACATGAAGATGCAAGATGCAATGCTGTGATGACGATCAGAATTGGACTCTTACAAAGCGAATCTAAGGAGGTCCTTTTGTGTGATGACCGAGCGACCACGTGACCTCAAGTAGTCAACGAGACTGCCCTGA
>CM068962.1:110428915-110438992 GCA_035128595.1 Eptatretus atami | reverse complement strand
CCCTTTCCACATTGTACATACAAGATTCAAGGCTCATGCAAGAGAAGTGAGAGAGAGTAAAAAGGCAACAGACTATTTTGCAGCAGTAGGTCACCAAGCAAGCAAATTGCTTTGGGAATTTGCTTCCTTGGTGACCAAATGCTGCCCCACTGCAGCAGTTGGTCACCAAGCAAGAGGATTAACAAAAAAAGTACAAGAGGAGAGAGAGAAAAGGGGACGAAGCAGTAAAGTGCAAGTAGGGAGTTGGATTTAACTGTTACTGCAAGAACACATTTATCCTGAAGTTATTGGGGAGGGTCAGAGGGCTGAGAGAACAGAGAGAGTGAGGCCAATGAAGACAAGATAAAAATAATTTAAAGAAAAAAAAAAGAAAATAATTTATGATAAAATCAGTTTTGGAAGTTTTTCATCAGAACCACGTAGGATTTTCTTTTATACAAATGGCTGCATGAAAAAAAAAAAAAAATTGGGTGGAGAAAATCAAAGCTCATACAAGTGCAAATACACAAAGAGCAAGTTTATGTCATCAAGCTAAAGTCACTGATCACTGCGTCACCAACGTCATCACGGAGGCCTCTGCTAAGAAGGACTGAGCGGTGGCATCATGCTTTATGCACTTCACAGCCACCTTTTGCTGTCTGTACCGCCCCTCCACAACATCTGTGAAAAAAAGAAAAGAGGACGACAAGGTTAAAATATGAAGCGCAATATGGAAAGCATCCAGTATTCATGTCATCTTTCATTCACCCCACAGAAAAAAAATCCCCCCCCCTTTTTTTTCAATCTTACAAGAGCTATCTTTGTAATGTAATGGAGTCAATCGTCCAGTCTATTGGAAAGGAGTAGGAGAAATGCACAAAACATTTGTGGAGAAAAAAAGGAGAGGGGCATTTAGGACAACAGACATTCACCATTTGTGCAAATATTCTGGAAACAGTTCCTAACGGTGGTATTGTACAGTCCTTATGCAGTGATCCTCAACTCTCAACCCTCCCAGCCCAACCCCCACCCCCAAACCCTCACACCCTCACACCCTCCCTTCCAATACCTATCATTAAAGCATGCACAAACTCCTTTGGTATCCTACATGCAGCAATAACCATCATGCAAAACTTGTTGAATCAGCACAATAGTTGACACCTCGTAATGTTTGGCATGGAATCAAATTCGCAAGCGTCTGACATCCATATGTGAAAGAGCATCTTAGTGCACAAGTTGAAGGAACAGTTTCAATGGAAATGAAACTTGTAGTAATATATGATGCATGCAAATATCAACTATAAAAACTCAGTTGATGTTGGAATGTCAAACTTGTTCCACATGGTTCTGCAAAGTTGGGTCCCAAGTCATCATCAGAGTACATGTGGCTCTGCACTGCAACTCATCTACCACCAAATACCATCAGGAATTCTTAAGCGGTAAAGCAGCTTCAGTATTTGGCCATGTCCTTCCTTCAATCCGCCCTTCCGAAAAGAACCACAACTACTTAACACGGTGTTTAATTGGAAAGGGTATTTCTAAAGAGTATCATTCATTTCTAGGCATTGCCTATTTCATAATAAAAATGTCAAACTGAACTGCTTCCTTCAGACATCGGTGCAATTTTTTGTTGTTGTTGTTGCTTATACCTTTCGGGAGTTGTATTTTTGGTGTTTTTGGAAATATTTACAGTCTTGGCCAAAAATATTGGTACCCATATACCTTTTTCAAATAATGCACCATTTCTTCCAGAAAATGTTGAAAATAAAAAAATATATATTTTGATATCCACATATGTATTTCTTTGGCTTGCAACAGAACAAAACAAAACAAAAAAAAAATCTGGAAAAAAAAAATCACTAAATCTCAGCTTATTCCAACAGAAATCTTAAAATGGCCTGGACAATATTATTGGTACTTTTAGAAATTCCTAGAAATACCTATATCTTAAGCAGGTGTATGTAATATAAAAAAAAATTCACTCATTCAACCAGTTTGAATGGAGAAAAGGAGTCATTCTGCTGTTTTGTGTCACTGCATGTACTACAATGAGCATGGAGAAAAGAAAGAAAACCAGAGAATTGTATGAGGAGGTCAGACACTAGATTGTAGACAAGTGTAGACAATCTCAAGGCTCCCAGTCCATCTCCAGAGACCTTGATGTTCTTGTGTCTACCTTACACAATGTTATCAGGAAGTTTAAGGCCCATGATACTGCAGCCAACCTCCCTGGACGTGGCCGCAAGAAAAAAACTTGATCGAAGATTGCAACGAAGGATTGTTCAAATGGTGGAGAAAGCACCTCGATCAACTGCCAAACAGATTCAAGCTGACCTTCAGACACAAGGTACGACGGATGGTGCGAGTTGAAACTGTCACCAACTCAATGAAAGGGGTTCCATGGTGGGAGACCCAGGAATACCCCACTGCTGAGAGAGAGACATAAGAAAGCCAGACTAGCGTTTGCCAAAACACATCTGAACAAGCCAAAACACTTTTGGGAGAAGGTCCTGTGGACAGATGAGACCAAATTAGAGCTTTTTGGTAAAGCACATCATTTTTGTTTACAGAAAAAAAATTAAAGCCTTCAAAGAAAAGAACACCTTCCCTACAGTCAACAAGGTGGTTCAGTGATGTTTTGGGGTTGCTGTGCTGCCTCTGGTACTGGGTGCCTTGAATGTGTGCATGGTATCATGAAATCAGAAGATTACCAAGGCATGTTGGAGTGCAATGTTCAACCCAGTGGCAGAAAGCTGGGTCTCCGTCGATGGGTATGGGTCTTGCAGCAGGACAAGGACCCCAAACGCACTTCAAAAAGCACCCAGGAATGGTTCAAGACAAAATGCTGGACTGTTCTGAAGTGACCAGCAATGAGTCCAAATCTAAATCCCATTGAACACCTGTGTGGAGATCTGGAAACAGCAGTTGGGAGAAGGCACCCTTTAAATCTGGGAGAACTGGAACAGTTTGCACAAGAAGAGTTGTACAAACTGCCAGTAGAAAGGTGTAGGAAGCTTATTCATGGAGAGAGGAAGTGCTTGAATGCAGGTATTTTGTCCAAAGGCTGTGCTACCAAATATTAAGTCGAGGGTGTCAATAATTCTGTCAATGCCATTTATTTTTATTTTCTGATTTAAAAGGACATTCAGTTCCGAATCAAAAACAAAGGTTCTGTGATGTTAACAGTGAAATAAAGAATTCCAGAGACCAAATACTTTTGTCAATTTCAACTTATTTTTAAGAGAAAATTGTAAGTCATTTGAAAAAAAAAAGTGCAAGGGTGCCAATATTTTTGGCCACGACTATATGTTTCTGTTCCTCTTTGTTCTCAGCTGTACAAACCACACTCTGCTCGACCTACTTTCATTTCCTTCTTCTTTTTTTTTTTTTCAATTCACCCTTTCCACCATTAGGGTATTGTCCCGACAGCGTGTGAACGTATCTCCTGCCGTAGTGGAGAGGTTCCTTATCCAGCCCTACACAACTCTTCTGCAATGGCTCCTGATTACATAAATGCTCGAATCCTCAATAATTGTGCTTTGGTCTCATCATACCCTCTGTCCTATCTTTCACACATTATTTTTGAATGGGAAACTTCCTCCATCATGGAAAGTTGCAAACATCCCTCCTATGCATGGCTAGGATGCCTATGCAAAAAGGTTCCAAAATTGATCCCCTCAACGACACACCAATCACCCTTTTCCCAAACATAAGCAGTGTAATGGAGTGAATCATTACAACAGCCTGAGATACTACAACTTCTTTAACTTCAAATTTCTGACAACCATGTTGTCTTCCAACCTGGCCATTGACAGAAGTGGATATGCTACTACTGACAAGTGGATTGATAGGGGCCATCTCTCTGGATATCTCTTCAGCCTTAAATACTGGCATTCAGCCTTGATGTCTTCAATTGGTATTCAGGGCAGCAATGCCAGATGGTGAAATTCACCACCAGATTTGGGAAATGTGATGAAATTTCAGAGCTCATGGTAGCAAAAGGGATGAACTGCAACACCAGACAAAATCTGGTTAAACCTGAGGAAAACCAGTCTTCACACACACAAAAAGAAAAACAAATAATTGCGTTTCTCTGAAAGTGTTGCAACTAATGAATAAGGATATTTAGCTGAACTGCATTTGTCCATATATTTTGTTCATAGATTGTATGGCCTAAATATCAGTGATGATAGCATTAAGGCTTTTTAAAAACGGTGTTGGAAGCAATCTTTGTGTCTGGTGAAATTTCCATGACCGGTGTGTCATGGGCGTTTTGTAATCTGGCAACGCTGGTTCAGGGCACCCTACTCAAGCGGTTCCTCATTTTCCTCCACAAGTGGAAACAGTGGGTGACCCTTGATGACATCCTTTCCCCATAATCATTTCCTTCAGGCTTGGGTTCCACAAGCCTGAAAGGAATGACCATGGGGCTTGGTGCCTACCTGCATTTATGCATCCCCTCATTCTCCCAATTGTGGCATTGCCCCTTATCCATAGTCTCATCCTCACTATATCATGCACTCACCCAGGCACATCCGCTATATCTTGTACATACTGTTGATTTCCCGTTCTGGTCCTCCACAGAGCATTTACTCATTTTTATATTTTTCCTTCTTGTGCATACCCATCATCCCCATACTGCTTCAGTAGTTTGTTGGCCCAACGCCGCCGTTCAGCTCTACTCCGAGCCAAGAACCTTGTATAAAAATTTATTCTGCACTTACTAGTCTTCAGTTGTGTTACATGGAAAGGGGAGGGTGGGATGCATAGCTACACTGTGATAAGTGCAACATGATCCGTGTGTTTCAAGTAGTTTAGATTGCCATGTAACAAGGACCTGTCCAAACAAGTAGTTTAGTTAGACGTGACACTGAGGAGGGAGCGTATATAATACATAGACAGGATAATCACGGTTTGCAGGCGGGGCTAGGTGAGGACATCCCATCACCAAGGCACACGTCACACTCCAAAAGGGCGATCACAATCTCTGGATGATGTGTGCAAGCCATGATGGCACAATGCGCTGTAAGGCCTGGAAGCATGCAAAGACATACTTTTATTGGGGCCGTCCCGTGGGCGGGACAGCCTGGAGGACGAGAAGCACCACCAACAGAGAAAGGGCACACAAGAGCTCCCAGCATTCAGGAGGATTCGAGAGTGAAGGAGATGCGCCTTGAGAGAGCACGGAGAGCAGACCAGGACGACTCGTGTGAAGAAGCGTGGTGGAAACGACAGAGGTCACGATGGCTGGTTCGTTGAGGGTGCACGTCCCGAGGTGCTAATCGCCGCTAGTGCTCCTCCTGGTTGGCTTATCTCATCTTTGGCTCGCTTCGTCTCCAGATGTTTCGTCGTTGCTCAGGGAGGACAGCTCTCCGAAATGTGGACACTATTCTCAAACTGCATCATCGCCTTCCACTCCACGCAAAGGAAATTCCTCGGCTGCAATTTTAATGTTTGTACAAGTGTGATCTGTGGTGCCTTGTGTGTGTGTTTGAATTTGCTCCATTTATTTCTATTTCATCATTGTATACAAGTTTACGTGTTCCCTTCTTCCTCTGTGTCTTTTGATTTGCATGGTTTGTTCCAAACTGCTTGTCACATCCACCTTTCCCCTCATATTCTTTATAAATAAACTTTTTAAAAGGTAAGAAACATGTTTGACAAGAAAAAAAAGTAAGAAACAGTATCAACTTATTGTGCGTGTCAAATTTGACATATTTGTGACTGACTCACCATGAAATTATGTCCACATCTTAAGAACAGAAATACCAATACAGTTTTGTTACAAAACATAGAATTTTTTTTTTTTAACCACAATTTACTAATTATTGGAAGAAAGAACCTTTTATTTTTTTCATGTCAATGCTATGCAAGTCTGCATACTCAATAAAAGTCTCTTACCTCCAAATTCTCCTTTGCCGATAACTGCTCCAAGATCTAGCTCTGATTGGTTGATGAGCCAGCCCGCTACAAAGGAGGGGTGGGAGAGGGGTTGGAGAGATGTGGGGAAAAAAGTCGAGGTTTGGTAAGTAAGTATTGTTGGGGAAAATAAATCTTCATAACCAACTAACCAACCAACCAAACTCTCCCATGTCCATCAAATTCCTATCAAATACCTGAAATATTAAATTCATGAATACCTGCTTTCCACTAGATGGCATTGCAAACATTCAGGTGCCTTACATGATGACATGCAAATTTTTAACAAGTTAAAATTATGCTTCTGGCTCATTGATAAAAAGATTAATCATGACAACAAATGACAAGTTTGAACTCAACACGGATGAGTCAGTTAGGAGTGAGCAGAAAAATAAATAGATAGAAAATCAAGGTAATCAGGGCAGAGATAAATATAGCTTGGCCCATCATGATGTGCTGTATCCTCAACTTAGCACTCATTTACTGCAGAAAGGGCTAATTACACAGTTAACCCAAAGTAGGGACTTTTCCTACAGGACCACCACAATGACCAACTCAACTGTAAAATACAATGGGATTTTTACTGTTTACATATCCAGATGGGATGCATCAAAAAGGAAGTTCGAGTTGAAAATACTTGACCCCAATGAGAATCAAACTAATAATTTTACAGCTCACAAGTGAGCAAGCAACATTAAAAAAAAAAAAACTTTAAAAAAAAAACTAGACAACTCGACGTTGTGACATCGACCGATATGCCACCAACCACATTATTATTTGTTGCGAATTCGCGCCCGTCGGCGTGCGATCGGCCACGTGACTCGAATCGCGACCGCCTCGCCCACCGGACGGACAATTCAGTCGTGACCCTCCGGCTAACGCCGGATCCAGTCACGTGGACCTTTCGGACTCACCACAACCAGTCCGCATTCTACCCGCGCGGAATAGGGTGAATCGCCGAAAGTCGATATACCTAAGTACCCGCGCGGGTAACCTACCGAGGGATTGTACCTCGCCACAGGCCGACTTCGGACACGATCCGCTTAAGCGGCTCGTTCCGGGCTAACGGGATAACCGAGCGGTGTTATCGTCGGCCTTGACGTTCAGATTAATTATCGGGCGGATTAGCCCACGACGAACCCTTTACATAAACAAGATGGAGACCCAACGAAGGAAGGACGCAGCGACACGGGGAAGAATTCAACAGACAAGCATTTTATTTACAACACGACACAAAATAGCACACATAAAACAACAGAAGAAATGCACATATATCAAAATGGAAAACAAAAGAAGCAGAGCTACTACCGACTAACGCGACACACGGACCACTTAAAACAATACTACTTCACGGACTTGCGCCGACACACACGTTCACACAAAACCCCAAAGAAATGGAAGTCGCGACTTCCCTGAGCGTGTTGAGTCCTTGCGGCCCGTCCACTGGTCCCCGGTGGTGTGACTCCGATCGAGCGTGGTCGGCGAGCCTCGCCGGCGTGCCTCGCGCCTGCTCGTGCTGGCCTCCCGACGCCTCGGACTGAGCACCGACCGAGTCCACCGAACCACGAGCAGCAGGACGAAGCAGCAGAGGACGAGACGAAGTAAAGCAGGATCCAGCAGGCACGAAGCACACGAACTGAAACTCTCCTTAAACCTCCTGCTTCACCGTGCTTTATACCGCCCGCGCCCACCCCTGTTTCTCGCTCCACCTTCCTTCGAGGCGCTTCGAGAAGGGGGCGTTCCCTCTCGTTCCCCCCACCTGCGTCTTGTGGGGACGAGGCGAAGCCGTTCGACGGCCTTCAACGCGCAAACCGTCGTATGTAGACCGCTGAGGATGGCGTTCGATGTGTAGGTAGCGTGGTTGAGATGGTGGCGTGGTTGTGAGGGTGGCGGGGCTGGCGTTGTTAGAGTGGTGGCGTGTTAGCGTTGTTGTTGTTGGTTGCGTTGTCGTTGAAGTGTGGTTGGTTTCGAAAATAAAGCAGAACAGAAAAACGCCTAACTCAAAGGATCGCAGCCGAATGAATCACATTAATTCCCTCATACAACGGGTTTGGAGCTAACTACACATGGACTTCGGAAATACCTCACCTATGGGACTGGATGGTGTTTGCGAATTTCACAGCCGTAACACTACCCCTCCCCTTTTTACAGACTCGTCCCGAGTCGTCAAATTATCGTGTGCCATCATGTGTAGTTCTCCCCTAGTACGTTTTACCTACGGATCCTGAGTGCGACATTCATGGTATTCGTGTCCCCAAAATAAATAACCTGAGGGCTGAGTAACTAACAAACAAACTCACTCACACAGACGACTTAAATAAAATTGCCGGCGCTAAGACAGACATGCCGGGGCACACTCATATTTACAATACAACTTAAACACCTTAACCTTACAAATTTTACACTAAACATGGCCCAGGATCAATGGACTCTGCAGGAAAAAGGGCAAAGAGTCAAAGAAAACGGTGCACGGGCCGCCACTGCAGGCCCGTGTTGCAGCTGCCAACAGGACAGTCCTGCAGTCGCAAACTGTTGCTACGACGATCCTGCGCACATGGCAATGAACAAGGGGGGCAAAGCAAAACTGGACAGGGGCAAAATGACGAGGGCAGTAGGCATGGCATGGCACAGGTGAACAGGCATACAAAGCCGGCAGAAAAGGCCACTGCAGGCAACACAGCCGGCAGATGATCGGGCCGGCACAGGCTTGCAGTAAAAACAACAGCCGTCGACGAACCGGCCGGCACAGGCCTTGTAGCAAAACACAGCAGACGATCCGGCCGGCACAGGCCTTGAGAAAAACAACAGCCGATGAAGTTGGCCGGCACAGGCCCGCAGCACACAGCCGCAGACGATCCGGCGGCACAGGCCTTGCAGCAAAACAGCTGCAGACGATCCGGCCGGCACAGGCCTTGCAGCAAAACAACAGTGCCGATTAAGTGGGCCGGCCTCTCGCCGTGCCGTGGAGGTTGGTGGAGGGAGCGCGGTGGTGCTGGCCACTCAGAAGGCGGGCTCGACCTACCTACGGTCTCCTCCCACCTATCGCCTTTGCCTGTCACTGTCCATACCCACCCCTTAATTTGTCAAAAACAATTTAGCCCAACTAATTTTTTTTTGTTTTTATTTCATCCCTTCCCCACTATAAATCGTCCCCTAACCCCTTTATCGTCTTGTTCGGCTAACCTATTCTGTCACCTAGCCTACTCCCAACCCCTACGTTCCCTTCCCGGAGGGGAATAAGGGAGAGCTAGCGTCCTGAGTCGAGGCCCAATGAAGCCTCAGGATGGCCTCCCCAGATCTCAGCGATCTCTAACCCAAAGTGGGTCCAGCGGCCACAACGAGAGCGAAGGGATGGATGGTGCGGAGGGGTACACTTCCTAATCTACCCTAACCATTAACCTTTAAACTACCCGGGGCTTTCAACAAGCGCTCTCGCTTAATCTATTGGTTCTAACAACCCAGATTCCGTCGCCTGTGTTGGTGTCCTTACAATTTCGGCCTCGCCCTCTAATTTTCCCTCGTGCCCTTGCACGGTTTCGTGGCTGGGACGCGTGGCTCCCTTTGGCAGGCACGACCTCTGCCGAATCCCCTACAATGGCACCCCCGGGCACTACACTGCCTCCGAGCCTACCAGCTCCCTAAACACCGGGGAGTGCCCCATGGCAACTCCCCTGAAACGCACACGTGGCAGGCTGCGCCCCGGGCCCCTTTCCGAGGTCACCCGTGCCCACGAACACTGCCCACGCGGCTAACGGCGCTCCGGCCCCGCACCAAGCGGGCGCACCCGTGCCCACTACGCTAACCCGGGCCCCATGGGCCCTTGGCCTACCACGGCCGACTAGCCCGGTGCCCGGGTACCCACTCAGCGATACTCACCGTTCGCAGCCACGCTCCCAGCCCGTCAACAGGGCTCCTGCACCCCTCCAAACGGGTTTCGAGCCTACTTCCCACCAACAACAAACGACCTCCATTTTATCAATTTTATACCCACTAACTCACTCTACACTGACCCGGGTCCTTGGGCGGGAGTCACTCCTCCCCCCAATCACTCATCGCACCATGCATTCCACATTCGCTCCACTCACACAGACCCGCTGGCCTCACTCACTCAACACGATTCCACACAACTCACCAACTCTTACACACATCGCTGAATCCTGCCATCCTTCTATCTACTCC
>CM068962.1:110411415-110418915 GCA_035128595.1 Eptatretus atami | reverse complement strand
CCTCCCGCGCTAACGCCGGATCCAGTCACGGGTTGGGACCTTTCGGACTCACCACAAACCCAGTCCGCATTTCTACCCGCGCGGAATAGGGTGAATCGCCGAAAGTCGATATACCCTAAGTACCCGGCGGGTAACCTACGAGGATTGTACCTGCGCCACAGGCCGACTTCGGACACGATTCCGCTTAAGCGGCTCGTTCCGTGTAACGGGATAACCGAGCGGTGTTATCTCGGCCTTGACGGTTTCAGATTAATTATCGGCGGATTAGCCACGACGAACCCTTTACATGAAACAAGAGGAGACCCAACGAAGAAGGACGCAGCGACCACGGGGGAAGAATTAACAAACAAGCATTTTATTTACAACACGACCACAAATAGCACACATAAAACAACAGAAGAAATGCACATATAAATCAAAAAATGGAAAACAAAAGAAGCAGAGCTACTACGACTAACGCGACACACGACCACTTTAAAAACAATACTACTTCACGGACTTTTGGCCGCCGACACACACGTTCAACAAAACCCCAAAAGAAATGGAAGATCGCACTTCCCTGAGCGTGTTGAGTCCTTGCGCCGTTCCACGTGGCCCGTGGTGTGACTCCGATCGAGCGTGGTCGGCGAGCCTCGCCGGCGTGCCTCGCGCCTGCTCGTGCTGGCCTCCCGACGCCACGGGATGAGCACGACCGATCACGACCACAGCAGCAGGGACGAGAGCAGCAGGACGAGACGAAGTAAAAAGCAGGATCAGCAGGCACGAAGCACACGAACTGAAAACTCTCCTTAAACCTCCTGCTTCACCGTGCCTTTTATACCGCCCGCGCCACGCCCTGTTTCTCGGCCTCACTTCCTTCGAGCGCTTCGAGAAGGGGCTCCCTCTCGTTCCCTCCCACCTGCGTCTGTGGGGGGACGAGGGCGAAGCCGTTCGACGGCCTGCAACGCGCAAACCGTCGTATGTAGACCGCTGAGGATGGCGTTCGATGGTTGTAGGTAGCTGGTTGAGATGGTGGCTGGTTGTGAGGTGGCGGGGCTGGCTGTTGTTTAGAAGTGGTGGCGTGGTTAGCGTTCGTTGTTGTTGGTTGCGTTGTGCGTTGAAGTGTGGTTGGTTCGAAAATAAAGCAGAACAGAAAAAAAACGCCTAATCAAGGATCGCAGCCCGAATGAATCACATTAATTCCCTCTATACAACGGGTTTGGAGCAACTAACACATGATGTTCGGCAAACTTCACCTATGGACCTGGTGCGGTTTGCGAATTTCCACAGCCGATAACAATATCATTATACATACTTGTACCAAGTTTCATTTAAATCCCTTAAGCTGTTCTCAAGCATCACATTCTTACCTGACATGACCTCTGACCTCTTGATGTCAAAATATAATCAGCTCATCTTTGCATCATAATTTCTACTTTTTTTTTTGGTTATACCTTGTCGAGGCTCGTGAGAGAGCTAACACACAAGGCACAGCAAGGGGGGCATGAGACAAGAGGGGCGGGAGTGGGAAGGACAAAACAGGTGGGAACAGAGACATTAGGATATCTGTGGAAGGGAGAGGGATGGGACGGAGAACATGGGGAATAGAAGATGGACATTACAGGACTTTCAGGAAGGAAAGCAGGGAATATGAAGGAGGTGGGCTTGGTGGATTATCGGGGTAGAAAGAAATCGAGGATTTGGATGGGGGATGATAAGAGGTGGTGGTGAACAGGTGTTTGAAGGCCTGGAGGAAGAATGGGAATGAATAGAGTGAGGGAGTTTATTCAAAGGCGGGAAAAAAGAGGAATGAAAGAGTGAAGGTGAGCAGTGATTCGTGATTTTGGTAGTTTTACCAGAAGGGGGTTGTTGGCGGAACTTGAGCACCCTGCAGAAATGTGGTGGGACAAATCGCAGAGAGAGCGGGGGGGGGGGGGGGGCGAGGCTGGAGAGGAGACGGTAGAAGACAGAAAGACCACCGACCAACCTGCGGTGATTGAGTGAGAGGCCCAAAGACTCAGCCTCATTGTGGGAGATGCCATTGATCCGAAAAGCCTTGGTTTCCACAGCGTGAAGCGAGAAAGGTGAGAGGCAGGAGCACCAGCCCAGAGGGGAGAGCAGTACTCCATCAGGCTGCGGACAAAAGCTTTGTAAGTGGTCAGGAGCTCAGGTGGGCCGAGGAAGGACCTTGCACGACGGAGGATTCCCAGTCGGCGACTGGCTTTGGAGGCGAGGTTTGAAATGTGGCTTTCCCAGGAAAGGTCACGGCAGATAGTGAGATCCA
Source organism: Eptatretus atami (assembly GCA_035128595.1). Lineage (NCBI taxonomy): Eukaryota > Metazoa > Chordata > Myxini > Myxiniformes > Myxinidae > Eptatretus > Eptatretus atami. The sequence continues at coordinate 110,416,652 of CM068962.1, read as the reverse complement.
GAAGCTTGAAAGAAAGGACTTCTTCCAGAGGATTGTTGAGAAAGTGGATGGGGGGGTTTTCTAAACGGTCCTTTCGGAGAGACATAGTGAGAGTGTGAGATTTGTCCGGATTAAAAGACATGTCCACGTGTTGGACCAGTTTGTGATTTTATCCAGATCTGCAGTGGACAAAGAAGCTGCTGCTTGCCGGTCTGTGGGATGCGGAATGGGTACGGCAGAGGGTGGAGTCATCAGCAAAGAGATATAGAGGATTTTCCAGAGTCGGAGAGATAGTTGATGAAAACCAGAAAAAGAACAGGGCCAGAACGCTACCTTGAGGAACTCCAGCCCGGACAGGAGAGGGGATGAAAGAACTCCATTTAGGGCCACACGTTGACTGCGACAGGAGAGGAAGTCTACGAGCCATGAGTGGAGATGGCCTTGGATACCATAGGAAGAGAGTTTGGTGAGCAGGGCAGGGTGCCGGACTGTCAAAAGCACGTGATATGTCTAGGGATACGGCTCGGATTTCCTGTCTGGCATTGAGGACCTCCATCCATTGTTGGGAGAGCAGAAGCAGATATCCAGTGTAGAGTGACCCGGTCTGAAACCAAACTTTATCACAAGTTTGGTCAAAACCCATCAATGGTTCACAAGTTATTGCAGTAACAAAATTTTTACCCAACATGACCACTGACTTTTGACATCTTGACCCCATAATCAAAGTAGTTGATCTTTAAATCACTATACATACTTGTACCAAGTTTGACTTGGATCCCTTCAGCCATTCTTAAGTTATCATGGCAACAAAAACCTATCACAGACGTGCGGGACAGCCGGATGGCCAACCAAAAACATAATGCCTCCAGCGACTTCATTAACGGAGACATAAAACAGGCCAAGAATCTGTTGTCAGACTTGGCTGATCGAATTTTATTCCAAACACCACTAATTCCAAAAATGTGTGCACACAATTACAATTCAGAAAATGGAAGATTACATTGAACAAGACATTGTAAAAATAAAAAAAGTAATAAAGAGTAATATTCGCCCACAACCATCCTTGACCATGTTTGTGGACCGTCGGCCGAGGACCTCACTTTTTCACCTTTATTCACTTTTAAATTTGTTTTCTCTGTAACCGCTGTGAGCGCTCAACACAAAACTTTCAACATAGAATAACCGATCCATGGAGAACTTTTAACAAAGTTACATGGGGATTGTATGAAAAATGTGGCTGACGTTCCAACAAAAATAAAACAATAAAAAATAATTAAAATCTGTTTTCTATGGGGATGGGTTGCAGGGTGTTTCACGTATCAGGAATAAGTGGCCTCGACTTTATACAAGGTTGCAAGGTAATAATTCAAGACAGAAGATAAACCAAATTGGACAATCGAGATCATTTGAAACATATCAGTACCTCTGGCAAACACATCCTGAGCAGCCAAAACACCTTCTATTGATTTTGGCTTGGATAACCGTGTGCAGAGACCATCTTCATCCTGACTGTAGTGCTAAGAGGAAAGAAACAAAACAAATATGGCACAACAAGATTGTGGTTCATGTTAAATTACAAAATCAGCATGAATGAAAATATACCAATAAAGTTCACCCTTTGAGACACGACAAGAAAATGGAACAAAAGCTAGAAGAACGAAGAACATTACGATTCAATTTAGCAACAAACCAAGGACAAACACCATAGAGTCTTGGAAAAGCTTAGTGGCTCAGTAAACGATGCCACGAAGGAAAAAGATCATGTTCGTACATCCAAAGTACAACGTTGAAATCGAAAGACAATAGCAGCCACCTTGATTCACAGGCAATTCATCAAGATGTGACAAGAACAAAATCTTCATGTTCCAAATTCATAATGAAAAGCAAATTAAATCGACAAATTGAAACAAAAGAGAAAAGCTTCTGGAATGTTCATGACACTGAAACTCCCACAAACCTCGACAAGCTTGATCAAGTTTTCGAAGTAACTTTCCTCATCAATTGTAAGGCGTGGTGGACAATTGATTATACGGTAGTGCTCCACCTTTCCAGCAGCACACACGCACAGAGTATAGTCCCCTGGGTAGTTGGTACTTTCCCGCACCAAGAACAAGCCGGTCTCTGCAGGGACCAGCAGATTCTCGGCCTGTTCACGTGATATCTTGCCGTGAAACCAACTTAAGGGGTGAGTGGGTAGTTGGGGTGGGGGTAGAATGCAAAGGAGATGAAAAGATGACAATCTTGTAATGTGGTATCCAAACCGTTGCAAGTTTGTGTGATCAAATATATAATTACAACTAAAAGCAAAATAAACTTTTAAAAATTCTCAAAACAAAGTGTTGACCTATTCATTGCTAATATTAGAGGCAATGACCTACAAGACAAGCCCGACACACAAATTATTTTTCCACCATTGAAAACGGAAGCCGTTTCAGGTGAATAGGAGTTTGGTCATAAAAAGCAAGAACGACTGCCATTGAAAGTCAAATTAGCATTTATATATATTTGCCATTACTTTGATCAAGAAAGAGCTTCAGAAAATGCTGTGAGACGAGAGCACCAATTCTACATTAGAGCAAAGGAAATCATGAAATAAGATGACCTAAAATTACAATTGAGAGTAGGTGGTATAAAAATTACGTGACGATTAAAAATGCAACACCACAATTACACAATACTGTATGTACAATACAAGGTGAAAATGCATCGTCGTGCATAAGAAGATGGGCAAGGTCTTGACAGAAGTAACTGCATAAGCTTGCTGAGATTCAATGTAAACTGTCTGTCTGGTCAAAGTTAAAGTATAATTTTTTTAAGGTAATCACCAACAAAACAGAACACTACCTACCTTTGGAGTGACAGATGAAATTCATAAATCCAAATTCTACAAAATGTACTTTTACCCAGGAATCTTTGCACATCCACAAATAAGTAAACAAAAATAAATAAATGAAGCATTGCATGCACACAAACACACACACACACACAAAGCAGGGTAGCTTAGAGGTAGGGGCACTCACCTTTGAGAGGTCTCACTTGGGTTGGAATCTCAACCCTGCTATAAACTGTTACACTGGTATACCACGGAGAAGGCAAGGCCACACTCAATGTGTGTGTCATTCATTGGTCGGGCATTAAAGGGGAACCCAAACGCTCAGCCCACCTCCACGCCAATAAATCCCTTTATACCCAACAAAATAGATATGATGAGTCTTTTTCCGATTTATAAAGTCAGTAATTTTGCGATTAAAATTCGAAATCATCACCATTTAGAAAGCCATTCTCCCTGAGTAGGGGTCAGCTTTTTGCGGGCTCCAATCATGGTACCCTTTCTTGTGGCAATGTTTTTATGGCCGGATGCCCTTCCTGATGCCAACCCTTCAGTCGCCTTCGACCCTGCAGGGATAATTACCAGTATACTGGTGCTCATTTCGCCGACCTCGGAAGGATGACAGGCTGAATCAACCCCCCTGATGTTAATTCAGTGGCCAGCGGGCTCGAACTCAGGACCCCGAGGATCCCAAGCCACCACCCTAGCCACGAAGCCAACACCAGGCTATGATTATAATTCGAAATCCTCTTCATATTTAGGCCGCAAACGTCGCACCAGAAAGTCGACTGCCATATTCGTACTGTCTCCGGGTCAAAATTGCAGGACCATACACAACTCAAACGGAGAATAATTTTCGATTTTTCACAAATATGCCGGGTCGATACGTTCTTAGCACTTGTGTAGTAATACAAACCGAGATGGTTTCAAATAACACCAATGGCCGAAAGACCCAACGTTTGCCAGAAATTGGATGAGGTTTGTCCGAAATACCCGAGTGTGGATCGGGCCTACAAAATGTTCACTTTTTTGCTCAGAACATTTTACAGAGCACTGTTATGAAACAACAGAAATGGCTAGAACTTGTGGTTATCCACCACAATAGAGAGGGAATGCCATACCCATGATTATGTGGAAGAAACAACCATTGCTCGAAACTGTAATACCAGCTCTACCCAGCCACCAGCATATGTACATGGTTAAATTGAGCAGTCAATCAAAAACCTGTTGCCATTGCATGGCAGTTAACACAAGAGCACCTAAAAATAATCTATCAACACAAATTTCTGCAAATCAAATGAACCACCATGTATTTATAGTGAAGAAAGTGGATGTACGTATGTATGAATAAATGCATGTATGTATGTATGTCTACTCCGAGAGGATTTGATCGAGTACGCCAAAACGTTCAGGGTCCCCACCCTCCGCCCTCCACAATTCCCCATCAACCATCACCCCCACAATACCCACCAGCCCCTTCACTCCCCCACCCCCCTCACCCTCCCCCATCAATCTTTTCCATTATACAAACCACCACCCCATACCTTCCGTCCTCCCCAAGCACCACTCCCTCCCTCCACTGGGGCAGGACATCGACACGGCACGACACAAATGGTATGAGGGGAAGTATGAAACGGGACAATCCCGGAACATACAAGACAACTGGTCAGCCTGCGATGGTGGGACAAAGCATTTGTCACCCATTTTGTCAGTGGCGTGTCAATGCAGTGCCGTATCTTGCTGGAGTAGTACAACTGATATATAAATAATTCCCTTATAAATTGTCAAATGAATGGAAAAACAAAACCTACCAATCTGAAGCAAACATGTCAGGTCAGGTCAGGTATGGGAGCATGCGCCAGAGCGTCGCTGCGTCCACTTTCCGCCGGTACTCCAGGGGCCTCCGTCTGGCCATCCCCCAGGCAGATTTGCCTGGCCCATCCCCATCTCCTTGAGATGCCGATCAACCTGCTGCAACCACGAGGCAAGTGCTCGGCCCATTGGCCTCCTCCACTCAGGAGACTCCCTCGCTAAGAGAACTGGTGAGCAGGATCAGCGTCAGGAAAACGAGCCACATGTCCATACAGCCGCAGCTGATGCTCACAGACTATGCAGGTAACAAATCTCATCGAGTCTCTCTCAGCAACCGCTCCTTGGACACAAGGTCCGACCAGCGATAGCAAGGATTCTCCGAAGAGACCTGGTACCAAAGGAATTAAGTCTCCATCTCAGATCCTTGGTCAGAGTCCAAGTCTCACATCCATATAGCAAGACTGGAAGCACCAAGGACCCGAAGACTCAGACTTTCATCCTCCCGCACAGGTACGGGCAGCGCCACACCCCATTATCCAGAGAATTCATGACTCCCCAGGCCAGACCCAGATGCGATTGACCTCTGACTCACAGCCAGCAGAGACATGAATATCAC
>CM068962.1:110384619-110411405 GCA_035128595.1 Eptatretus atami | reverse complement strand
TCCAAAGTCTCCGCAAAGATGACTGCATCATCTGCGAAATCTAGGTCAAAGATCTTGACATTCCCAAACGCTGCACCGCAGCTTGATCTCTCCGACAACCTCCCTAGAATCCAGTCCATACAAGTGCTGAAAAGTGTGGGGGCCAGTACACACCCCTGACGAACTCCAGTAACAACTGGAAATAAGTCAGAGATGATACCACCACATCTCACAGCACTCTCAGTACCAGAGTAGAGTTCAGACATCAGATCGATCAGTTTTGGTGGCACCCCACGAAGACCTAGAATCCTCCAGAGGGCATCCCGATTCACTGAATCGAATAAATTGTCAAATGAATGGAAAAACAAAATCTACCAATCTGAAGCGAACATGCGACTGGCCTTTTCTTCTTCACGAACACTTACACCATCTTCCTCCGAATCACTCTCACAAGGCTCAAAACGATACGGCTCCACAATTCCCCCAAATGAGTTTCCACCACTACTTTTGTCTCCAATAGTTTCTTCAAAATCCCACTAACCTGTTTCAACATACTGGGAACCTTCAGAGATTCTAATGACGGTGGAATCAGTATCAGAATCCAAGGTCAAAATATACCGTTTATTAAAAGCTGCCATTTGGATCAAGGTGGGTTCATAGTGTGACGTCACTGGCAAAATCGAAAATCGACAGTCTATGGATATTTTGGGCACTTTGAGATTGGCAAAAAAAAGTTTCAAAAAAATATCCCTTCAAATTAGACCATGATGTTTTTCAATGGTTTGCAGAAGAAAAAAAAAATTGGATAAATTGGGTTCCCCTTGAAGTCAGAGGACCAGTCTATCAGAACTAGATGTTGGCGGACATTAAAGATCCCATTGGGTCATTTCATGAAGAGTAGGTACGTAATTATTATTGCCACAAGCACGCCCAAATTCCAAATTGTATCCCCATCCCAAAAAGACGAGCAGCGCGGTGACACATTCTTTGCATTTAGTCTTATCTAATATAATGACGAACTTCATTATTGGACCTGACGGCCATAGGACAGGATGGATGGAGATGCTGCACATTGGCAATGAACAGGCTACGACAGGGTTGTTCTGTTTTTATAATCTAGCATCATTTGAAGTTGCAGCAACAGATTGGATATTGTATTGTCAGTAGGCTCAATTTTAACTGCAGGTCGATTCCCTGTGGAGGTCGATTCCCCCAACCAAGACCCCAAAAATATTGCCACATTGTTCCCAAGTCTGAGATGATTCTAGGAAAGGATTTTTTAAAAAAAAACCTCTTCCTCCCCTTGGTAGGGATAACCACAACCACCCCACCCTCTGCAGTGCTTATTTGTACAAAAATGTACCTTCTGTCCAACCTTTCATATGAGATACTGGAAGACCCCAGTTTTTGTCAGGGGTGCCACTGAAAGGTGCGACGAATATCGAACAACGTAAATCAAAGGAATTTTCTCATAAGAATTAAATGAATAAAGGAGGGTTGGGGGGGGGCTGTTTGGGAGGAGGGTATGTTCCTCAACACCGTAAACACCACCTATTATATTTCACTTTTTACCTTTGATATTACCCTTATTTGGTTAATGACAGTTGTATTAAAATACACATTTAAATAAAATAAAGAACATACCTTAGAGTTTTAATTCTTCTGACCTCTTCTGGAGGTAGCCGTGACTTGCAATGAACATCAGTATTTTTATGTGGTACACACCATAGATGGAGGAAAACTTAATAACCTGGCAACATCAACTACATGTTCACCAACATCCGTTTGATGAATAACATCTAATTTCACTTTTAAGGGAACACTTTTACACTGTCTCTTAGCCAGCCTACAGTACATTTATTTTGCATGACTCAAAGTAGTTTGTGCACAGGGTAGGTGGAGGTGAAGGCTACGAGAAAGGCCGGATGTTGTCAGCGACACAAGTGTGGGTTGAGACTACGCAAATCAGGTCGTGGCATTAATAAAGTGACAACATATTAGCAAATGACGTAAAAGGGGGAGACGCAAATCAGAGTATTACTGTGGTACATACTGTTATGCAGTTGTTTGAAAGGATTGGACAACCTTCTAAACAGTACCTGATATTGATGTCACCTGCGAACACTTTCACAAAAGCCCACTTTCTCTCGTACGCAGTTTTTCCCATCCCATCTGTGGCTATTCTATCTGCTCTAGGCCCTGACACACTGAATCCTGTGGGGAAGCAGTTGCTCTTGGGTAGCTTGCTTTCTCAATATGAAAATCTAACCCAACTGAGGGCAATTTTAGTTCATTCCGTAAGGCTCTCAACAGGTGTGTGTGCCCACCTTCAGGCATGCCAGAAAATACCATTGTGCAAATTTCAAGGCTAAGTTCTCTAACCAATCTCGTTCATCCCAAGTCATGGCTGAATCTTGTCAAGTCAATCTCGGTTGTATGCTTCCCCTCAACCCCAAATGGTATTACTGCAGACTCTGCCTGAGATAATGCAAAATGTCTAAACTCTAAGGGACTACGGTGCAGTAATTGGTCTATTTACCTCTACGATTGAGACTATCCCAATCTCTCTCTCTCTCTCTCTCTCTCTATCGAGTGCAGCCTGTGGCTGCTGGTTGCATCATTGGTTGGGACGCAGCTATGCCGCTGATGCAGTGTCCCCTTACTAGTACACTGGTACTCATTTTGCCGACCCTCGAAGGATGACAGGCTGAGTCAACCTCCTGGTGTATTTTAATTCAGCGGCCAACGGGCTGAACTCAGGACCCTAGGATCCCAAGCCACCACCCTAACCACTAAGCCAACACCAGGCTTACTATCCCAATACTACCCCCACACTATCCACTATATTTACTTACAGTATGCATTGGGAAGGTGAAGGTTGTTACATTTTTATCCCTTTCTGTTTGTTTGTTTGTTTGTGTGCAAGATATCTCAAAAAGTTGTGGACAGATCCAGATGAAATTTTGTGGATAAGTTGGGTGTGAGACAAAAATAACTGATTAGATTTTGGTGAAGATCCAGATGTGGATCCAGCTACTAGATTTTTTTTTTTAAAGTGATTCTTCCCCATTGAGAGATAGGGTCAAAAACGATATCTCAAAAAGTTGTGGAAGAATTTGTACGAAACTTGGTGGACACATTGGGTGTGTGACAAGGAAGAATTGATTCAACTCTGGTGAAGATCTGGATCCGGATACGAGAATTATTTAATTTTCAAAATGATTCTTCACCATTGAGAGAGTGGGCCAAAAACGATATATAGCATGATATTTCAAAAATGTATTGGGCCAGTTATTTCTCATGGATCAGGCATTGCATGGCGGAGGCATGCGCTCTACCGAGTGCCCTTCTTGTTTGAGTTTGAATTTGCCTCCAAATCTTGTGCACCCAACATTATCCCCATTTTACTCCCCCTTTCCTGATTTCTATAGCATTTAATCCAAATGCCAGGATCTGAAAAATGAGGTCAAGAGGACATGGAAAGTGAAAAAAGCTGAAATTATACCAGTGATAGTTGGAGCTACAGGAATGACAAAGAAAACCCTTACTGAGCACTTAAAAATCGTTCCGGGGAATATCACGACAAACGAACTACAAGTGGAAGCTGTCAGAGGTTCAGTGAAGATTTTGAAAAGAGCCCTTGGAACGAGGCTAGGAGAACGAAGTTTCACAGTTTGGTTCATAAATCATGATCCTTTATCAAAAATGAAATTGAGATTTAGAGTTCTGGGAGAACTTCCACCCACCTTCTGAAAAAACACAAATAGAGAAAACAACCAACAAAGTGAAATCCTGTTTTAAGAAATCCTTAAATATTTATTAAAAATGAAATACAGACATATGAAATTTACACAAGTATTCAGCCCCATGAGTAAATACTTTGTAGAAGCGCCTTTGGCAGCGATTACAGCTTCGAGTAATCTTGGGTATATCTACCAGCTTTGCACATTTGGATTTGGGGATTTTCTCCCATTCTTCCTTGCAGATTTGCTCAAGCTCTGTTAAATTGGATGGGGAGTGTCGGTGAACAACAATCTTCAAAAGTCTTTCCACAGAGTCTCAATGGGATTCCAGTCTGGGCTTTGGCTGGGCCACTCAAGGATTTTCATGTTTTTGTGCTGAGGACATTCCAATGTTGCTTTGGTTGTATGCTTGGGGTCATTGTCCTGTTGGAACGTAAATCTTAGCCGCAGTCTAAGGTCTTTTGCACTCTGAAGCAGGTTCTCAAGGATTTGCCAATATTTGGCTCCATTAATTGTTCTCTCTATCCTTAAAAGTCTCCCAGTTCCTACCACTGAAAAACATCCCCATAACCTGATGCTGCCGCCACAATGCTTCATGGTAAGGATGGTGTTAGATGGGTGATGAGTAGTGCTCAGTTTCTACCAGATGTCGCACTTTGCATTCAGGCAAGAGAGTTCAATTTTCATCTCATCAGACCACAGAATATTTTGCCTCATGCTCTCACTCTTTCACACACCTTTTTGCAAACTCCAGGCATGTCGTCATGTGCCTTTTTCACAGGAGTGGCTTCCGTCTGGCCACTCTCCCATACAGTCTATATTTTCTGAAGTGCTATAGAGATTGTTGTCCTTCCTGCATGTTCTCCCATCTCAGCCAAGGAACTCTGCAGTTCTGTCATTGAGTTCTTGGTCACCTCCCTAATCGAAGTCCTTCTTGCCCAGTTTGGTCAGACAGCCAGCTCAAGGAAGAGCCAGCTCAAAAAAAAAAAAAGAATATGGTAGCTCCATATTCTTTCCATTTCCTAATGATGGAGCTCACTGTATTTTTTGGGAACTTTCGACGCTCCAGAAATTTTTATATACCCTTCCACAGATCTATGCCTCCTCACAATTCTATCTCAGATTTATACGGACAGTTCCTTGAACTTTATGGCAGAGTTTCTGCTCTGACATGCACCGTCAACCGTGGGACCTTACGTAGAAAGGTGATTTTCTAAACCATGTCCAATCAATTGAATTGGCCACAGGTGGTCTCCAATCAAGTTGTCGAGACATTTCAAGGATGATAAAAAGAAATTGGATGCACCCAACCTCGATTTGGAATGTTATAGCAAAGGGGTTGAAAAGTTATTGTCAAGACATTTCAGCTTTTCATTTTTAATGAATTTGTAAAAATGTCAAAAAAGAAATATTCCACTGACATTATGTGCACCAGCCACAGAAAAATCTCAATTTAATCTGTTTTAAATTCAGGCTCACAACAAAATGTGAAAAAGTCAAGGGGAGTGAATACTTTCTTAAGGCACTGTATCTCATACTTTTGATACAGTCTGGCATCCTGCCTCACTCTCCAAACTCTCTGCTTGGCATCCAAGGCCAACTCCACGCATGGCTTACTGACTTCCTCCACTCTCAAAGCCAACGTGTGGCTCAACAGAATCCTTTCATCTCCTCTCCTTGTCCAGACACTGCCCCAAGGCAGTGTCCAAGGCAGAGTCCTTTTCCTGATCTTCATCAATGATTTCTCCGACTGAAAAATCCTCCATCTATTCACTGATGACTCCACCCTCTGTCGTGACATCGTTCATCCTTCAGACAGGCAGGCTGCAGCCTCTTCCCTCTCTTCAAGCCTTGACAAAAATAACAATCTGCAAAAAACACTTGGAATATGTCTTTCAATCCAGACACATCTCATACTCTTACTTTCTCCCTCCAAAAGGACCCTCTGGCAAGCTACTTTTTTAACAATCCTCTTGAGGAAGTTCAGTTATTCAAACTCCTGCATCTCACCATCAGCCATGATCTTTCTTTGGCAAACCATGTTTCAGAGTTGGCCTCCAAAGCCAGCCACAGACTGGGCATCCTCAGTTGATCAAAGTCTTTCCTTGGAAAATCAGACTGACTCAGTCTCCAATACCTAGGTCCGTAGTTCATTGAAGTACTGCCCTTTATGGCCTGATATCCCAGAATCACATCTATCCTGGATTCTGTGGAATGAAAGCAAGTGTATCTGGTTGCACCCACAGACCATTTTGTACACCAGATTTTCCATTTGAAATGTTTCTCAGCTGTCCTCACAAGAAACATACATATTACCTATATCTCACAGCAATGCCGAGCAGTCATGCGACAGTGTGTGGACTTTGAAAGGACAGCCTGGGCAGAGATCTTTGCGCAATGTCACATACCTCCCAACCTGGGACCACCGATCGAGTAATGAAGGGCGCACGGGTTGCGTGTGCGTGCGTGCGGTGTTGCTAGTTTAGAAGGGAATTGTGCACGACAAGTGGAGTTACAATGCTGATTGGTTTGCCCATTTCAGGTTGTTGATAACAAGACAGCTATCTATCAGGCTCTGTAGTCTACTGTATCTGCCTGTGCACTTTGATAATGCACAAGGGTGTGGGGGAAGGGGGAGTGCACTTCCGAAGCCTCGGATTACATCATTCTGCTGGGTAATGTTAACACAAGTATTTAGTTTGACCGAAAGGCCATCCTCGAGTTTGTTTGCCCATGGGTTTAACAAGGGAAAAGTCCCATGTACATGCTTCACAAGGAAAATGAGACTTAAAAGAAACACTCAACAAATATAGAACTAACTAGAAGGGCACTTGGTAGAGCGCATACCTCCACCACGTAATGCTTGATCCACGGGAACATATCGGGCCCAATACATTTTTGAAATATCATACCATATGTCATTCTTGGCCCTATATGCCCCGGTTAGAATAGGTGTACCATATCCCTGTGTGTCGTAAGAGGCGACCAGCGGTTGCGTCAGGAAGGGCATCCGGCATAAAAAAACCTATGCCAAATCATTATGCGACAACAAAACGAATTTCCATACCGGATCGGTCGAGGCCCGGGTTAAGAACGACCGCCACCGGTACCGGTGGTCAGCAGGGTACCAGTGGAAATTGTGCTACTGCTGCGGCGAAGGAGGAGAAGAGACGGGAAGCGAGTCGAGGCAGTGGGAGAGGGGGAAGAGAGAAGTGTGGAGGTGAGAGTTGGAACTCTGAATGTTGGGACGATGACTGGCAAAGGGCGAGAGTTGGCTGATATGATGGAGAGAAGAAAGGTGGACATACTGTGTGTACAAGAGACCAAGTGGATGGGGAGTAAGGCTAGGAGCATTGGAGGTGGTTTCAAACTGTTCTACCATGGTGTGGATGGAGGAGAAATGTGTCGGGGTAATCCTGAAGGAAGATATGTCAAGAGGGTATTGGAGGTGAGGAGAGTGTCTGACGCAGTGATGAGTGTGAAGTTGGAAATTGAAGGGTGATGATGAATGTCATCAGTGCATATGCACCGCATAGGGGTGTGAGATGGAATCTAAAGAAGATTTCTGGAGTGAGTTAGATGAAGTGGTGGAGAGTGTATCCAAGGATGAAAGAGTGGTGATTGGAGCAGATTTCAATGGGCATGTTGGGGAAGGGAATAAAGAGGATGAGGAGGTGATGGTAGGTACGGTCTCAACAAGAGAAATGTGGAAGGGCAAATGGTGGTAGAGTTTGCAAAAAGAATGAAATGGCAGTGGTAAATACGTATTTCAAGAAGAAGGAGGAACACAGGGTGACATACAAGAGTGGAGGAAAGGCACACAGGTGGATTACATCTTAAGCAGGAGATGCAACCTGAAAGAGATTAGAGACTGTAAGGTGGTGGCAGGGGAGAGTGTAGCTCGACAGCATCGATTGGTGGTCTGGAGGATGATTTTGGAGGTGAGGTTGAGGAGAGAGTGAGAGCTGAACAAGGACCAGATGGTGGAAGCTGAAGGAGGAAGACTGTTGCGTGGAATTTAGGGAGGAGGCGAGACAGGTGTTGGATGGTGGTAAAGATGGGTGGGATGATTGGCAACTACAGCAGAAGTGGTGAGGGAGATAGCTAGGAAGGTACTTGGTGTGACATCTGGACAGAGGAAGGAAGATAAGCAGACTTGGTGGTGGAACGAGGAAGTACAGTAAAGTATGAGGAAGAAGCGGTTGGCGAAAAGAAGTGGATAGTCAGAGAGATGAAGAAAGTAGGCAGGAGTACAAGGAGGCGGCGAAAGCAAAGAGAGGTGGCAAAGGCTAAGAAAAAGGCATATGACGAGCTGTATGAGAAGTTGGATACAAAAGAGGGGAAAAGGATTTATACCGATTGGCAAGATAGAGGACCGAGCTGGGAAGGATGTGCTGCAGGTTAGGGTGATAAAGGACGAAATGGGAATGTGCTGACGACGAGCGAGAGTGTGTCGAGAAGGTGGATGAGTACTTTGAGGAGCTGATGAATGAAGAAAATGAGAGAGAGAGAAGGTTGGAAGAGGTGGAGATAGTGAATCAGGAAGTGGGGTGGATCAGTAAGGATGAAGTGAGGACTGCTATGAAGGGGATGAAAAGTGGAAAGGCGGTTGGCCCAGATGACATACCAGTGTAGGCATGGAAGTGCTTAGGAGAGATGGCAGTGGGTTTTTAACCAGATTGTTTAATAAAATCTTGGAAAGCAGAGAGATGCCGGAGGAGTGGAGATCGAGTGTACTGGTTCCGATTTTCAAGAACAAGGGTGATGTGCAGAGCTGTGGAAATTACAGAGGGATAAAGTGTTAAGCCACACCATGAAGTTGTGGAAAGAGTAGTGGAAGCTAGGTTGAGAGAGAGGTGACGATTTGTGAGCAGCAATATGGGTTTATGCCAGGAAAGAGCACCACTGATGCAATGTTTGCTTTGAGAATGTTGATGGAGAAGTACAGGGAAGCCAGAGGAATTACATTGTGTGTTTGTGGATTTAGAGAAAGCTTATGATAGGGTGAGAGAGGAGTTGTGGTATTGTATGAGGAAGTCGGAGTGGTAAGAAGTATGTGAGGATGGTGCAGGATATGTATGAGGACAGTGTGACAGCGCTGGGTTGCGGTAGGAATTACGGACCGGTTTAAGGTAAAAGTGGGATTGCACCAAGGATCGACTCTGAGCCCTTTCCTGTTTGCAATGGTGATGGACAGGTTGACGGACGAGATCAGACTGGAGTCTCCATGGACTATGATGTTCGCGATGACATCATATCTGTAGGGAGAGTAGAGCAGGCTGAGGCGAGCCTCGAGAGGTGGAGGTACGCACTGGAGAGAAGGGAATGATAATCAGTAGGAGTAAGACGGAGTACATATGCGTAAATGAGAGGAGGTGGTGGATTGTGCGGTTGCAAGGAGTTGAGGTGGGAAGGTGGATGGGTTTAAATACTTGGATCAACTGTCCAAAGTAACGGAGAGTGTGGAGAGAAGTGAAAAGAGAGTGCAGGCAGGATGGAGTGGGTGGAGAAGAGTTGCAGGAGTGATTTGTGACAGAAGGGTAGCTGCAAGATTAAGGGGAAAGTATACAAGACGGTAGTGAGACCAGCTATGTTGTATGGTTGGAGGCGGTGGCGCTAACAAAAAGACAGGAAGCGGAGCTGGAGTGCAGAGTTAAAGATGCTGCGATTCTCGTTGGAGTGACGAGGATGGACAGAATAAGAATGAGTATATTAGAGGACTGCGCAGGTGGACGGTTTGGAGCAAAGTGAGAGAGGCGAGATTGAGATGGTTTGGACATGTGCACAGGAGGGAAGCGGAGTATACGGGAGAAGGATGCTGAAGATGGAGCCGCCAGCAGGAGGAGAAGAGGAAGGCCAAAGAAGAGGTTCATGGATGCGGTGAGGGCGGACATGCGGGTGGTTGAGTGTCAATGGAAGATGGAGGATAGAGCGAAACGGAGATGGTTGATCCGCTGTGGTGACCCCTAACGGGAGCAGCCGAAAGAAGAAGAAGAAGAAGAAAAGAAGAAGAAGAAGAAGAAGAAGAAGCAGAAGAAGAAGAAGAAGAAGAAGATGTCATTCTTGCCCTATCTCTCAATGCTGAAGAATCGATAAAAAATTACATGATCTCTCCGTATCCAGATCCGGATTCAGATCTTCACCAAAATCAAGTCAATTTGTCGTGGTCACACACCCAACCTGTCCACCAAGTTTCATCCGAATCTGTCTAGAACTGTTTGAGATAACGTGTTATATATTAGTTTAGCCCCATCCCTCAATGGTAAAGAATCACTTTAAAAACTAGAAGGGCACTCAGTAGAGCGCATACCTCTCCCCTGTGATGTCTGATCCACAAGAACATAGCTGGCCCAATACATTTTTGAAATATAATGCGATATATTATTTTGAGCCCGATCTCTCAATAGTGAAGAATCACTTAAAAAGAAAAATCAGATCAGGATCTGGATCTTCCCCAAAATCGAATCAATTCGTCGTGGTCACACACCCAACCTGTCCATCAAGTTTCGTCTGAATCCGTCCACAGCTTTTTGAGATATCGGGCTATATATCGTTTTTGGCCCTATCTCTCAATGGTGAAGAATCACTCAAAAAATTCTAGTAGTCGGATCCAGATCTGGATCTTCACCAAAATCTAATCAGTTCATCCTTGTCACACACCCAACCTGCCCACTAAATTTAATCTGGATCCATCCACAACTTTTTGAGATATCCTGCACACAGAGACAGACAGACAAACAGACAGAGAGGAGTGAAAACAACCTCCTTCACCTTCGGTGGCAGAGGTAATAAGTATATGGCAAGATACAAAAAAAAAAACGACACACTTCATGCACATTAAAATGATTGGCTCTGCCATCTTTCTGTATAGATCTACAGTAAACATTTAATACACAGATTTACATATGTGGGATGTGGACTTACCAGCGCTTACTGGTCCAACTCCCCACGAGTGAAATCAGAGAAAACATCAAATTGCGAGCATTGCCCATCAAGAACCGTTCCCGTATGGCGTATACCATGGCTTCAAGACTTTAAGTTGCCATTCAAGTTTGCAAACAGATGAAAACCATCTTCAAAAAATGAAGCTCTCTCTCTCTCTCTCTCTATCGAGTGCAGCCTGTGGCTGCTGGCTGCATCATTGGTTGGGACGCGGCTATGCCGCTGATGCAGTGTCCCCCTTACCAGCACACTGGTGCTCATTTTGCCGACCTTGGAAGGATGACAGGCTGAGTCAACCTCCTGGTGTATTTTTTAATTCAGCGGCCAACAGGGCTTGAACTCAGGACCCTAGGATCCCAAGCCGCCACCCTAACCACTAAGCCAACACCAGGCTTAAAATGAAGCTTAAATGATGAAAATGATTCATCGCTTTCGTGCAATTTGTCTACATTCTACATTCGTCATGCAATTTCCTTGTTTTAAAAGGAATCGTATTTTGCATCATTTAAATCTGAAGCGTGCACTGAATTTTACTTCAGCGGCTGCGATTGAACTTACGCACGCAGACCAGTATTGCTCGCATATCACGCACGGAAATGGAAAGCGGCATTGCAGCTCTCAGCACTGGGGTGCGGTAGAAGCTATACATACTCAGCATTTGGAAAATGATTGATTCAATGAGAAGCTATAAAAACTCAGTACTGTGTCGACATTGGGGAAAATGATCGATTCAGAGAATGATGCGAGAGTCGAACGTGAAGATATGGATTTTGAAGTGGTGCAAACCATTTCAATATTTGGTATGTCCTTCCTTCCACACGTCCGTAAAAAAAAATGAAGAAGAACCCTTCTAACCCACCATGTTTCGTTCGTTTCTATTTTGTTGTTTAGTCTTTTTTTGTGTCCAGGTTTAGTTTGCATCAGAACAGGAAGGTCACTGTGCCCTGTTGGGGAAGTAACTGTCAGTCCCCACTGGGAAACTTTTTAAGTGGTGAAGGTGCTTCACTGCACAGCTCCTTGAGACACGAGTACAATTTTTTTTTTGTCTTCTCGGAATGTTTGACAAAATAAATAATAGCAATGATTTAAAAAATAAAAAAAGATGGGTTCAAAAAAAAGGAAGCGAGCAGGAACGATCAACTGTTTGTTTTTTTTTGTTTTTTTTTGGCCTTAGGTAGTTATTTCTTAATCAGGGTGTTTTAGATTAGTTGTGTTGTAAAACTAAATTGGCACTGTCAGGATTGTTCATTTATTCGAGTCCACCTCCCCTCCATCCCTTTGATTTTCACAAATTACATTATTTTTCGCTAATTACGTCAATTCCATGAAACGGCCACATGTCGTTAGGAGCAGGTCTCAACATCAGACGTTTCTGGTCCGTGTGACACTACCAAACCCGAAAGCCGGACACTGATTGGGCTGATAAGACAATGTGCCGTGGATAAGTGGGCAGTCATGTGGGGTCTTGCAGACCAATGGATTTGAATATCCACAATTGCCAATGGAAAGGCAGCCCTACAGTGGTGGACAACAAATGAACAGAGGGTGACATCACACACCAGACTAAAAACACCGGTTGCGATCACAATTGCTCTCCCCCCACTCTCTCCATGGGATTTCGTTCTCTCGACTATCTCTACAATTGACCATCCTGCCTCCCTTCACGACTCACTGATGAACTCTTCCCATTGCCTCTCCTCCTGGTCTGCACAGCCACCTTCTGTTGCTGCACACACACACTGCCCTGTCCAGGTCCTGAAAAACAGCACATTCCTTTTACACGGCAAGCTTGGGGCAACTAACATCGTGGATGCCTGCATGGGGTGGAGGAAGCCTGTTCGTCCGATCCAGACTAGCCCATAGCATCTGGGACAAAAGGAATGCCTCACCTAACCCTTACAGAAATCACTTCCCCTTTCATGTGGCCTGTGCTTCTCATGTACAAGACAGAAAAAGCAAACATCAATCAGTTTCCATCTTCAGAATGAATGCATTGCCAATCAGGTTTTCCTTTCTTCCTGTGTCCATCTTGCCTCTACCATGTCCGTGTGCTATTTTCATTACAAATTAAACCTGCATTTCGTTTTTTCATCTTTCAAGTGACTTGGATTATGGACAATGCCTCCAATAGACTGAATGGGAATTATAAGTGTCATATTTGGTGCATCAAAATTATAATTGTTTACCACAAGATGCCACTTGTGGGCCAAAGTAAAATTCACCAAGCCACTGAAGGCCATTCGGAGGAGTTTAACTGAGGCTCTAGGTTTGAGTCCTTTAGGACCCGACTGCGTTAACATAAACGATACCCCTTCTTGACAGCTTGTTCTAGCAGTATTGAAATGCTAGTCCATCCACCATCCATCCATCCATTGGAACCATACTCTGTGCAGAGCGTTGGTGCTGCCTGAGCAGTCTCTTTGGCTATTGGGCACAATTCTGGATGGGTCGCCACTCCGACACAGAAAAACGAGAAGCTGGCACTCATTTTGCCACCTCGGAAGGATGAAGGCAGAATCAGCCGCACCTGGTATTAATCAACAGCGAGTGGGATTTGAACTCAGGATCCTTGGATCCAAGCCCACCACCCTAACCATTAAGTCACACCAGGAATTAAGCCAACACAAATGTCTTTCCCTGGCCCAATTCCTCACTACATATCTGATTTCTCAATGGACTGCATCCCTCCCACACTAAAAAAATGTTTCAAAGTCACTCATAGGCAGAGATCTACTGTAGAGAGGACAATATAGATGCAATCTTAATTTTTGGGGGGCAAAATGCCCTCCCCGACACCCACCCCCGTCAATCTTTCATTCAAGGCATATCATGGTCACAATGCATGCATTTTACTGTTGTAGAGTTATTTTTTGAAAAGCTCTGGCAATGGCCGAAAACCGAAGTCAAAGTCCCCCTTTCCTTCACCCAAAACACCCACCCCCTCCCCGCCAAGACTACTGAGAAGTAAAAGAACACCCACCCTCTCCCAAGGAACGAACAGTCACAATGATATTCACCGGTCTGAAATGCAAATTGCCAGGACAACAAAGTGTTGACTGTTCAAGTAACTTGGATGGGAACTGAAATACCACCAATGAAATGAAAGTGCAATCAAAGGGACATAGGAATAGAAAAAAATTATACAAACATGTACACTCATACCTAGCTAAACGCTTGAAATGGTTTGTGAAAAAAAACGGAAAATGCGAATCAACATGTTGCGATAACAGTTTACCACAAAACAAGTTATAAATAAGAGATGCATTCCTGTGAGAACACAAAAAACAGGATTTCCCTAAACCTACCCCTCCCCCAACCAAAGAGTTTGAAAGCATAACTATGTGTTCATTAATGAATAAATAACAGTTGGAATCCAATAAATAAATGTCATTTTAAGTCTGTCTATTTCTGTCTGTCTATGTGCAACACCAACCAAACTTGGCGCATAGACCAAATTTGACCTCATGGTGAACATGGGCTACTTGGTTTCATCTGTCGTCGTGGGGAAGGTCGACGAAAATTCCCCATGTAAAAGTGTATCATGTAGCACCACCCAATGGTGGCAGAGGGTATTACAAGACAGCTGTGGAGATAGCTTGCAATTTTGCACTATACACGTCCCCAGAAAGTGGGAAGCCCCAAAGCCAACCTCCACTAATCAGGGGAGGCAGGGGAATGGAGGTGGGAGTGCAGAGGGAGGAGATGGGGTGGGAGTGCAGAGGGAGGGGAAGGGGCAGGAGGGACCCGGCGTTTCCCGGCAATGCCGGGCACCTCTGCTAGTGATTAATAAGAGTGTATGAATTAAAGCGAAATTGAACAAGTGTGGCCTTGTCCACTCTCAAGGTGTTAAATAATGTCCAATTTAACTTAAAGGGAAAAAGCTTCATTTCATTTTGTTGGGCTTCGACATTTCAAACTTTTAAGCACAAAAAGTGGAGCACAAATGAAATGGCAATGAAAAGTGTTGTCACCTCGGCGAGTGAACTGTAACCAAACACCGATTTGAGATGTTCTCAAACACGCAGACGCAGGGCTGGAGGTAAACGTCATCACGGGAATCCCCAAGAGGTATGTTACACGTTTGGGCCACGTTTTGTAGGAGTGTATGTCCGAAGTATGCGAGCGAATTGAGAGTTAAAACCACAACATATAACGAGCGTAAAATACGAAACAAGCGTGTGGGCGAGGTATTACCGCAGTTTTATTTTCTTTGTTGATGACATTATGATGATGATGCAGTGGTTACAATTCTTCATTCAAAAAAGTGATTTCCTTCCTACGTGAGTGAATATTTTCTGTGTTCTCCTCTGACTGGTGCATAGCATTTCGGTACAATTGCTTCATCAACTTAACATCTGCACAAGCTTCAGCAAAGGAAACAAAATTTAAGCTTTTAAGCCATGGCACTTACGGCATCATGCTCAGTTTGTCCGTTCTGATGGCTTCTCTTTTCTGTACATAATTTGAGGGAATGAGACCTTGTGCACCCTCCTCATTTCTTGCCTTGTACCAGTTAGGATCCTTTAAGAAAAACAACAACAAAGATAAAAGACATTAAACTTAAAACACCCTGAAAATAATAATATTTTTCCTTCCTTATCCCTCAAAAAACAAATACATAAATTAAAATTAAAAAGAATTCTTCCTCAATCGTGGCAGCTCGTTCAGCTAAGAAACCCTGCTTTAAAAAATAAATAAATAAATTACATAAATAAACCACCTTGCAGGGCTCAAAGTTCAATTTTGTTGGCAAGTGCACCAGAGACGGACCTTAAATTTGTAGGTGCAGTGGTGAGGAAAAAAGTTTGTGAACCGTTTAGAATTTTTTTGTATTTCTGCATAAATTTGACCAAAATGTGATCAGATCTTCATCCAAGACCTAATAATAGATAAAGAGAACCTGATTAAACAAATAGCACATAAAAAAGAAAAGAAATAATCATCTACTTTTTCATTCATTTATTTATTGAGCAAAATGATCCAACATTCAATTTCTTTGTCGGAAATAGTATGTGAACCTTAACATTCAGGAACTGGTGGTAACCCCTTAAACAGCAATAACTTCATCCAAATGTTTCCTGTAACTCTTGATCAGTCCTGTACATCGGCTTGGAGGAATTTTGGCCCATTCCTCCTTACAGAACTGCTTCAACTCAGATATTTGTGTGTTTTCCTGCATGAACTGCTTGCTTCAGGTTCTGCCACAACATTTCAATTGGGTTAAGGTCTGGACTGTGACTTGGCCATTCCAAAACGCAAAATCTTGGCCATTCCTTCTGCTTCATTCTGTTGTAGATTTACACGTGTATTTAAGAAAGTTGTCATGCTGCATGACCCACTTTATAAGCTTCAGCTCACAGATGAATGCCCTGAAATTCTCCTGTAGAATTTGCTGGTACAATCCAGAATTCATAGTTTTGACTCATCTGTCCACAGAACATTCTTCAAATAGCTGTATGGATCATCCAGATGGTCTTTGACAATCTTGAGATGGATGGCAATGTTCTTCTTGGAGAGCAGTGGTTTTCTCCTTGGTATCCTCCCATGCACACCATTCTTGTTCAGTGTTTTCATGATGGTGGACTCATGAACACTGACAGCCAATGCAAGAGAGGCCTGCGGATCCTTAGACATTACCCTTGGGGGAGGGAGGGGGTCTTTGTGACTTCGATTATTGTATGCCTTGCTCTTGGGGTGATTTTCGTTGGATAAACGCTTCTGAAAAGAGGAACAATGGTGTTGAATTTTCACAATTTGGACACACTATCTGACTGACAGTGGGTTGGTGGAGTCCAACATCTTTAGAAATAGTTATGTAACCCTTTCCAGACTGACGAGCAGCCAACTCTTTTTCTGAGTTATTCAGAAATTATTTTGATCGGGGCATGACGTGCTTCCACAAACCTGTGTGGTGAAGATCAGACTTTGATGGTGACAAACAAAGTTTATGTTTTTCATATGGGGCAGGCCACCCAAATTCACTCTTGATTGTCATCCCATCGAGTGAAACACCTGACTGTGATTACCCCTTTAATTAAGCTGATTAACCTGGAGGGTCACATACTTTTTCTGACAAAGAAATTGAATATTGGATTATTTTGCTCAATAAATAAATTACAAAAGGAGATTTTTTTATTTTTTTGTATGCTTTGTTTAATCAGGTTCTCTTTAGCTATTACGAGGACTTGGATGAAGATCTGATCACATTTTCAGGCAAATTAATGCAGAAATATAAAAGATTTGAGAAGGTTCACAACCTTTTCATCACCACTGTGCATGCTAAAAGCCTAGGGTCAGCAGAAAAAGAAAAAAAAAACGTCTCGGCACACCAATCATAAGATATTTGTGGTTAAATAAACAAGTCTGCCTGAAGAGGATATTTTGATATAATTAAAACACAAACACAGAACTAGAAAGGCACTCTGCCATGTCACAATGTCACCAGATATGCCTCTATCCAGATTATTACAATATTTTATAGACTTGTACCAAAGTTTGAAGAAAATCCCTGAACCTCGATTCAAAATACGAAATAATTCTGGCTGCCAAACCACGCATATCTCATCAGGTTTAAATTTAAAACTTACTCCCATGACTACGACATCATAACTGACATTTATCATCAATTGATGAAGTGGTTCAACAGAAATATTTTTTTAAAGATTTGCATTCAATCCAATATGGCTGCCAGACCATGTGATCTATTAATTATTCGTGAACACCCTGATATCCTCAAGGCTTGGGGAACACCCTGATATCCCACTCCGTGGGAGAACCTCCTGTGTAACTTCCCTTCGCAGGGCAGCTCACCGGATGACGGGATTGGGGCAAAGCCTTCGGGACCCCCAATCTTTGATGAGGAGGAGGGAAAGCCACGGGTAACATTGCTGCATGGGTGCAGATTGGCTGCAGTGTGTGTCCCGGAGTGGTGCTGAGGTGTCGTCCACCAGACGGTGGTCTCCTTGGGTTAACCTAAGGCGGTCCCCCTTCAGGTGGGTGCCTGGAATGTCCTATCCCTAAGAGAGGATGATCACATATCTCTTATCATCTGAGCTCAAGCGTTTGGACATCGGTATTGCAAAACTCTCTGAGGTTCGGAGACAGGATTGAAGCGAGTCATGGTGGGTGGTTACACCTACTATTGGTCTGGTCGCTTTGATGGTTACCATTCCCAAGGAGTTGCTGTAGCTGTGTTCCAATAAGCTGACTCCATGATAATTGAGGTAACACTGGTCAATGAGCGTATTATGAGACTAAGCATTCGTCACTCCTTAGGTGTCATTTCCGCTGGTCTCTGTTTATGCTCCGACTGAGGCGAGTGATCTCACCCTGAAGGATGCATTCTATGCCAGTGCCCTAGATGTGGTTGATCAGTGCCCCAGACGAGATACACTTCTAGTTTTGGGGGATTTCAATGCATCGAATGGAACTGAAAGGGATGGTTATGAGATGTGTGTTGGTCCCCATGGACGTCAGGAACTATGAACCAGAATAGCACCAAGTTCCTTGACTTTGCAGGAAGTCATGGACTTAGGGTGGCCGGTTCATGGTTTCAGCGCCCACAAGCCCACCGCTGGACTTGGTATTCCAACGCTGGCGTGTGGCAAAGGAGATTGACCATGTCCTCGTTGATGGTCGCTGGAGGATGATCCAGAACTGCAGGTCTTACCGGAGTGCTCAGTTCCTCAATTCTGACCACCGGCTTGTTGCAGCAACTCTGAAGTTGCACCTTAAATCCAGGAGGAATGGTTACCATCCCAGCCTAGGCTGGATGTTGGAAAGCTCAAGGATGAGAGGGAGCTGAGGAGTTTTGCGAACAGGCTGAGTGGGGATTTGAGGAGTCTGGGTGCTTTGGGAGGTCCTGAAGAGTTGTGGAGTGCCTTCAAGACCACCGTCCTTGATGTTGCCGGTGGATGTCTTGGGAACTCACCGTAGGCAAAGAAGAATTTGCCTCTCAAGGACACTGGATACCATTGACCAGAGTCGCAGGGCCAGGCTGAATGGCAGAGCTGAGCTGTCAGGGAGCTGAGGCTAAAACTGTACATGTGCTGGGGTGGACAAGGAGTCGATGTGCGAGGAATCTGTGAGGAGGTAGAGCATCACCTGTGGTCAAGGGATTCTCGTCCTGCTTACAGGGGAATTCGCGCATTGCTTCATCCAAGCCCATCCCTCGGTTGTACTGCAGTTAGAGCAGAGGGTGGGTGCTCTTGACAGAGGAGTCCGAATGAAGGCCCGCTGGGCCGGTTACTTTGAGCGGTTGTACCAGGCTGATCCACCAGCTGTCGAGTTGGATGTCTAGGGTGTTACAATCCCTGTTGCTGACCTCCAATCAACTGTGGTCCACCTTCGCTTGTGGAAACACAGGCTGCGGTGAACCGGTTGAAATGGGGTAAAGCTCCAGGGATCTGTGGCATCCATGCTGAACTTCGCAAGGCTGGTGGAAATGCTGCACTCGTGTCATTGCATACAGTTCTGTGCTCTGCCTGGAACACAGGATCATCCCAACTGAACTGGAAGAGGGGCCTTGTTGTCCCTCTCTGGAAAGGAAAGGTGATCCAAGACTGCAACAACTACCGAGGGTGACGCTGCTCTCAGTGCCGGGCAAGGTCTTTGCTCGATATTCTTGAGAGGGTTCGCCACCATCTGCTTGAGCACCAGCGTCCAGAGTAGTCAGGCTTTACACCAAAGAGGTCAACGATTGACCGTATCCTTGCTCTTCGGGTCCTCACCGAACGCAGACGAGAGTTTCGGCAGGGGCTGCTTGCAGCCTATGTTGATCTCTGTAAAGCGTTCGATTCGGTGAATCGGGATGCCCTCTGGAGGATTTCTGGTCTTCGTGGGTGCTACCAAAACTGATCGATCTGACTCTGAACTCTACTCTGGTACTGAGAGTGCTGTGAATGTGGTGGTACCATCTCTGACTTATTTCAGTTGTTACTGGAGTTCGTCAGGGGTGTGTACTGGCCCCCATACTTTTCAGCACTTGTATGGACTGGATTCTAGGGAGGATGTCAGAGAGATCAAGCTGCGGTGCATCGTTTGGGAATGTCAGATCTCTGACCTTGATTTCGCAGTTGATGCAGTCATCTTTGCAGAGACTTTAGATATCCTTTGGGGCCCTCGAGGTGCGAATGAGGAGTCGGAGCCGCCGGGATTACGGGTTTCCTGGGTCAAAACTAAGATCCAGGCTTTCAATGACATCTTGGATGCCACTGTCCTGTCTGTGCCTGTTTTTGGTGAGGATGTTGAGGTCGTGGAGAGATCACTTACCTTGGCAGTGATATTCATGTCTCTGCCGGCTGTGAGTCAAGGTCAATCGACGTCTGGGTCGGGCCTGGGAGTCATGGATTCACTGGATAATGGGGTGTGCGCTCCGGTACCTGTGCGGAGGACAAAAGTCCGAGTCTTGAGGTCCTTGGTGCTTCCAGTCTTGCTCTATGGATGCGAAACTTGGATCTGACCAAGGACCTGAGACGGAGACTTAATTCCTTTGGTACCAGGTCTCTTCGGAGAATCCTTGGCTATCGCTGATCGGACTTTGTTCCAACGAGCGGGTATGCTGAGAGGCTCAAATGAGATTTGTGACCTGCATAGTCCGTGAGCGTCAGCTGCGGCTGTATGGACATGTGGCTCATTTTCCTGACGCGAATCCTCCTCACCAGATTCTTTCAGCGAGGGAGCCTCGTGAGTGGAGGAGGCCAATGGGCCAACCACGTGCCTCGTGGTTGATCGGCATCTCAAGGAGATGGGGATGGGCCAGGCATCTGCCCGGGGGATGGCCAGACGGAGGCCCCTGGAGTACCGGTGGAAAGTGGAAGCAGCGACGCGCTGCTCTGACGCATGCTCCCATACCTGACCTGACCTTGGGAAACATGTGGGTGACGTTTTCCCTCGATCTGTTAAGCCGTTCTGGAGAAGAAGATTTTCAAAATGTTTATTCTTCCAAAAACATCATATTTGCCAAATCATGTAACCTATGTAGTCATAGGTGGGGAACTCTTTGTTCCTCACGAATAGGTGATCATGCTGTAAAGTTTTGCCTCGATCGATTCAGCCATTTCAGAGAAAATTATTTTTGAAGATTTTTGTGTTAAAAATAAATAAATAAATGAATATTTTTTTAAAAGATTGCTGAACCACATGACCGAGGACGTCAAATTTTTTCCCCCAAACAGTTTAGCTCGAGATGACCCTCAAAAAAATTCCATACTGATCAGATAAAGCGTTCGACATGCAATTATGACGTCATAATGAAGCCACCAATGACATTAAAAAAAAAACTTTGGTACAAGTATTTTTTTCCCCTCTCCCATGAGGAGTACTTCACATGTGCCAAGTTTCAATTTTTTCAAAGGGAGCAGAGATACAGAGGTCCAATTTTTTTCCTTTTTTCCAACATGGCTGCCACATCACATGACCTAAGCCATCATAATTATCTTTAAAACATTCTACATGAGTTGTTGCACCTATGGTGAAAATTGTGTCAATCCGATAAGCAGTTTCAGAGAAAACAGAAAATTAGCATGGATGGACGTATGTATGTATGTATGTATGGATGGATGGATGGATGGATGGATGGATGTACGGAGGAATAACCCGGAAAGATTATCCCTCCGATGACTTCGTCAGTGGAGGCATAAAAAAGCTCCACTGTAAATATTTCCTCATTAAACAGATGCAGATTCCAAGTAATAGACACATTATGGTGGTTGAGGTTGACTGTCCTCTCTGTTGTCGACTTTCTCAATACGGCCTATGTTCTCAAAAGCCAAGCAACACAAAATTAGCTTGACACTGTCCTTAGAGTAGCATCCTCTTCATGGATGGCAATCGGCGATGACGTGGAGTTTGTAGCTTGAAGTGACGCTGGCAAACTAAAAAAGTTTTAAAAAAAAATAAAAAAAATAGCCCAGTGTTGTGGAGGAAGTCGGTAATTGCTGAAAAATATGTGCAATATAAACGGGCATCTAATCTAAAATTGTACCAACCTTCGAGCAAAGAATGTAGTCCATTCCTTCCGAGGCACTCAATTTCATGCAAGCAGACTCAGCAGGAGAACCCAGAGAGAACATTTCAGTGTGAACATCCGGGTATATTGCCCACAAGCACAAGTCAGGCTAGGTGAAAGGTAAATGGGACATAGATGGGTCTTTTTTTTTGACCACTCCAATATGTATTGGGGAACTATATTTTCTAACAAATACCAAAATAGAAAACGTTAAACGCATCGTTTTATCATTTAAATTCCAAGGTTGTTACATCTGCCAATTTTGCACATTTACTCCCGTGCTAAATTGCATCAAGTGAAGAAGAAGTCAAAAGGTTAGGCACAGCTATTATAATCGGTTAACTGTGTCACTAGTTTTGAACCCTGCATGATGAAAAATATGTATAAAATAGAAGGGGACTCTTCGACGTCGCAATGTCACAAGATATGCCTCCGCCCACATTATTACATCATGATACATACTGTACCAAGTTTGATCTAACTCCCTGAACACAGATTCAAAATATTAAATAATTCAGGCTGCCATTTCATGTGTCCGATTAGGTTGAAATTTAAAACATACAAGTCTGGAGACGGCCATGGTTCACCAGCAATGTACACGGTTCGCCTTTTTTGTTTTTTGACCTTCGAGGGGACGCCACAGGCAAACTGGTGGGAATCGGGAAAAACGTAAATGATGAAAGTTGTAGTACTTGAAGAGCACTACTTGCATACCAACTTTCATTCGAAACAGTTGAAAACCCTAGGAGCTCGATGCCCAATTTATTGATTTTTTTGACATTTTCTAAGTTCGTGACCTTGTGACCTTGACCTTGGGACGAAAACGAAAAATCGAGCTCCGTTGGGCTATGCAGGTGCCATTGGGCTAACCAAACACCGAAACCCCTGCCAGATTCGACAAACCCCCTCGGAGAAGATGTAACTTGAAACCGGCTACCCCCTAAAAAAACATGTTTTTTGGGCGTGGCTCCACCCATAATGGGCATAGCAAGCCCATTCTCCAGAAAACACAACTAGATCATGATACAAACCTCCCACAAAAATTTTATCAAGATCGGATCAAAACCCACGGAGCCATGCTCGGGACAGACAGACAGACAGACACACACCCATAACGAATATAGTGGTCACTTACTGACTCGTGAACCAATATTCCACATGACTACTAGATCACATCACATCATTGATGAAGCAGTTCAAGAGAAATTATTTTCAAAGGATTTTCGTTCAATTCAATATGGCTGGCTTGCCAGACCATGTGACCTATTAATTATTCGTGACCACCCTGGTATCCCCAAGGTTTGTGTACAATTTGCATTAAGTTTCCCCTCGATCTGTCAAGCCGTTCTGGAGAAGAAGATTTTTGAAAGTTTTTCATGTTAAAAACAATATGGCTACCGAACCACATGACCGATAATGTCATCAATTTTTTATTCCCCCATTAAATTTAGCCCAAGGTGACTCTAAAAAGAATATTCATACTGATTGGATAAAGCATTCGACATTTGCAATTATGACATCATAACGAAGCCACCTATGACATCATCAAAAAAAATCATACTCGTTTCCCATGGGGAGCACTTGCCATGTACCACGTTTCAATTATTTTTTTCCATGGAGTGGTTTCGGAGATGGTCTAAGGTTTTTCCTTTTTTTCAACATTGCTGACAAACCACATGACCAACGATGTCATAATTATCATCAAAACATTCTACGAGTCGTCACACCTATGGTGAAAATTGTGTTGTCAATTGGATAAGCAGTTGCAGAGAAAACAGAAAATTAGCATGGACGGACGTACTTACGGCCAACCCGAAAACATGACTGGCGACTTCGTCAGCGGAGGAATGAAAACCTTACTTTAAAAAAGCTAAATAAATGACATTCTTAAAAAAAATACATTTAATCAGCTTAAAACACCAACATTATTTTTAGTCTACGTAAATGGCCTCTCCGATTCCCTTAAAAAAATAAAAATAAAAAAATTAAAAATTCCGCTGTAGCATTCTGTTGACACCACCCTATAAAGAATAGTACTTCTGAGGTAGGCTGCCGCTGCATTCATCCCTGCAGATCTTGAAAATAAGTCGTTGGACAGCTATTGGAACATCTTTTCATGCAATAAATTTTCAAAAGCTCAGCCTGTACCAGCACAAGAATGAAAACTCGTCTGATACTCCCTATGGCCTATGTCTATAGTCTTGGTGTCCTCCCGCATCTTTGAAGAGTGCTGCCCATTGTCAACTCCTGCCTTCTGAAACACAAACCAAGGATTGCTCTCTTCCACTGTGGCCAACCCCTCGTAACCCTTCCCTCCTCCTTGTCTGTTTGTTATTCTTAATGCCTGCTCACTCTTGATTCTCTGTCAGTCTGAAAAGAAAGATGAATTGGGTGGACACGTGTACGCATCTCATCCTTTTACCCCGAACTACCTTCAAGTCAAGTTATATTGACTCTCACCATCAGTTCTCCGTAGGTTGAGGAGAACCATGGATATAAAATAAAATCCTCACAAGTCGACAGTGTGAAATTCTGATTGCTCAAAAGAAAAATTATCAAATTTCTTGTAAGGTAAAACATTATTGAATCATCTGAAATGTTCAAAAATAGTTAACTTCATGAATATGCAGGCAAAACAGAAAAACACCAGCAATGAAGACGATTGAGAATGTATTGTTACCGTTTAGACAAAATCTGGCATGTGGGAATTTTTTTTGACTTCGTACCTTGGGCTTAAGCACCATCAATTGCATGACAAAAAAAAATTCCACAAAAAAACATTATGGAACAGCTTCAAAAAAACAAATTACTTGAATATTGGCCCTTTGGACAAAGTCCAGATATCATCCATGCATTTCACAATAATAGTGACAATACATGAAGAACAATGGTTTATAAAAATTGCTGAATAGTTGCTCCATTACCTGCATGACTTGGACGATTGTCAGCACTTCGCCCTTAGCAAAGGACAGGTCATCACTAGTCGTGCCAAGATACTTGTATCGAGCCACGCACTGCGTGCCCTGTGGCCAAATCTACCAATGGATGGGCAGGAAGATAGAAACACGGAATACCAAGATAAAACAAAACTTCACATTAAACAGAACCATTAAAACCATTAAAACAAAGCAAACAGACCCAGCAACAGGACTGCCAAATAAAAATAACATTTCTGCCATGGACTTTTATTGCCTTCAGGATTATGCTGAGAGCGGGTAATTTCAATCACATCTTGCGTTGCAAAGATCTCTTCCACCAATTTGTTGTGGACATGTATTCCAAAATTGAGGCAGAAAGGCTGAGATCGATTCAAAAGAAACTCTGAGTCAAAAACTATGTTCATTTCAGGGATGCCATGAACAATGATGGAAATGCTGCCAATGTTGGCCAATTTGTCATCTTGCCTTCCAGTTTCACAGGTGGTCACCACTACATGCATGAGCGCACTGAGGATGCTATGACATATATGCGAAACTCTGGCTGTTCTGATCTCATCAGCTTCACCTGCAATCCAGCTTTGGAGGAAGTGGTTCATGAACTGATGCCAAGCCAAAAACCACAGTGTCACCATGATTTGCTGGCAAGAGTATTCCGACAAAAAAAAAATGAAGGCATTGATGAATGTCATCACTAAAGGAAAGATTTTTGGAGCCATTAAGTATTACATGTACACAATTGAGTGGCAAAAGCATGGCCTGCAACATGCCCACATTCTGACTTGAAGTCATCCACTCTGTGCACATGAAGTTCATCTTGAAGCCATCATTGCTGAACTTCCAGACCCAGTAATTAATCCACTTCTGTTCAGCACTGTCAAAACACAGATGATGCATGGTCCCTGTGGAGCATCAATCCAAACTCAGTTGAGGTGCGGCAGTGATGGTCATGTTTCACCCTCGACCAGTCAAAGATCCCCAGCGGGGGTTAAACACGGCAAGGTAAGCCTTGGTCTTATTTGCTGTCTCCCACCTGTCTCTCTTTCGCTTTCCTCCCACCTGCTCCGCTCTGCCACGCCCACCCCCCAATTCCATCCTCTCCCCCCCCACCCTGTATTTCTCCCTCCATCTCTCTCCTGCCATTCTACCACTCCCTCTCCTCCTCCTCATCCTCCTCCACCCCCACCCCATCTCTCTGCCCCCTCTTTTAGTATTCCCATCAGCGAAGAGACGGGTGTTATTGCTCCTTCCAAATAATAAATCTTGCTCAATACGACATTAATTTAGGAATTACTACCGAGTATGCCCAAACAGCCACATTTCATGAGAGAAAAGCAAAATCTATAATAATGCGTGTGCGTGTTCTCCATAACTGCAAAGCCATGAAACCGAGTGGCCTGAAACGTTGCATGCATACCAAGGGAACTCCAAGGAAATGCATGCGTGAAAATTGGGTGTTTGGGTCAATTAAAACACCCCTTTTGAAGATAATTAACAGCCTTATTTAATTATACTTCATGAAGGAGTCATCCTTGGTCAGCCCTCTGTCAGCTTCCTGGGGTTTCAATTCGCCATTTTGTTCGGCCGATTCAAACAGATGTCTTCAATTGGAAACACGATCTACTCTCACGGTTTAATGAAAGTATATAATCAAATTATATCTGGCTTGCAAATCAGATCTTGCAGACTAAAAAAGCGTCAAAATCTGGAGTGAAATCTTCAAATTTTAACAATTTAGCAGGTATATTTATTGAAGCAAAAGCATTAAACTTAACCTTTTTATTGTTTGAACGATTAGATCGAGTAAAGCCAGAGATTAAGGAACGTGCAGAAAGTGGAACTTCATCGAGTGCAATGCCATGTTCTCCAACCTGCGTTTGCAAGCCATGATGATACCGCCCATGGGTGTTTTTTTTTTTCTTCAGCAATTACATCTGCAATTTACTTTTTCACCATTTTGTGCGATCTGCTTTCATTATAAAATATTAATATAAATATGCTAATAATTGCTTAAATATATTCAGTCGGCACTTGCTGAAAACGAAGAGGTACGAAGAGAGCTCACATGGATGTAGTACAAATGGGTACAATGACTCTCCGTGGGCCGTGTGCGTGTCTACATTCTTGGTTACGCATGTGCGGTGCTCCGGTTTCGTGGGCATGCGATTCAGAAATCGC
>CM068962.1:110356565-110373154 GCA_035128595.1 Eptatretus atami | reverse complement strand
ACGTCATCGCCCGAATTTGGCGCTTCGATTGGCTCCGACCCCTCACGTGGCCCACCAGCTTGGGCTGGAAACCGCCTCACTTCGTTTCTGGCAAGGCCACCCCAGACAGTGAGCACACCTCGCTCCGACCCCATGACATGACACAAATCGCCCACACAGAAATCGGCACGTGAATCACAAGTAAATCTTCATCCTGTCTGAACCCCTTGTCTTCGGGTGAACCAACCATGGACCCACGGTCTTCCGGAGAACCTCCCGGACCGACCACGTATCCCCCATCGGAGCCGCTCGTGGAATTCCGGGGTGTTTGCTCTGAGATCTCAGGTCATCGTGGACCGCACGTCATGTCAGGCGAAGGACGGTACGCTGTGGTAAACGAGACGAGGGGCAAGCAGGGCAGAGGGTACCGTGGATTTGTCATGCTGTGAAAAACACCATCCGTGCAGCCTCCCAAGAGATATTTGTTCGCATGCCTTTCCAATGCAATCGGCAATTCTCCCCAGCTTATTGGAAGCTCAAATCAACAGTCCAGTACCTAGCACACGTCACTCGCCGCACGTCGGGTTTCGGGCTCGCCCGGGAACGACACTCCGGATACAGCGGATCCTTCACGGCGGCGCGGCAGTTTGCCCACCTTACTGCGAAAGTGCACATGACTGATTTATCCCAGGAAAGAAAAAGAAGAGAAGAAGAGTGGGGATGAATTGAAAAAAAGAAAATGATTTAGCAACCCTAACTATTAAATCATCGCAACGCACTCCCTGTTGTCCCGCTAAACAAAAGGGAGGGAACTACCTACACGTATAATAATGGCATAACTGTCTTGGGAGACCTATCTGTTGTATGCATGTGGTTCCGAGAACCGCAATATACACATGTATACATGTATATACACATCAGACACCTCCTGACTTATGGTGAGCATCTCCGCGAATGATCTCACATGGTAAAACCACATAATCCGCAAACAACAACCATCCATCTGCCACCCAGATGTTTGTTCCCACAAATGCAAGCCATTCAACCAGAAGGCACATGATGTGATCATGGCACATTAAAATTTCGGCCTCAAAAATAATAGGCTTCCAGCTCGTCACTAACTGTACTTGGTGGTGAAGTTTCGTGAAGATCGGAGTAAAAATGTGACCGATAGGTGATTGAGACAGACAGACAGATAGACAGACAACCAGAGACAGAATAACAGACCACACCAGACCAACCAATATATGTACTTGTGATTCTTTGATTTTGCAAGTAGCAAGACGTGAAAACATCACCTCTGTCCACCTTAAGTGGCGGAGGTAATAAACTGAACATTCATACAGTTTTGCCAATTTAAACTTGTGCAATACAAACATGAAACAGATAAAGCAGATAATTTTTTTCACCATATTCAGTCGACAAATAAAATTAATGTTGACCATTTTCACTTTGAAATAACATTTAACAGAATCATAATAGTGCCTGCAAATCAAATATTTGAACAAAACTCCACATCTTACCTCTGTCGTCGACATAACACCTCCGGGGTCTGGCTAACCAAGGTCACATCAGTACAAAGAAAGCCGGCATCATATTCTGCAGGATGGTGAAAAAGTCATTTAAGAGAAGGCAGAGAGGGAAACAAGTCTAGAATAAGTGAAAGCACAAATCCATTGCAACTGCATATGAGTGAGGTATATCTTTCAACTTGACTCACCAGGCATTTCTAAACAGCAAGATTAAATCACATTTAAAGCCAATAAAAGCTATCCGTAAAGAGGTGATAAACCATAAATCGAGGATCTGGTGGTTGATATTATCAGAGATGACAAAAAATAAAAAATAAAAAAAGAAGTACCTGCATGACCTGTTACAGAAAATCAGTCACTTCTGCAGAGTGACAAAAAAGCCTTGTAAATCCAATCCACAAGCTTAACAAGGCTCAACAAATTTAACTATTACCTGCCAATGTACTTTATTTATATACAGTATATATTGTTACGGATCTGGAAACATAAGCATTCAACATACAGATGTCCCAAAAGTCAGTTATGTCGTTAAGTATGTGTGTAGTCAGATCCCTTTCCTTTTGTCTGGGGGAGAATCAAAGGCGTGCGTTGCGATTTCTTTTTAGTTAGGTTATTAAATTTACATCCAACGAACCTCACAAGCCATCGAACAAACTTCCATCTGCATGACCCTCGGCCCATCACGATCCACACCAACCAGCTGCCTTCTCGCACCCTGACGTGCCAAGGCAAGATCTCGCGGTTCCGTTTCTCGGCTCCCACGAATGTTGTAACTCTTTCACGACAACCTTTGCAGCGTTGATACTGTTACTCGTCAAGTATGAACCCGCGTGGAAGAGTGCGGGGGTTTCCCGGCAGGGGCCAAGGCCCGCCCTGGAAAGGTATGCCGTGGGACCCTCCCTGTCCAATCAAAGGCGGACAGTGAGGTATGTTCCAAGGCTCTCCCCGCTGAGGAGGTCCATAATTCCCGAGCACTCTGAGGCAGGGGTCTTTTTGGGGGTCTTGGAGTCTTGGAGAGTTTTTGGTAGGTCTTTTTGGAGAGTTTTGGAGGGTTTTTGCTGTCACGAAGGTCGTCAAGGCGGCGAACGTGTCTCTGCTGGCCCTCTACAAGGAAGGAAAGAGCAACCCCGACCGCCCCCCCTCCGTGGACCCCGCTACTCACCACCCGAGCGCTGGCACGAACCTCGAGTCCCACACGTGCGACTGGGGACCAACCAGCGACCATTGTCAGGTGCCACAGCACAGAGTACCCCCTTTCTCTGACGGCCAGGTACCAAACCGAACTCTGACCCCAGCTTGTCTCTCTCCTCAGCTGTGAGGGTCCAATAAAGAACTCTGGGTTTTTTTGTGTGTGTGTGTGTGTGTGTGTGTGTGGTGTGTGTGTGTGTGGTGTCCGCCTTTAATAGAACTGAATAAGTGTTTTTGGATCATTGTAAATACTTCTTGCATATTCACGTGAAATCTTGCTTTGTGTCTTCATTTACTGCAAAAACTTGTTCGAAATGTTCCCAGTTCGTTTCGGTCCCTCTTGAATTGGTCCAGCATGGTTCGGATCTGAGTTTAGGCGGGGTTTTATCCCGATAATCCGTTCATTCCAGCCGCACGGCTTTGGCAGTTTCCGCTCGGCTGCACCGAATGGAGTTGGTAGTCGGTAGTTGGAACTCTACTGCAGTCGGTGGTAGAGTGACCTGGTTCGAGCAGACGTGCCGAGGGTGTGGTTTCCCGGTAGTCGAAATCGCGTAGTTAATTAGGTAAATTGGTTTATGACAAATAGACCCTACGCTACGCGGTTGAAATTTGGCGACCCGATCGGTTAAACAACTCGCCGGCTCACGGAGTTATCCGAGTGACAGCTACAATTCCGGGAAGTTTGGTGAGAGATGACGCAAGCTTTCCCACCTAGTGGTCGTTCTCACCACTGACCCCGACTCACAAATGAGTCATTCCATCTGAAATCACCAAATTTAAGAAAATGTTCCCAGTTGACCCCTCAGAGTTACTTTAAACTTTCATTAAATGGTTCCCAGGTATCAAAATTAAGCTGCGTAAATTTTAGGTCATAGATGCGGTCAACTCCGAGATATTGAGGGTTGAAAATGTGGTTGTAGCCCTATTTTTATGGTCGTTGCGAGCATCACAAAATGAACGGCTACTTTTAAACTCCAACTTTTTTAATATAAATGCTGGAGCCTTGAAATTTTCAGAGATTAGTCTTATATAACTGCTCTGTAAGAAACAAACATAAAACTGAGTATATCCTCTATTAATTTTATGACCTGATCAGTTGAAATCCAGAAAAAAAAAATGTTGGTTTTGTATGAAGACCCAACTTGAGACCCCATATATTTTTTTATTGACCCATCCAGAAGCTTGAATTTTTCATGTAATAACTGTATGGTAGTAGTATTCAAATACATGTTTACTTTCTTTCATCGTCAATATAATTCAGTCATGTCCTCAAAATTGAAAATTTTCATTTTCCCCAAATTCAGGTGAGGATTGCAAATATATGACAAGGTATACCACTTCAAATTGTTCACCATTGGAAAGAGCATATTCAAGTTTACAAAGTGTCAAATATCAAAGTGGTATATTTTTTTAAAATATATTTCTTATTTTTTAAAAACTATTGTTAACACAGTCGTGAATACATGAGTGTGTGCATGGTGTGGGCACCATGGTAATCATGAATGATTAGTTCTATGATTAAATTAATAATACAAAAATATATCACATACTGCAATAACAATGTAATAAAACATTTCACGTAAATGATTTGAATCGGTCCTTGATCTGCTTTTCCAAGTCAGGTGCGAGCTTGTACTGCCTCCCAGTTGACGTTAGGGGAGCATCAATAACTTTCATCACATGGACAAAGGAACCAACAAATGTCCTCCCTTGAATGTAACTTTATACACTGCTGACATCAGCAGATCAGCCACTATTCCTGAGTTCTATTTTTAGCCCAGCCAGATGAGTTAAGCTCTTGCTATTTACAAATGAGAAACAAGAGATTACAAATTCAAATTTCAAAGTATTGTATTCATGGTATCCTAATAGCAGATGATATGAATGTACATTGTATATACATGTACTACACATATGTACTACGTAAAGGACTGTTCATTAAATAGCACACACAACGCGCACAGCACTGGCAGAACATCATTTATTCAATATTTTTTAAAATATTGATAGAAACATTTACCACATTGAAATGTTAGACTTAAGTTAACTTGAATATGCTCTTTCCAATGGTGAACAATTTGAAGTGGTATACCTTGTCATATATTTGCAATCCTCCTGATTTCAGGAAAAATGAAAATTTCAATTTTGAGGGATCATGACTATTATATTTGTTGCGAATTCGCGCCCGTCGCGTGCGATCGGCCACGTGACTCGAATCGCGACCGCCTCGCCCACCGGACGGACAATTCAGTCGTGACCCTCCGGCTAACCCGGATCCAGTCACGGGTGGACCTTTCGGCTCACCACAACCCATCTCGCATTACCCGCGCGGAATAGGGTGAATCGCCGAAGTCGATATACCTAGTCCCGCACGGGTAACCTACCGAGGGTTGTACCTCGCCACAGGGCACTTCGGACACGATCGCTTAAGCGGCTCGTTCCGGGCTAACGGGATAACCGAGCGGTGTTATCGTCGGCCTTGACGGTTCAGATTAATTATCGGGCGTCCCGCGCCCACTCAAACCCTTTACGTGAAACAAGATGGAGACCCCAACAAGGAAGGACGCAGCGACACGGGGGAAGAATTCAACAGACAAGCATTTATTTTTCAACGCGACAACGAATAGCACACATAAAGCAAACAGTATGTATTTACAGTCACAATAAGCAATTGCACATATATCAAACAGAAACAAAAGACGCAGAGCTACTACCGAATAACGCGACACACGGACCACTTAAAACAATACTTCACGGACTTGGCGCCGACACACACACATTCACACAAACCCCAAAAGAAATGGAAGTCGACTTCCCTGCGGTGTTGAGTCCTCGGCGACCGTCCTCTGCCGTGACTCCCGCTCGAGCGTGGTCGCGAGGCCTCTCCGGCGCGCCTCGCGCCTGCTCGTGCTGGCCTCTCGACGCACGGACCGAGCACCGACCGACAGGGGAGCACACGCCGAACCCAGAGAGCCAGAACGCCGAATAAGAACGAGCACGAGCCGAAGCTCACGAACAGAGAGAGCGCAATACCGAACGAAGAGAGGAGAGGCAGAAGCATCGACGACGAAGAAGAGAAGCAGCCTCAGCTGCCTCCGCGTCTTATACGCCCGGCGCCCCGCCCCGTTCTCGGCTCCACCCTCCTTCGAGGCGCTTCGAGAAGGGGGCGTTCCCTCTCGTTCCCTCCACCTGCGTCTTGTGGGGGCGAGGCGAAGCCGTTCGACGGCCTTCAGCGCGCAAACCGTCGTTCGTAGACCGCTGAGGATGGCGTTCGTTGCTGTGGGTAGCGTGGTTGAGATGGTGGGCGTGGTTGTGAGGGTGGCGGTGCCGGCGTTGTTAGAGTGGTGGCGTGGTTGCGTTGTTGTTGTTGGTTGGCGTTGTTGACGTTGAAGGTGGTTGGTTCGAAAATAAAGCAGAACAGAAAAACGCCTAACTCAAAGGATCGCAGCGCCGAATGAATCACATTAATTCCCTCTAGACAATGGGTTTGGGCTAACTACACATGTACTTAAGAAATATCTCACCTACGGGACCTTTATGGTGTAATGCGAATTTCCACAGCCGCAACAATATATTATATGACGATTATGAAAAGTAAACATGTATTTGAATACTACTACCATACAGTTATTACCCGAAAAAATTTCAAGCTTCTGGGATGGGTCAATAAAAATATATGGGGTCTCAAAGTTGGGTCTTCATCAAAACCAACATTTTTTTTCTGGCTTTCAACTGATCAGGTCATAAAAATGAATAGAGGTATACTCCGTTTTATGTTTGTTTCTTACAGAGCAGTTATAGAAGAATAATCTCTGAAAATTTCAAGGCTCCAGCATTAATATTTAAAAAGTTGTGCGAGTTTAAAAGTAGCTGTTCTTTTGTATGCTCGCAATGACCATAAAAATAGGGCACAAACCACATTTTCAACCCTCAATATCACGGAGTTGACCGCATCTATGGACCTAAAATTTTACGCAGCTTCATTTTGATACCTGGGAACTATTTATATGAAAGTTTAAAGTAAATCTGAGGGGGTCAACTGGAGGCCTCTGGTATATGACCCAAATATATACATATATAAACATATATGAGGCCCCGTCAGGAGTGATGTAAGCGACATTTTTTAATGATATGATGATGATAGGCTCAGATGATAGGGTAAGGGTTAAAATAGTGCTATATGGCATCAACTCCAAAATGGCCGATGTGTCCCTTACATTACGTTTCCTCCTCGCGGCGCCTCGTATATAAATAAAATCGGTTGAATAGTCAACTAGAAATGAGAAACTGAATTTGTGGCAATCAACCACATAATACTTTCGGAAGAAATCATTATGAGATACAGCAAGATTGAAAAAATAAAAATGCAGCTCAAGTACAAGCAACTTCAGAAACATAAAACATTTAATTCTAAAATCAGATTTCAATATCTGCATGCTGTAACTTTGGAAATACACTGTGACAAAATTTCAACTACTGTACAAGTATACGTAATACCACAACTGGAAATCATTATGCACAATCATAGAATAACTTCCTATCATTGTTTATTCACAAATGCACAAGTTCTCTCATCTTAACGAGATGCTCCCCAAAAAGTACATCAACTGTGTCGGTTGTCTCACCAGACTGTTGTCGTTTGTTCTTTGTACAAATCTTCTTGTCATTACTTACAGCTGTACATGCCTGTGAGTCGTAAGCCTTAAATGTTCTCCCTTCTCTCCTTTCGTTCCTGCCTCTTCCTGCCCGAAAACCCAAAAATATATGTATTTATTTATTTATTTAATTAAACAAAACCCCATTACTCATTCATCTCATTCTTCAAATTCCTTCTCCCCTATTAATCCTCACAGCATCTTTCCGCCAACTCAACTTATTTTGAATAATATTGTAAGAAGTTTCATCTCACTTTACTGTCCTTTCCAAACGACTCCCCATCATACATCTTCCTCCAATATTCCCGACCTTTTCGTTTATTCATAGCTCACTTGCACACTCCCATCTCTTGTCGTGTTAATTTAGCATTACTTTTTTCAGGCTTTTAATCAATCTTCCCTTCAGCTGGTTGTGATGGCTTTGTTTGACAGAACTTAGGAACTAAACAAGAAACCCAGTGTCTAAAAAGTGTGAGCTCACAGTCATTAGCCTTCACATGTCTGCATCACCCACAACTTCTTCCACCAAAATACAAACCACACCCATGTACAAGCCAAAGGGTACCACCTGTGCCCCCAGCCAGATTTCTGCAACTGGTACGTCCTCCCTCTTGCACCTTGTAAAGAAAAACTTTCAATCCAACATCTCCTGTTCCTCTGAAAACTTTGTCAAGACTCACAGCTCTCTGGTTATTATTAGAGTTCAATGACACAGAATGCGTTTGCTAACAATGACCAAATGGCAGGGACTAAAATTCACACACTCACTAAAGGATAGGGTCACTATCTTCACAGCATCTGGTATCGATTCCACCTGGGAATACTTCCACAAAAATAACTTGTTCTCCTTCATGCACTGGTTAACACATCCTGTCTGATGCTGCCCCATCCATCCTCTTGACCCCAAAACACTGAATCCTGTAGTTTGGCAGGTGGGTTCAAAAGCTTACTGCTCAACATGGAAGATCGAGCAGACCGAGGGAAACTTGGTCACTCCACAAGTCTCACAAAACTGTATCTATCTTGCACAATCTTGCTAAAAACAAGGCCAAACTATCCAACCAGCCTCCTTTCTCAAAGTCCTGGTTGTTCCTCAACCACACCATCCATGTTGTATGCTCTTCCTCCATCCACTCCCTCAGATCAAAGACTTTAAAACAAGGCTGCTCAGTGTTTGCCTCCAAATCTCCTGGACCCATTACCTTATTGAATCTATCTCTATTACTTGCAAAAGCGGAGACATTCTGTGCAGCCTAAATTCTTCACCAGTGACAGGCCAGATGACATCAGTGCCCATGTTCTCAAATCCAGCTCTGATGCTCTCGTTTTCTTTCTTTATTTTCACACTTAGCCTGTCCTTCAGACAACTTGTTCAACAGGCTTGTTTCTCAGGACCAGTTGCGATGCATATCAAAGGAAGCTTGGGTGACATTGCATCAGGTCATGGCGCATGTAGGAGCAAAATGATAAGGAAAGTTTACTCTGAAGTTTTGAAAAATAAACAGGATGTTGGGTAGACAAATTATAGAAAAGGGTTGTGATGTAATTACCCCATGCACACAAAACAAAATACAGGGTTAAACAATTGGTTCACTTCTGTTTGTCTGTGTACAAACATCAGTTTATGATTGAGGAACAACTTAATTTCAATCGAATGTTATATTTCGAGTATGAATCAGAAAACGAACGTGAAGTTTATCACTACTTTGGCTGTGAATCTGCATCAAGCCAACATGCATACGCAGAGTGAGATAATTGTTTACTCTGCCTGTCTGGCAGTCAAAAAAATAAAACAAGCAGTCATAGACTGGTACTTACGAAATCGTCAACTTGACCTCTGACCTGTCTATAAAAGCTGTCTCTAGAGAAGGTAGCGACGCAAACCAGAAGTTTCTACGATGATTCTGTACCAAACCATCAAAAATCGTAACGTCGACCGAAGCAAAAATCTCCATTTCTCCACACAATTATTTAATATTATTTTATCAGTCACAAAACCGTAATATTCGCCATCCACCAACAATCTTTACATAATCTGACAGCTGAGCGAGTCAGGCATGCGACGATAACCTTTATTGGGATAAAAATGACTTTTAAACACCATCTTTATCGAAAACACCGTCAACGCGCACACGGAAAACCTTTACGTGATCAACGACGCCTCTGCTCGAGCACGCTGCACCACATGACGAGCTGTGACGCGGCGAGTGAAATATTTTTTATACAGTCTTAAAACGTCTCCAAAACATCCGATTTTTACCAGAATTTCGACAACCGAGTTTTAAGCGTCCTAAGCGATCGCAAAAACCGAAGACAAAATTAAAATCGAAGTTAAAACGAACTCGTAACGTCGCCCGAAGCAAAAACACTCCATTTCTCCACATGAATTTATGGAATTATGTTTGACCTCACTGTGACCTTGACCTTTGACCGATTCTGACCAAACTTAATCAGCGCTAGCCATCACCCTCCTGAATCACGTGGTGTAATTTGACATTGGTAGCTTCTTCCGTTCGAGTTATCGTGCCTACAAACAAACACACAAACACACACACAAACAAGCAGTCATAGACTGGTACTTACGAAATCGTCAACTTGACCTCTGACTTTGTCTAATAAAAGCTGTCTCTAGAGAAGGTAGCGACGCAAACCAGAAGTTTCTACGATGATTCTGCACCAAACCATCACAAAATTGAATGTTTGACCTCACTGTGACCTTGACTTTGACCGATTTTGACCAAAATCTAATCAGCGCTAGCCATCACCCTCCTAAATCACGTGGTGTAATTTGACATTGGTAGCTTCTTCCGTCGAGTTATAACTTTTTTTGGATGTTTGACCTCACTGTGACCTTGACCTTTGACCGATTTTGACCAAAATCTAATCAGCGCTAGCCATCACCCTCCTAAATCACGTGGTGTAATTTGACATTGGTAGCTTCTTCCGTTCGAGTTATCGTGCCTACAAACAAAACACACCACACAAACAAACAAGCAGTCATAGACTGGTACTAAGAAATCGTCAACTTGACCTCTGACCTTGTCTAATAAAAGCTGTCTCTGGAGAAGGTACGACACAAAAC
This sequence comes from Eptatretus atami, assembly GCA_035128595.1. NCBI lineage: Eukaryota > Metazoa > Chordata > Myxini > Myxiniformes > Myxinidae > Eptatretus > Eptatretus atami. The sequence goes on along the minus strand of CM068962.1, from coordinate 110,362,718 downwards.
CAGAAGTTTCTACGATGATTCTTACCAAACCATCAAAATCGTAACGTCGACCGAAGCAAAAATCTCCATTTCTCCACGCAATTATTTAATATTATTTTATCAAAGTCACAAAACCATAATATTCGGCCATCCACCAACAATCTTTGCATAATCCGACGGCTTAGCGAGTCAGGCATGCGACGATAACCTTTATTGGGATAAAAAATGACCTTTAAACACCATCTTTATCGAAAACAGTCAGCGCGCACACGGAAAAACTTTACGTGATCAACGACGCCTCTGCTCGAGCCGCTGCACCACGTGACGAGCTGTGACGCCGCAGTGAAATATTTTTTATACAATCTTAAAACGTCTCCAAAACATCCAATTTTTACCAGAATTTCGACAACCGAGTTTTAAGCATCCTAAGCGATCGCAAAACCGAAGACAAAATTAAAATCGAAGTTAAAACGAACTCGTAACGTCGACCGAAGCAAAAATACTCCATTTCTCCACATGAATTTACGGAATTATGATTGACCTCACTGTGACCTTGACCTTTGACCGATTTTGACCAAAATCAAATCAGCGCAAGCCATCACCCTCCTGAATCACGTGGTGTAATTTGACATGGGTAGCTTCTTCCGTTCTCGAGTTATCGTGCCTACAAATAAACACACAAGCACACACACAACAAACACACAAACACACAACAAGCAGTCATAGACTGGTACTTACGAAATAGTCAACTTGACCTCTGACCTTGTCTAATAAAAGCTGTCTCCAGAGAAGGTAGCGACGCAAACCAGAAGTTTCTACGATGATTCTGTACCAAACCATCAAAAATCGAATGTTTGACCTCACTGTGACCTTGACCTTTGACCGATTTTGACCAAAATCTAATCAGCACTAGACATCACCCTCCTGAATCATGTGGTGTAATTTGACATTGGTAGCTTCTTCCCTTCTCGAGTTATCGTGCCTACAAACAAACAAACACACACACACAAACAAACACACAAGCAGTCATAGACTGGTACTTACGAAATCGTCAACTTGACCTCTGACCTTGTTTAATAAAAGCTGTCTCTAGAGAAGGTAGCGACGCAAACCAGAAGTTTCTACGATGATTCTGTACCAAATCATCAAAAATCATAACGTCGACCGAAGCAAAAATCTCCATTTCTCCACGCAATTATTTTATATTATTTTATCAGTCACCAAAACCGTAATATTCGGCCATCCACCAACAATCTTTACATAATCCGACGGCTTAGCGAGTCAGGCATGCGACGATAACCTTTATTGGGATAAAAAATGACTTTAAAACCTATCTTTATTGAAAACACCGTCAGCGCGCACACTCAAAACCTTTACGTGATCAACGACGTCTCTGCTCAAGCGCACTGCACCACATGACGACCCGTGACGCGGCGAGTGAAATATTTTTATACAATCTTAAAACGTCTCCAAAACATCCCATTTTTACCAGAATTTCAACAACGAGTTTTAAGCGTCCTAAGCGATCGCAAAAACCGAAGACAAAATTAAAATCGAAGTTAAAACGAACTCGTAACGTCGACCGAAGCAAAAATACTCCATTTCTCCACATGAATTTATGGAATGATGTTTGACCTCACGTGACCTTGACCTTTGACCGATTTTGACCAAAATCTAATCAGCCCTAGCCATCACCCTCCTGAATCACGCTGGTGTAATTTGACATTGGTAGCTTCTTCCGTTCTCGAGTTATCTGTACCAAACCATCAAAAATCGAATATTTGACCTCACTGTGACCTTGACCTTTGACCGATTTCGACCAAAATCTAATCAGCACTTGCCATCACCCTCTGAATCACTGTGTAATTTGACATTGGTAGCTTCTTCCGTTCTCGAGTTATCGTGCCTACAAACAAACAAACATACAAACAAACAAACAGAAACGGAAGTCATCATATACTTAGAAATCTTTAGATTCTAAGTAACAACAAAACAAGCAGTCTATAGACTGGTACTTACGAAATCATCAACTTGACCTCTGACCTTGTCTAATAAAAGCTGTCTCTAGAAAAGTAGCGACGCAAACCAGACGTTTCTACGATGATTCTTGTACCAAACCATCAAAAATCGAATGTTTGGATGTTTGACCTCACTGTGACCTTGACCTTTGACCGATTTTGACCAAAATATAATCAGCGCTAGCCATCACCCTCCTAAAACACGTGGTGTAATTTGACATTGGTAGCTTCTTCCGTTCGAGTTATCGTGCCTACAAACAAAACCACACACACAAACAAACAAGCAGTCATAGACTGGTACTTAAGAAATCGTCAACTTGACCTCTGACCTGTCTAATAAAAGCTGTCTCTGAGAAGTAGCGACACAAACCAGAAGTTTCTACGATGATTCTGTTACCAAACCATCAAAAATCGTAACGTCGACCGAAGCAAAAATCTCCATTTCTCCACGCAATTATTTAATATTATTTTATCAAAGTCACAAAACCATAATATTCGGCCATCCACCAACAATCTTTGCATAATCCGACGGCTTAGCGAGTCAGGCATGCGACGATAACCTTTATTTGGATAAAAAATGACCTTTAAACACCATCTTTATCGAATACAGCGTCAGCGCGCACACGGAAAACCTTTACGTGATCAACGACGCCTCTGCTCGAGCACGCTGCACCACATGACGAGCTGTGACGCGGCGAGTGAAATATTTTTTATACAGTCTTAAAACGTCTCCAAAACATCCGATTTTTACCAGAATTTTCGGACAACGAGTTTTAGCGTCCTAAGCGATCGCAAAAACCGAAGACAAAATTAAAATCGAAGTTAAAACGAACTCGTAACGTCGCCCGAAGCAAAAACACCATTTCTCCACATGAATTTATGGAATTATGTTTGACCTCACTGTGACCTTGACCTTTGACCGATTCTGACCAAAATCTAATCAGCGCTAGCCATCACCTCCTGAATCACGTGGTGTAATTTGACATTGGTAGCTTCTTCCGTTCGAGTTATCGTGCCTACAAACAAACACACAACACACACAACAAACAAGCAGTCATAGACTGGTACTTACGAAATCGTCAACTTGACCTCTGACTTTGTCTAATAAAAGCTGTCTCTAGAGAAGGTAGCGACGCAAACCAAAGTTTAACATTTACGATGATCTGCACAAACCATCAAAAATTGAATGTTTGACCTCACTGTGACCTTGACCTTTGACCGATTTTGACCAAAATCTAATCAGCGCTAGCCATCTCCTAAATCACGTGGTGTAATTTGACATTGGTAGCTTCTTCGTTCGAGTTATAACTTTTTTTGGATGTTTGACCTCACTGTGACCTTGACCTTTGACCGATTTTGACCAAAATCTAATCAGCGCTAGCATCACCCTCCTAAATCACGTGGTGTATTTTGACATTGGTACTTCTTCCGTTCGAGTTATCGTGCCTACAAACAAACACACACACAAACAAACAAGCAGTCATAGACTGGTACTTAAGAAATCGTCAACTTGACCTCTGACCTTGTCTAAAAAAGCTGTCTCTGGAGAAGGTACGACACAAACCAGAAGTTTCTACGATGATTCTGTACCAAACCATCAAAAATCGAAAACGTCGACCGAAGCAAAAATCTCCATTTCTCCACGCAATTATTTAATATTATTTTATCAAAGTCACAAAACCATAATTATCGGCCATCCACCAACAATCTTTGCATAATCCGACGGCTTAGCGAGTCAGGCATGCGACGATAACTTTTATTGGGATAAATGACCTTTAAACACCATCTTTATCGAATACAGCGTCAGGGCCGACACGGAAAAACTTTACGTGATCAAACCGCCTCTGCTCGAGCGCGCTGCACCACGTGACGAGCTGTGACGCGGCGAGTGAAATATTTTTATACAATCTTAAACGTCTCAAAACATCCAATTTTTACCAGAATTTCGACAACCGAGTTTTAAGCATCCTAAGCGATCGCAAAACGCAGACAAAATTAAATCGAAGTTAAAACGAACTCGTAACGTCGACCGAAGCAAAAATACTCCATTTCTCCACATGAATTTACGGAATTATGATTGACCTCACTGTGACCTTGACCTTTGACCGATTTTGACCAAAATCAAATCAGCGCAAGCCATCACCCTCCTGAATCACGTGTGTAATTTGACATGGGTAGCTTCTTCCGTTCTCGAGTTATCGTGCCTACATAAACACAAGCACACACACAAACAAACAACACACACAAACAGCAGTCATAGACTGGTACTTTACGAAATAGTCAACTTGACCTCTGACCTTGTCTAATAAGCTGTCTCCAGAGAAGGTAGCGACGCAAACCAGAAGTTTCTACGATGATTCTGTACCAAACACTCAAAAATCGAATGTTTGACCACTGTGACCTTGACCTTTGACCGATTTTGACCAAAATCTAATCAGCATAGACACATCACCCTCTGAATCATGTGGTGTAATTTGACATTGGTAGTTTCTTCCCTTCTCGGTTATCGTGCCTACAAACAAACAAACACACACACACACAAAACACACAAGCAGTCATAGACTGGTACTTACGAAATCGTCAACTTGACCTCTGACCTTGTTTAATAAAAGCTGTCTCTAGAGAAGGTAGCGACGCAAACCAGAAGTTTCTACGATGATTCTGTACCAAATCATCAAAAATCATAACGTCGACCGAAGCAAAAATCTCCATTTCTCCACGCAATTATTTTATATTATTTTATCAGTCACAAAACGTAATATTCGGCCATCCACCAACAATCTTTACATAATCCGCCGGCTTAGCGAGTCAGGCATGCGACGATAACTTTATTGGATAAAAAATGACTTTTAAACACTATCTTTATTGAAAACACCGTCAGCGCGCACACTCAAAACCTTTACGTGATCAACGACGTCTCTGCTCAAGCGCACTGCACCACATGACGACCCGTGACGCGGCGAGTGAATATTTTTATACAATCTTAAAAGTCTCCAAAACATCCCATTTTTACCAGAATTTCAACAGAGTTTTAAGCGTCCTAAGCGATCGCAAAAACCGAAGACAAAATTAAAATCGAAGTTAAAACGAACTCGTACGTCGACCGAAGCAAAAATACTCCATTTCTCACAATGAATTTATGAATGATGTTTGACCTCCACTGTGACCTTGACCTTTGACCGATTTTGACAAAATCTAATCAGCCCTAGCCATCACCTCCTGAATCACGTGGTGTAATTTGACATTGGTAGCTTCTCGTTTCGCGAGTTATCTGTACCAAACCATCAAAAATCGAATATTTGGACCCTCACTGTGACTTGACCTTTGACCGATTTCGACCAAATCTAATCAGCACTTGCCATCACCCTGAATCACTAGGTGTAATTTGACATTGGTAGCTTCTTCCGTTCTCGAGTTATCGTGCCTACAACAAAAAAATACAAACAAACAAACAGAAACGGAAGTCATCAATATACTTACGAAATTTTAGATTCGAATAACAAACAACAAGCAGTCATAGACTGGTACTTACGAAATCATCACTTGACCTCTGACTTGTCTAATAAAAGCTGTCTCTAAGAAGGTAGCGACGCAAACCAGACTTTTCTACGATGATTCTGTACCAAACCATCAAAAATCGAATGTTTGGATGTTTGACCTCACTGTGACCTTGACCTTTGACGATTTTGACAAAATATAATCAGCGCTAGCCATCACCCTCCTAAATCACGTGGTGTAATTTGACATTGGTAGCTTCCTCGTTCGAGTTATCGTGCCTACAAACAAACACACACACAAACAAACAAGCAGTCATAGACTGGTACTTAAGAAACGTCAACTTGACCTCTGACCTTGTCTAATAAAGCTGTCTCTGGAGAAGGTAGCGACACAACCAGAAGTTTCTACGATGATTCTGTACCAAACCATCAAAAATCGTAACGTCGACCGAAGCAAAAATCTCCATTTCTCCACGCAATTTTAATATTATTTTATCAAAGTCACAAACCAAAATATTCGGCCATACCACATCTTTGCATAATCCGACGGCTTAGCGAGTCAGGCATGCGACGATAACTTTACTTGGATAAAAAATGACCTTTAAACACCATCTTTATCGAATACAGCGTCAGCGCGCACACGGAAAAACTTTACGTGA
>CM068962.1:110327750-110353809 GCA_035128595.1 Eptatretus atami | reverse complement strand
TCTAAAGATTTCGTAAGTATATTGATGACTACCGTTTCTGTTTGTTTGGTTTGTATGTTTGTTTGTTTTGTTGTGTAGGGCACGATAACTCGAAACGGAAGAAAGCTACCAATGTCAAATTACATCACGTGATTCAGGAGGTGATGGCTAGTGCTGATTAGATTTTGGTCAAAATCGGTCAAAGGTCAAGGTCACAGTGAGGTCAAATATTCGATTTTGATGGTTTGGTACAGATAACTCGAGAACGGAAGAAGCTACCATGTCCAAATTACACCAGTGAATTCAGGAGGGTGATGGCTAGTGCTGATTTAGATTTTGGTCAAAATCGGTCAACGGTCACGGTCACGGTGAGGTCAAACATCGATTTTTGATGGTTGTACAAATCATTGTAGAATTCTGGTTTGCGTCGCTACTTCTCTAGAGACAGCTTTTATTAGACAAGGTCAGAGTCAAGTTGACTATTCGTAAGTACCAGTCTATGACTGCTTGTTTTGTTACTTAGGAAATCTAAAGATTTCGTAAGTATATTGACTATGACTACCCGTTTCTGTTTGTTCTTACGAAATCTAAAGATTTCGTAAGATGATGACTACCGTTTCTGTTTGTTTTTTGTATTTGTTGTTTGTTTGTTTTTGTAGCACGATAACTCGAGACGAAGAAGTACCAAGTAAAACATCACGTGATTCAGGAGGGTGATGGCTAGTGCTGATTAGATTTGGTCAAAATCGGTCAAAGTCAAGGTCACAGTGAGGTCAAACATATTCCGTAAATTAACGTGGAGAAATGGAGTAATTTTTGCTTCGCTCGACTGACGAGTTCGTTTTAATTCGCATTTAATTTTTCTTCAGTTTTTGCGATCGCTTAGGACGCTTAAAACTCGGTTGTCGAAATTCTGGTAAAAATCGGATGTTTTGGAGACGTTTTAAGATTGTATAAAAATATTTCACTGAAGCGTCAAGGGTCGTCCCATGAGTGCAATTGCGCTCGAGCAGACGTCACGGGTCGTCCCCATGATGCAGTGCGCTCCGAGCAGAACGTCACGGATCGTCCCATGATTGCAGTGCGCTCGAGCAAGCGCGTCGTTGATTCACTTTAAGGTATAATTGCGGGAAGAAATGGAGTATTTTTGCTTCGCTCGACGTTACGAGTTCGTTTAACTTCGATTTTAATTTTGTCTTCGTTTTTGCGATCGCTTAGGACGCTTAAAACTCGGTTGTCGAAATTCTGGTAAAATCGGATGTTTTGGAGACGTTTTAAGATTGTATAAAATATTTCACTCGAAGCGTCAAGGGTCGTCCCATGATGCATTGCGCTCGAGCAGACGTCCCGGGTCGTCCCATGATGCATTTCGCCGAGCAAGACGTCACGGGTCGTCCCATGATGCAGTGCGCTCGAGCAGACGCGTCGTTGATTCACGTAAGGTATAATGCGTGGAGAAATGGAGTATTTTGCTTCGCTCGCGTTACGAGTTCGTTTTTAACCTTCGATTTTAATTTTGTCTTCGTTTTGCGATGGCTTAGGACGCTTAAAACCGGTTGTCGAAATTTCTGGTAAAAATCGAATGTTTTGGAGACGTTTTAAGATGTATAAAAAATATTTCACTGGACGCGTCACAGGTCGTCCCATGATGCAGTGCGCTCGAGCAACGCGTCGTTGAGATCAAACATACACAACCAGCGATGAATAACTGATTTATATAATAAATAATAAGTCTTATCAGATTCTTCTGAAAGTAATACACCTATTATCTGGCTATTCCTGCTGTGGTATGAATCACTTTTTTAAAATAAAACAAAAATGGAATTTTATTAGAAATCTAGTTTTTGTCTGGGACTCATTATCTGCAAACCACAGTGTAAAATCGTAGACCACAATGAATTCAGAATTCAAGCTCCCCTTGGGCTTCTGACTGATTCATGCGCTTTTATTAGACATCAGGTCATGAGGTCAAGTTGACGATTTCGTAAGTCCGCAGTCTATTGACTGCTTTGTTGTGTGTTTGTTTGTTTGTAGGCACGATAACTCGAGAAATGGAAGAAGCTACCAATGTCAAATTACACCACGTGATTCAGGAGGGTGATGGCTAGTGCTGATTAGATTTGGTCAAAATCGGTCAAAGGTCAAGGTCACAGTGAGGTCCAAATATTCGATTTGGATGGTTGGTACAGATAACTCGAGAACTGGAAGAAGCTACCAATGTCAAATACACACACGTGATTCAGGAGGGTGATGGCTAGTGCTGATTAGATTTTGGTCAAAACGGTCAAAGGTCAAGGTCACAGTGAGGTCAAACATCCATAACATTCGATTTTTGATGGTTTGGTACAGAATCATCGTAGAACTTCTGGTTTGCGTGCTACCTTCTCTAGAGACAGCTTTTATTAGACAAGGTCAGAGGTCAGTGACGATTTCGTAAGTACCATAGTCTGTGACTGCTTGTTTGTAGTTTGTTTGTTTGTAGGCATCGATAATACTGCAGAACGGAAGAAGCTACCAATGTCAAATTACACCACGTGATTCAGGAGGGTGATGGCTATTGCCATTAGATTTTGGTCAAAATCGTCAACGGTCAGGTCACGGTGAGGTCAAACATTCGATTTTTTGATGGTTTGGTACAGATAACTCGAACGGAAGAAGCTACAATGTCTAATTACCCACGTGTTCGGAGGGTGATGGCTAGTGCTTTAGATTTTGGTCAAAATCGGTCAACGGTCAAGGTCACGGTGAGGTCAACATTCGATTTTGATGGTTGGTAAAGATAACTCGAGAACGGAGAACTACCAATGTCTAATTACACCACGTGAATTCAGGAGGGTGATGGCTAGTGCTTTTTAAGATTGGTCAAAATCGGTCAACGGTCAAGGTCACGGTGAGGTCAACATTCGATTTTGATGTTGGTAACAGAACATCGAGAAACACTTCTGGTTTGCGTCGCTACCTTCTCTAGAGACAGCTTTTATTAGACAGGTCAGAGGTCAAGTTAATGATTTCGTAAGTACAGTCTAGGACTGCTTGTTTGTTTGGTTTTGTGTGTTTGTGTGTTGTTTGTAGGCACGATAACTCGAGAACGAAGAACTACCAATGTAAAATTACACACCTGATTCAGGAGGGTGATGGCTAGCCTGATTAGATTTGGTCAAAATCGGTCAAGGTGAGGTCACAGTGAGGCAACATAATTCCGTAAATCATGTGGGAATGGATATTGCTTCGCTCGACGTTCGAGTTCGTTTTAACTTCGATTTTAATTTTGTCTTCGGTTTTTGCGATCGCTAAGGATGCTAAAACTCGGTTGTCGAAATTCTGGTAAAAATCGGATTGTTGGAGACGTTTAAAGATTGTATAAAAAATATTTCACTCGCCGCGTCACGGTCGTCACGTGGTGCAGTAACTGAGCAGAGGCGGCGTTGATCACGTCATGGTTTTCCCGTGTGCGCGCTGACGGTGTTCTCGATAAAGATGGTGTTAAAAAGTCATTTTAATCCAATAAGGTTATCGTCGCATGCCTGACTCGCTAAGCTGTCGGATTATGTAAAGATTGTTGGTGGATGGCCGAATATTACGGTTTTGTGACTTTGATAAAATAATATAAATAATGCGTGGAGAAATGGAGATTTTGCTCGCTCGACGTTACGAGTTCGTTTTAACTTCGATTTTAATTTGTCTTCGGTTTTTGCGATTGCTTAGGACGCTAATAACTCGGTTGTCGAAATTCTGGTAAAAATCGGATGTTTGAGACGTTTAAGATTTGTATAAAAAATATTCACTACGCCGCGTCACGGGTCGTCAGTGGTGCAAGTGCCTTGAGCAGAGGCGGCGTTGATCACATCATGGTTTCCGTGTGGCGGCTGACGGTGTTTTCGATAAAGATGGTGTTTAAAAGTCATTTTTTTATCCCAAAAAAGGTTATCGTCGCATGCCTGACTCGCTAAGCCGTCGGATTATGTAGGATTGTTGGTGGATGGCTGATATTTACGGTTTTGTGACTGATAAATAATAATAATAATTGCGTGGAGAAAGTGGAGATTTTTGCTTCGGTCGACGTTACGATTTTTGATGGTTTGTACAGAAACATCGTAGAAACTTCTGGTTTGCGTCGTACCTTCTCTAGAGACAGCTTTTATTAGACAAGTCAGAGGTCAAGTTGACGATTTCGTAAGTACAGTCTAAACTTGCGTTACTTACGAATCTAAGATTTGTAAGTATATTGATACTTCCGTTTTGTTTGTTTGTTTTTGTTTGTTTGTTTGTTTGTAGGCACGATAACTGAGACGGAAAGCTACAATGTCAAATTACACCAGCGTGATTCGGAGGGTGAGGCTTGTGCTTGATTAGATTTAATGGTCAAAAGGTCAAGGTCACAGTGAGGTCAATATTCGATTTTTGATGGTTTGTAAAGATAATCGAGAACGGAAGAAGCTACCAATGTCAAATTAAACACGTGATTCAGAGGTGATTGGCTAGTGCTGATTAGAATTTGGTCAAAATCGGTCACGGATTTCGTAAGTAATAAATGGAAAATCATTCCAAACAGGAAACGTACTGTTTTTAGCAATATCATACAGGACAGAAACAACAGGCACGAAAAACTAACGTAACATGTTAACTACGGCGGCATCAAAGACGCTGCATCAACAGCAGTAAACTTCCAAAATAAAATTCTTCCTACGAAACTTGAACACTGTATTTCAATTGAATTATGAACTTTAACAGTGTAGTACACAAACTGCATTCTTGGCACTTTCAAAAACCTTGAGTTTAGCAGTAATTCGACAAAATAATACAGCATTTTAAATCATCTCGACCAATTAAACATGCTGCTCGCAGACCCTACCCATGTCCTTTATTTATTTATTTATTTATTTTCCTCATGACAGTGTGGGGAATGGTGTTCTATGAACTCTAATTACTTCCACCACCAAAAGGTGGACAGAGGTTGTGTTTTCGCCCGTTTGTCTGTCATTCAGTCTGCTTGAATGTGAGCCGGACATCTCCAAAAGTTATGGACTGATTTGGACGAAAATTAGTGAACAAGTTGGTTGTGTGCCAAGGACGAATAGATTAGATTTTAGTGAGGATCCAGATCCGGATCCTTGAATATTTCAAGTGGGTCTTCACAATTGAGGCATCGAGCCAAAAACGATAAATTACATGATATTTCAAAATGTTGTGGACGGATGACGACAAAACTTGGTGGTTGAGTTAGGTACGTAACAAGAACAAGCCGATTCGACTTTGGTTAAGGTTCGGATGCAGATCCGGCCTATCAGTGGGATACAAAACAAACTGTTCAGCATGGCGGGGGTATGCGCTCCACCGAGTGCAGTTCTTGTTTCTTTCTGGTATTCTTCTGAATAACAAATTGCACAAACCTCATGAGCAGAGCAATAGATGTCAACCGATGATTGGAGGAATGGTGTAGGCAGCAACGTTTAAGGCTGAGGAAACAATGGGAATATTTTTGGGGTAAAAGTGATATTTCCAAAATGATGGCCATATGCTAAACAGAAAATGGGGACAGCACAGTGTGCAGTGGGAGATGAGGTGGGAATTAAGCCTTCAAATTGAGGGGAGTGGAGAGGCTATAAAGGAAGAAACTGGAATTGATAATGTGATTGGTAAGTCATAAATTGATAAATTGATGATGTGATCGGTAAAAGGCAATCGTGCATCGAGAGAAGGGGATGACATGAAGGAGGGAATTAATGCCGAGGATTCAGTGTGCATCGAGTGGGGATTGTAAGAATAGTAAGATACTTGTAGGATACACTTGTAGGGCTCCTGGAATGAGAGAGAAGAGGGTTCATGAAGAATTCAGACAAGCCTGTTGAAAAGGAATACCGATAACGGGGGACTATTTTTTGCCAGGGAGGGAATGGGTCCAGGAACAGGAAAAGAGCAGAGGATTTTCGAGATCTATTCCAGGATTGACTTTTAAGTCAGTTTGTGGATCAGCCCATGAAGGAGAATGCATGTTCGACCTCTTTTTAAGTAAGGCCCAAAATATATATATTTATAATAATGTTGTGTTTCCGGTAACATGCGGGGGCATCCATGAAGTCCTCAAAATAATAAATAAAAAAATTTAACCCATCCCACCCCAACCAATCACTCTTAATGTATTCTGCATAATCCGGCAATATAGCAATCGTCATATTAGCCCCCCAACCCCCACCTCCAGGTACCTTCCCTCTCCCTCCCACCCTCCTCCTCTCCATCCTCCCTTCCTCCTCCGTTTCCCCTGACACCCCCCCACCCCTCCACCCCTCCTCTTCCTCCCTTCACCTCTCCGTTCCCCTGCCTAATAATTTTTTTTAGCCTAATGATCCCAATATAGTGGAGAGAGTGAAGGAAGGAGAGCGACGAGTGCCCACAACAGTGTGTGCAACGATACTGTTGAATGTTGGCGTTTGCGATGGTAGAGACTGGAAAGACTGTTAGATTCAGGAAGGCCAACTATGAGGGCATGAGAAGAGAGTTAGCTTTACTCAATGTAGAGCACCTAACAACAGAGGGCAGTCTGCATCAGAAAAATCGGCAACCTCAAGGAGCAAATATATTCCAGTAGCTATAAACTAGAGGCAGAAAGAGACCAGGGTGATTCAGCAAGGGGGGGGGGGGGATGGATATTAGTAAGGATAAACAGACAGTCTTCATTCGGTATAAAATAACAAGACTCAAAACAGAATCAAATCAGCAAGCCAAAGTAGAATATCAAAAAGACTGGACAAAAATATTAAACACAACAGCAAGACATTCTTCAAGTAAATAATGAGTAAGGAACAGGTTAGTTAATAGAAGTGTGGGCCCATTGAAGAAAAGCACAGGAAGATTGGTTGGTGATTACAGCTCGACGACAGGATTATTAAATACTTTTTTTGCTTTAACATTTACACGGGAACAGTCAGTGGAATTACCAATCGCTGAGGGTACCTATCTTACAGGTGACGAAGGGCTTGTTGAGGAGATCAAAGTACGAGTGGAAGATGTGAAGAAGCAAGGAGGAAAGCTTTGAGATGATACGGTCAGATAATATGTATTCAACAGTTTTGAGGGAGGTGGCAGAGTAGGGAGGTACAAACTCTGTTGTGAATCCAATAACACACGATAAGATATCATTAAAGTTGTCTGCAATAATTTATGAAACAAAACCCAACCTTCTCAAGTCTGCTTATTCCTGTTAGTAAAGTTTGGCTCCTGAGACAGGAACAACCGAGAGCAACAGGCCACAAATATGCACTTCCTGTTAAGCTTCACCACTCTGAGCCAAAAATAGATTTTAGGCAAAGCAGAGTTCCCTTCTGAAGTGCAGCATGCTCACAATTCACAATACAGACGATTGAAGACACGAGAGAAAGCATCTGTTCATTGAAGGAAATGTTATTGGGAAATTAAATAAAAGATTAAACTATCGACACAATGGGATCTCTGACATGAATGCAGTATTCAAAAGCCATGCCACACTGATTTTGTTGAAAACCATTTTGGATTGGATTCACCCCATTTGCTTTCAAGGCGTCTTGGACAAGGAAATGTGCTCGGTGGTTTGTTATTGCCTTTGCCAGTGGTTGCCAGGGCAGAAATTTGGAATTTGCACAGGGTGTTGCCGACTATTAACTACTTCTTCTTTTTTTTTATTTTATTTTTTTTAAACACACTGGGACCTTTAACCTCCACGAGCAATGTCGTGAGACAGGTTTCAACAAGCTTGGCTCAAAGCAAAACCTAAACATCACAAATTGAATGTACAAAATAGTTGAGTAAAAAGGAAAGAATTGAAAAAAATAAAAATAAAATAAAACTAGAACTGGCCACTTTTAACTGGCTGCAAGTGATGACCGTGTACCCAGACCTCGGCCTTTTGATACACATAGATACATGATGACATACAAAAAATTTATAGTTCTGCTTTCAACTGTGTAGTGACATGTCTGTGAAGTTCGTTATGTTAATCGGAAAAGGTTGCGTTTTTCTATCCAAGATGGCGCCAAACTATGTGCTGTTGATCATAATTTCTCTAACGATTATGCAGACATCATGGGGGAGACAGTTGCCAAATTTTGCCTTTCGATAGTTAAGCCGTTCCAGAGAAAACATTATTTAATGTTTTTCTTAAATCTCCCAACTATGGCCGCGAAAGACCCATGTGACTTGTGAGTCATTAATTTGTTATTAACGCATTATGCAGAATGATGGAAGGGGCAATTTGCCAAATTCTCGCTATCAGTAGGTTAAGCGGTTCCAGAGAAAACATATTTAATTATTTCTTAAAATCCACATGGCTGCCAAACGATGTGACCTATCAATAGAAATTAACAAACTGAATTCCTACTCAAGTGCAATAGGATACGTGAAGTTCCCCTTGATCAGATCACCGTTCTGCGAGAATAAGCATGTTGTAAGCTTTAGAGTAAATTCCAAGATGGCCGCTCAAACCATGCGACAGATCAAAGAAGAAATTAAAAAACTTGAGAGAGCACCTCATGCGGGAATAAATGTGTAAAGTTTCTGTCTCAATCTGTCTTGCCGTTCTGGAGAAGAAGATTTAAAATTTATTCATTTTCAAATCCAAGATGGCTGCCGAACCATGTGACCTATAACATCATAAATTTTAAATTAGCTTCCCATCGGGGACCCTAACAAGTGTGTGAAGTTTCGTGTCCTATTTTTCGGGATAGGTCTATTTTTCTATCCAAGATGGCCGCCAAACCTTGTGACTTGTGACGTCATAATTTTTCGCATGTCTTATTTTAGCACTTCATTATTTACTCTTCTTCTTCATTTTTACTCTTATTCTTCATTTTTACTCTTCTTCTTCATTTTTACTCTTCTTCAGTATTTACTCTTCGTCTTCATTTTTACTCTTCTTTTCTCATTCTTTTTTACTCTTCTTCTTTATTTACTTTCTTCATTATTTACTCTTCTTCATTTTTTTTCTTCTTTTCATTTTTTACTCTTCTTCTTCAGTTTTCCTCTTCTTCTTCATTATTTACTCTTCTTCTTCATTTTTTTTACTCTATTCTTCTTCTTCTCATTTTTTACCTTCTTCTTCTTCTTCCATTTTTTACTCTTCTTCTTCATTTTTACTCTCTTCTTCACTATTTACTCTTCTTCTTCATTTTTTTACTCTTCTTCTTCTCATTCATTTTTTACTCTTTTTCTTCATTATTTACTCTTCTTCTTCATTTTTTTACTCTTGTCTTCATTATTTACTCTTCTTCATTTTTTCTCTTCTTCAATTTTACCTCTTCTTCATTTTTTCTCTTCTTCTTCAGTTTTTACTCTTCTTCTTCAGTTTCCTCTTCTTCTTCATTTCTAATCTTTTCTTCTCTCTTCTTCATTTTTAAACTCTTCTTCTTCATTTTTTTACTCTTCTTCTTGCTTTTTACTCTTCTTCATTTTTCTCTTCTTCATTATTTACTCTTCTTCTTCATTTTTTCTTCTTTCAATTTTTTACTCTTCTTCTTCTTCATTTTTTTACTTTATTCATTTTCCTCTTCTTCTTCATTGTTTTATCTTCTTCTTCATTTTTTACCTTCTTCTTCATTATTTTTACTCTTCATTTTTTCTCTTCTTCTTCATTTTTTGCTCTTCTTCTTATATATTACTCTGTTTCCTCATTTTATTACTTTTCTCTATTTTATTACTCTTTCTTCTCTTTATTACTCTTCTTCTTCTTTTTATTACTCTTCTTCTTCATCATTTTTATTACTCTTCTTCTCTTCATTTATTACTCTTCTTCCTTCTTTTTATTACTCTTCTCCTTCATTTATTACTCTTCTTTCTTCTTTGTATTACTCTTCTTCTCATTTGTATCTTTTTCTTCATTTTTACTTTCTTCATTTTATTACACTTCTTCTTCATTATTTACTCTTCTAAATTAAGAGTTCGGCGTTGTTCTTCTTCTTCTTCTGGTGAAGACAGATCCTTTAGGACTCGACTCCGTTCATATCAGGATCCGGATCTCCTTAAATACTAAACACTTGTACACATCTCGCATTGAGGGTGCCTTTTGAGAGCGTCTATCATGAACTTTTAAATATATTCGGACATTTGCTTTAAAGTTTCGAAAAGTCGCGTTACTATTAAAGATATTCCATTTAATGTATTGTAATTTCGAAAATACACTATTTTCTTGTCATGAACGACGATCGTCCATGACGGGTCTCGCTATTGGCTCCGTCAAGGCATGTGACGAAATATCGGAATTGTTTTTTTTTTCTCATTCTTCTTCTTAAGTCTTGTTCTTCTTCTTCTGGTGAAGACAAAACCTTAATGACGCGGCTCTTGACACATTTTGTCCTTGTTAACATATGTGCAGGCATGGGGCTAGATTATAGTAGTCAAGTCTTGCTTCGATAGGTTATGGGTTCCAGAGAAACATTATTTAATATAATTCTTGAATCCAACATGGCCGCCAAACCATGTGACCTATCAATTAGAATTAACAAAGTTATATTCACTACTCGTGTGCACTACCCAGACCTCGGCCTTTGATACAACATAGATACATGAGATGACAAAAAAAATTATATTCATTTTTCAACTATGTAGTGTGAACATGTCTGTGAAGTTTCGTGTTAATCGGAAAAGGTGCGTTTTTCTATCCAAGATGGTCGCCAAACGATGTGACTTGTGATGTCATAATTCTACCGTTTATGCAGACCCATGGGGGATGACGGTTTGCAAATTTTCGCTTCGATAGGTTAAGCCGTTCAAGAGAAAACATTATTTAATATTTTTCTTAAATCCAACATGGCCGCCAAACCATGTGCCTTGTGACGTAATAATTTTACCATCTATGCAGAATTGATGGACGATGGCATTTGCAAATTTTCGCTTCGATCTAGGTTAAGCGGTTCCAGAGAAAACTATTTAATATTTTTCTTAAATCCAACATGGCTGCCAAACGATGTGACCATATCAATTAGAAATTAACAACTTTGTATTCCCTACTCATGTGCAATAGGATGTGAAGTTTCCCCTTGATCAGATCAGCCGTTCTGGAGAAGAGATGTTTGAAGGTTTTAGGGTAAATTCAACATGGCCGCCAAACCGTATGACCGATCAATAAGAAATTAACAAACTTGATAAAGGACCTCATGGGGAATGTGTGTGTAAAGTTCGCCTCAATCTGTTTAGCCGTTCTGGAGAAGAAGATTTTTAAAATTAAAATTAATTTTCATCCAAGATGGCTGACGAACCATATGACTTATGACATCACAATTTACATCCTGCCTCCTATTCCCGTAGTGGAATATGTTGTGAAGTTTCGTGTTAATCGGAGTAAGATGCGTTTTTCCCTCCAAGATGGCCGCCAAACCTGTGACTTGTGACGTCATAATTTTACTATGAATGCAGACATCATTGAGGATGATAGTTGCAAATTTTCGCTTTTCGATAGGTTATGTGATTCCAGAGAAAACATATTTAATATTTTTCATGATCCAACATGGCTGTCAAACCATGTGACCTATCAATTAGAAATTAACAAACTTATATCCCTACTCGTGGGCAAATAGGTTGTGAATTTCCCCTTGATCTTACGAGCCGTTCTGGAGAGAAGATGTTTGAAGGTTTTGGGTAAATTTCAGATGGCCGCCAAACCGTATGACCGAATCAATAGAAATTAACAAACTTGATAAAGGACATCATGGGGAATGTGTTGTGTAAAGTTTCGCCTCAATCTGTTTAGCCGTTCTGGAGAAGAAGATTTTTTTAAAAAAAATTCCCAAAATAAGATGGCTGCCGAACCAAGTGACCTATGACGTCATAATATATTTTTTCTATGGTCAATTGTTGTGCAGATGAGGCTCAAGAAATTTCAGATTTTTCCGATGCAGCGTTGTACCTAACGAATTTTGACCGGCACACCTCTGTGACCGATGACCTCACGAAAAATCACCCTGTTCCCTTGAGGAGCTTATTCAAATGTATGAAGCGAAAAAATTTTCCATCGCACCGTTTCAGAGATACAGAGGTCCAAAGTTTTTTCTGTTTTTTCAAGATGGCGCCCCGTACCACGTGACCTATGACGTCACAATTACCAATTAAGTTTGCTATCAAAAAAGATACATACTATGGTGAAAATTTCGTGTCGATCGGACTTACCTTCCTGAGAAAATGATTTTTAAAGCGAAAGAACCCGCAAATTGCCGGAAAAGAATAAATAATAGATAATAAATAATAAATAATAATGAAATAAACAGAAGGAAAAACAATAGGGTTCCCTGTCATAATGACAGGGTACCCTAACTAGAACTGCCACTTTATAACTGCTGGCAGTGATGACCGGGTACCCAGACCTCGGCCTTTGATACAACTTGAGATACATGAGATGACAAAAAATATTATATCTGCTTTCAACTGCGTAGTGGAACATGTTTGTGAAGTTTCGTGTTAATCGGAAAAGTGTGCGTTTTTCTATCCAAGATGGCCGCCAAACTATGTGACTTGTGACGTCATAATTTCTAACATGTATGCAGACATCCATGGGGATGACAGTTGCAAATTTTTGCTTCGATAGGTTAAGCCGTTCCAGAGAAAACATTATTTAATGTTTTTCTTAAAACCAACATGGCGCCCAAACCATGTGACTTGTGACGTCATAATTTTTACATTGTATGCAGAATTGATGGAAGATGGCATTTGCAAATTCTCGCTTCGATAGGTTAAGCGGTTCCAGAGAAAACATTATTTAATATTTTTCTTAATCCAACATGGCTGCCAAACGATGTGACCTATCAATTAGAAATTAACAAACTTGAATTCCCACTCATGTGCAATAGGTACGTGAAGTTTCCCCTTGATCAGATCAGCCGTTCTGGAGAAGATGTTTGAAGCTTTTAGGGTAAATTCAAGATGGCCGCCAAACCATGTGACCGATCAAGAAGAAATTAACAAACTTGAGAGAGGCACCTCATGCGGAATAAATGTGTAAAGTTTCGTCTCAATCTCTCTTGCCGTTCTGGAGAAGAAGATTTTAAAAATTTATTCATTTCAATCCAAGATGGCTGCCGAACCATGTGACCTATAACATCATAAATTTAAATTAGCTTCCCATCGGGGACCCTAACAAGTTGTTGAAGTTTCGTGTAAATCGGATAAGTCTATTTTCTATCCAAGATGGCCGCCAACCTTTTGACGTCATAATTTTTACTATGAATGCAGACGTCATGGAGGATGATAGTTGCAAATTTTCGTTTCCATAGGTTATGTGGATTCCAGAGAAAACATTATTTAATATTTTTTTTGAATCCAACATGGCTGCCAAACCATGTGACCTATCAATTAGAAATTAACAAACTTATATTCCCTACTCGTGGCAATAGGTTTTTGAAGTTTCCCCTTGATCTGACGAGCCGTTCTGGAGAAGAAGATGTTTGAAGGTTTAGGGTAAATTCGACGTGGCCGCCAAACCGTGTGACCTATCGATTAGAAATTAACAAACTTGTGAAAGGATGTCTTGGGGAAGGTTGCGTGAATTTTTGCCTCAATCTGTCCAGCTGCTCTGGAGAAGAAAATTTTAAAAATTTATTAATTTCAATCCAAGATGGCTGACGAACCATGTGACCTATGACATCACAAATTTATATTCTGCTTCAAACGTGTATTGGAACACGTCTGTCAAGTTTAGTGTTAATCGGAAAAGGTGTGTTTTTCTATCCAAGATGGCTGCCACACAATGTGACTTATGATGTCATAATTTTTTAGCATTGTCTATTTTAGCACTTCATTATTTACTCTTCTTCTTCATTTTTTACTCTTTTCTTCATTTTTACTCTTCTTCTTCTTCTTCAGTATTTACTCTTCTTCTTCTTCATTTTTTACTCTTCTTCTTCTCATTCATTTTTTACTCTTATTCTTCATTTTTTACTCTTGTTCTTCATATTTACTCTTCTTCTTCATTTTTTACTCTTGTTCTTCATTATTTACTCTTCTTCATTTTTTCTCTTCTTCAATTTTTACTCTTCTTCTTCATTTCTTTACTCTTCTTCTTCAGTTTTCCTCTTCTTCTTCATTATTTACTCTTCTTCTTCATTTTTACTCTTCTTCATTTTTTACTCTTCTTTCCTCTTTCTTCATTTTTACTCTTCTTCTTCTTCATTTTTTACTCTTCTTCTTCATTTTTTACTCTTCTTCATTTTACTCTTCTTCTTCTTCTTCACTATTTAGTCTTCTCTTTTTACTCTTCTTCTTCTCATTCATTTTACTCTTCTTCTTCATTATTACTCTTTCTTCATTATTTACTCTTCTTCTTCATTTTTTACTCTTCTTCTTCAGTTTTTCCTCTTCTTCTTCATTATTTACTCTTCTCATTTTTACTCTTCTTCATTTTTTATCTTCTTCTTCTTCATTTTGTACTCTTCTTCTTCGTTATTTACTCTTCTTCTTCATTATTTACTCTTTTCTTCATTTTTTACTCTTCTTCTTCATTATTTCCTCTTCATTTCTCTTCTCTTCTTTCTTCACTATTTACTCTTCTTCTTCTTCATTATTTTTTACTCTTCTTCTTCATTTTTTACTCTTCTTCTTCATTTTTTACTCTTGTTCTTCATTTTTTCTCTTCTTCTTCAATTTTTACTCTTCATTTTTCTCTTCTTCTTCATTTTTTTGCTCTTTCTTCTTCATTTATTACTCTTTTTCCTCATTTTATTACTCTTCTTCTCCATTTTATTACTCTTCTTCTCTTTTTATTACTCTTCTTCTTCTTTTTTATTACTCTTCTTCTTCATTATTTTTTACTCTTTCTTCATTTTTTACTCTTCTTTCTTTTACTCTTGTTCTTCATTTTTCTCTTCTTCTTCAATTTTTACTCTTCATTTTTCTCTTCTTCTCATTTTTTGCTCTTCTTCTTCATTTATTACTCTTTTTCCTCATTTTATTACTCTTCTTCTTCATTTTATTACTCTGCTTCTCCATTTATTACTCTTCTTCTTTTTATTACTCTTCTTCTTCTTTTTATTACTCTTCTTCTTCATCATTTTATTACTCTTCTTCTTCATTTTATTACTCTTCTTCCTCATTTTATTACTCTTCTTCTTCTTTTTATACTCTTCTTCTTCTTGTATTACTCTTCTTCTTCATTTTTTACTCTTGTTCTCATTTTTCTCTTCTCTTCAATTTTTACTCTCATTTTTTCTTTTCTTCTTCATTTTTTGCTCTTCTTCTTCATTTATTACTCTTTTTCCTCATTTTATTACTCTTCTTCTTCATTTTATTACTCTGCTTCTCCATTATTTTTTACTCTTCTTTTCATTATTTTTACTCTTCTTCTTCATTATTTTTTACTCTTCTTCTTCATTTTTCTCTTCTTTCAATTTTTACTCTTCTTCAATTTTTACTCTTCTTCTTCATTTTTGCTTCTTCTCATTTATTACTCTTTTTCCTCATTTTATTACTCTTCTTCATTTTATTACTCTGCTTCTCCATTTATTACTCTTCTTCTTCATTTTGTTACTCTTCTTCATTTTGTTACTCTTCTTCTTCATTTTATTACTCTTCTTCTTCATTTTATTACACTTCTTCTTCATTATTTACTCTTCTAAATTAAAATTAAGAGAGCTCGGCGTTGTTCGTCTTCTTCTTCTGGTGAAGACAGATCCTTTAGGACTCGACTCGTTCATATACAGGATCCGGATCTCCTTAAATACTAAACACTTGTACACATCTCGCATTGAGGGTGCCTTTTGAGAGCGGTCTATCATGAACTTTTAAATATATTCGGACATTTGCTTTGAAGTTTCGAAAAGTTCACGTTACTATTTAAAGATTATTCCATTAATGTATTGTAATTCGTAAATACACTATTTTCTTGTCATGAACGACGATCGTCCATGACGGGTCTCGCTATTGGCTCCGTCAAGGCATGTGACGAAATATCGGAAGTTGTTTTTTTTTTCTTCTTCTTCTTCTTAAGTTCTTGTTCTTCTTGTTCTGGTAAGACAAAACCTTAATGACGCGGCTCTTGGACACATTTGTCCTTGTTAACATATGTGCAGGCATGGGCTAGATTATAGTAGCCAAGTCTTGCTTCGATAGGTTATGTGTTCCAGAGAAAACATTATTTAATATAATTCTTGAATCCAACATGGCCGCCAAACCATGTGACCTATCAATTAGAAATTAACAAAGTTATATTCACTACTCGTGTGCACTACCAGACCTCGCGCCTTTGATACAACATGAGATACATGAGATGACAAAAAAAATTATATTCTTCTTTCAACTATGTAGTGGAACATGTCTGTGAAGTTTCGTGTTAATCGGAAAAGGTGCGTTTTTTCTATCCAAGATGGTTGCCAAACGATGTGACTTGTGATGTCATAATTTCTACCATGTATGCAGACACCATGGGGGATGACAGTTGCAAATTTTCGCTTCGAAGGTTAAGCCGTTCCAGAGAAAACATTATTTAATATTTTTCTTAATCCAACATGGCCCCAAACCATGTGCCTTGTGACGTAATAATTTTACCATCTATGCAGAATTGATGGACGATGGCATTTGCAAATTTTCGCTTCGGTAGGTTAAGCGGTTCCAGAGAAAAACATTATTTAATATTTTTCTTAATCCAACATGGCTGCCAAATGATGTGACCTATCAATTAGAAATTAACAAACTTGCATTCCCTACTCATGTGCAATAGGTATGTGAAGTTTCCCCTTGATCAGATCAGCCGTTTGGAGAAGAAGATGTTTTGAAGGTTTTAGGGTAAATTCAACATGGCCGCCAAACCGATATGACGTCAATAGAAATTAACAAACTTGATAAAGGACCTCATGGGGAATGTGTGTGTGTAAAGTTTCGCCTCAATCTGTTTAGCCGTTCTGGAAGAGAGATTTTTAAAATTTATTAATTTTCAATCCAAGATGGCTGACGAACCATATGACTTATGACATCATAAGTTTACATCCTGCCTCCTATCCCGTAGTGGAATACGTGTGTGAAGTTTCGTGTTAATCGGATAAGATGCGTTTTTCCCTCCAAGATGCCGCCAAACCCTGTGACTTGTGACGTCATAATTTTTCTATGAATGCAGACATCATGGAGGATGATAGTTGCAAATTTTCGCTTCGACAGGTTATGTGATTCCAGAGAAAACATTATTTAATATTTCATGAATCCAACATGGCTGTCAAACCATGTGACCTATCAATTAGAAATTAACAAACTTATATTCCCTACTCGTGGGCAATAGGTTTGTGAAGTTTCCCTTGATCTAACGAGCCGTTCTGGAGAAGAAGATGTTTGAAGGTTTTGGGTAAATTCAAGATGGCCCCAAACCGTATGACCGATCAATAAGGAATTAACAAACTTGATAAAGGACATCATGGGGAATGTGTGTGTAAAGTTTCGCCTCAATCTGTTTAGCCGTCTGGAGAAGAAGATTTTTTTAAAAAAATTTCCCAAAACAAGATGGCTGCCGAACACAAGTGACCTATGACGTCATAATATATTTTTTCTACGGTCAATTGTTGTGCAGATGAGGCTCAAGAAATTTCAGATTTTTCCGATGCAGCGTTGTACCTAACGATTTTGACCGGCACACCCTTGACCGATGACCTCACGAAAATCACCCCTGTTCCCCTTGAGGAGCTTTCAAATGTATGAAGCGAAAAAATTTTCCATCGCACCGTTTCAGAGATACAGAGGTCCAAAGTTTTTCGGGTTTTTCAAGATGGCGCCCGTACCACGTGACCTATGACGTCACAATTACCAATTAAGTTTGCTATCAAAAAAGATACATACTATGGTGAAAATTTCGTGTCGATCGGACTTACTGTTCCTGAGAAAATGATTTTTAAAACGAAAGAACCCGCAAATTGCCGGCGGAAAAAGAATAAATAATAAATAATAATGAATAAAACAGAAGAAAAACAATAAGGTTCCTGTCAGAATGACAGGGTACCTAATAAATAAAAACACCCGATATTTTGAAATAAATAAATCCTTAACCCGAATCTCTTTAATCTTCAAACCTTAAAGCCCAATTACGTGGCCTCCTCCTCCAAGAATGGCCTAATTGTGTCAGAAGAAATAAAACACCAAACACCACCTACCAGTGTTGACCTGAGGTTCTGAATATTCTCACACTAAATTGTTTCAGTATATATACACACATATATATATATATATATACATACATACATATATACAGGGTAGCCCGAAAGTTACTTTAACCCTGATAAAGTTCTCGCACTTCCCTCCGTCCCTTCCCCTCGCCAACTATGGTATATGCGGAAACACCGACTCAAAAGAATGATGGAGCACATACAGATACAATGACAAATTAATTATTGTAAGTACTGTACAATAAAACCTGTATATTAAAAGAGTTCAAGAACAATGCTTCACTGGGAAGGGGTAAAGTGACTTTCAGAACACCCTGTATACATATATATATACATATCATAAAATCAGTCGAGTCAATTTGTGCAAAATTGAGGATTTGTGCCTTTCTATTAACACAAGCACATGACCCTGCAGGGGGAGGTTTAGGGCAGAGAAGGAAGTGGGGCAGGTGGAACAACTCACTAATTATTCACAGGAGGCATGAACAAGTGGTGCAACATTAGAACCCACAAGTCCTCAACTCATACACCACCCCCACTCACAAACCCCAAGTCCTCAATCCCCTCCCCATTTCAATGCTCCAAACCCCCTCCCCACCCCACCAAAATAAATCGTAGCAATTACCTGTGTAACCTCCATGGTAAAAGCCTTGCTCACGAGAATGCCATAATTATTTGGGTGGTGTATAAACAGACGGCTGCCTCGATCACCGAGGGCAATCTTCACAAGACTTGCGACACCCATCAGTTCAAAATCCTTTTAACTGTCGCTTTTGTCATTTTACACTGAAGGGAAAACTTATGAGGGCATAACAATTGTGAATATGACAGCTCCGAACAGGTTTTTGACCTTGCAGAGCAGCAATCACCAACAAGGCAGCTGCAGAAGAAAAATTGTGGTGGAATCAGGTGAGCTGTCCAACGAATACATGGAACTCTCATGCATAGCTTCTTTTATAGTACTTGGAGGCCCATTGGTCCAAATTTTCATTCGTCTTCATGGACAATGGTGTTTTTGCTAGTCTGAACAAAAGCAATACGTTTCCCAGCCTGGAATCCTTAGAACCCAAATAATAATTGGAGGCCTTTTGAAGTTGTGGTGGTCTTTAAGGTCAAAGGAATCTCAGCAGTGTAAAGTCAAAAGGGACATCCCAAGAGTATGTAATTAATACACAAAAAGCATGACACAGACACAGACACAGACACATTTATAGAAGAAAGAAAAGCATTCATGAATCTTGGCACAGTTCAAGAATACATCCTTATGAAGAATTTCAGATGAGAAGCTGTCGCAAAAATGCTCCGTGTCGGCCATGGTGGCCATTTTGGTGCTGCCATTAGCAAAATCATATCTTCTTTAATATTTCCACAACTAAACATTATAGTCTCTCGGGTTCAACAAAATGGTGTCTACCCAAAAATGGTGTTAACATCTTTCTGATCATCAAGAAAACTCGTCAGGTATGAGCAGTAAACAATGCATACTATCATAATTATTGTGGAATGTGGCCAAACTACACAATGCGTCGTGTCAGTTTCATCATCACGTCAATCTGATATCAAGGGTGACGAGCACGCCTTCGCCATGTACTCGTGAAATATACTTTTAATAGTACACTAGACTATTCATCAGAGTCGACACCACACTGGCACAAAGCTGCACACTTCAGGGCTGCTTTCATGCACTTGCATTTTCCTCTGCAGCCGTATTTGCAGTCAGAGCTCGCAAGAGTTCATGTGAACACTGATTTGCCTGAAAAAGTGTTGTCCACTGTGGCTTCCACTCATTAGGGGTGGGTTCAGCCAGAGAAGGCATATTTCAGGCTACCTCCAACACTTAACCCCAGCAGAGTCCACCTTGATTGACAACTCTGCATGTGATGAACATCAGAGGAGGGGGGGGGGGGGGGGGGGATACGAATTTGCATTTGAAACTGCAAGAAAGGCTCTTGTAACTTCATCAAAGGGTTTTCATGTATCCCATGGTTTATTTTTACCCTGAGATGTAAACGATGCCAATGTCGCAGCCTGGATAGGCATGAAAATGGCAAAGGCCTTCAACTTCTCCAGACCCAGAGATGTGGCAATCTCATGGACAAGTATTACCTCAAGTGCTGTCCTGTCACGAACACCACACACAGCTCTTCTATACTAATTCTAGGGAAGACAGCTACAGGGATAACTAAATCAGTGACTACCGTACGTAGAGTTACTTTACAGTTACATCTTGTTGATGGCGACACAAAGCGTTGGATCCCTGTGTGGCAACGACCAACTTGTCTGTTGCAATTTGTGCAGCATGCCTTGCCAGAAAGGCAAAGAGCTCCGACTTGTCGTCGACTCGTAGAAACTGCTGCCAGCTTGTTGGTCGGCAATTTGACAATTCAACTCTAATTCTAGCAACACACTTCCTTGTCTGTGATTTCAGGCTGTTCTTGGAATAAAAAATCCCACATGATGTCTGCTCGACTCGCCCTTTTGATTTTTTTTAACGTATAGAGTTAAGGCTCATGGAAGAGCTAGAACACAGAATGGATCAGGACGCAACATAAAAGTAACAACAGAAAGAGAAAGGGGAGAATGGCAACAGCACGGCAGAAGGAGAAAAGACTGAGACAGACAACCAAGGGTTATGGGTAATAATGAGGGGTTGGGAGAACACACGAGGTAGACAAGATGGATACAGAAGCAAAAAAAAAATTTTTTTTGAGAGAGGGGGGGGGGGTGGAAGGGGATTTAATGGTAGTACAAAAGCCCTGGATGTATGGCAGAAAGAACTTCAATGCATCGTCAAAGGTTTTGGCACCAGCTACCCCGTTGACAACTCCATCAAGGATGATGACACCGGTGTCGGTAGTATCGCTTCGGATATCACAAGTTAAGACAGCTCAAGACATCAGACTTTTTAACCAAGATGTACGCTGCCATGAAGAGATATTAATGGAGGTTAGGCCTAGTTCTCATTTTTAGCTCACCTGTTCGAAGAACAGAGAGCTATAGCGATACCCCCGGCGTGAGTGTGAGCGTGAAAATGTTAAAGTTTTTGGTGCAAGTTATTTAGAAGCTTGCCATTCATTTAATATGTGTACTAGGATGCTGATATTGGCATGGAGGTTCCTTTGGGTATATTATTGATGTAGTGAAGTTGAAATTAAAAATAATTTCAAATGTTTTAAATTTTTGACCTGTTTTGAACTTAACTTTTTTGTAGCACATCAACGTTAAATTTTTGGTGCAAGTTATTTAGAAGCTTGCCATTCATTAATATGTGTACTAGAATGCTGATATTTGGCATGGAGGTTCCTTTTGGGGTATACTATTGGTGTAGTGAAGTTGAAATTAACAAATGATTAAAAAAAAAATTAAATTTCAACCTGAGATGGTGTCAAAGCCACCCAATGCTCACCTGTTTATACTAGACGCTTGCCATTCATTTAATATGTGTACTAGTTTACTGATTACAATATACAAATACATATATTGCTTTAAAATTATTTGGATCAGACTTCACTGCAATGCTTTATAAAAAATATTATTAGACTTTTCTTTTAAAAACGATAAATGTATAAACAGGCAAGCATTGTGTGGCTTTGACACCAACTCTCTGGTTATTGCATCACATATTCTTGTGAAGATATTGAAGAAAATGTGTTTTTAATTAATGGTAGCACCAAAATGGCCACCACCGTCAACATGGGGCATTTTTGAGATGGCTCCACATCTAAAAAAAAATCTTCAAGAGTGCAATATCTACAAGTGTGCTAAGTTTCATACATCCATGAAAAACTAGAACGGCACTCTGACGTCGCCAGATATGCATCTGCCCAAATTATTACATCATTATACGTACTTGTACCAAGTTAGATTTAAATTCCCAAATGCAGATTCAAAATATTACATAATTCTGGCTGCCAGACCATGCATCAGATCAGGTTAATATTTAAAACATATAATCCCCATGACTACTCCATCATAATCATGAAGCTTCAAATCAATTGATGAAGCGGTTCAAGAGAAATAAAAAATTTTTTATAAGATTTTTGTTGAATCCAATATGGCTGCCAAACCATGTGACCTAATATGGAATATGCAAAGCCGAGAAGCGAACCTCGAATTCTTCTTACATTCGCTTCTGAAATATATCAAATTAAAGTCTTTTTGCTATGAAAAATAAATATTACCTTAACATTACCTTCACAACAACAACTACACTGCCTAGAACAGGATCTCATCTGCAAAAATAAATATTACCTCAACATTACATTCACAACAACTACACCGCCTTAACAGGATCTAATCTGAAAAAAATAAAAAATCCTCAACATTACCTTCACAACGACAACGACACCGCCTAGAACAGGATCTCATCTAAAAAATTTAATAATAGAAGCGAATGTAGTATTCTTCTTACATTCGCTTCTGACTTTACCTATAACTTGTTCACAACTGTATACGCAATTTCCGGTTACTTCGGCCTGGATTCGGGATCAGCGATCAAATAACGTAAATCACGATTAAAAATTATTTTTTGATGATGCGGGAGATATCTATTAAATAACAGTGGAGGAAATAATCACCATGTCTGATATTATTTGGGTCTTTCATGTCTCCGACGATGCCTTTATCTCCCGGCATGCATCATTCCCCATGACAAAAACCGGAACAAAAAAAAAAACCAGAAGCAAAAAAAACGGAAGCAAAAGGGTCATAGCCAACGACACAGATTCCAAATTGCCAGGGTATTGTGTTTGTTGTTGTTGTTGTTGTTCCTTCTCTCTCGTTGCACGCGCTTAAGTAATATTCACAAGATAGAAATAAAACCCAATCGTGTTTATACACCGCACAGCCTTTAAAAAAAACTGGAAGCAAAAGGGTAATAGCCAACAACACGATTCCAAATTGCCAAGGGTATTTGTGTTGTTGTTGTTTCCTATTCTCTTCATGTGCACGCATTAAGTATGAAGCTCACTGCGTTCGCTATTAATTATTTGTGAACACCATGGTATCCCTAAGACTTGGAGAACATATGGGTGAAGTTCCCCTCGATCTGTCGAGCCATTCTGCAGAAATTTTTTTAAGGTTTAGTCTTCACAAAAAAAAAAACATCAAAGATGTCAAGCCATGTGACCTATGACACCACAGGTGAAGATTTTAATTTTTTATAGACAAAATATCCAGTGACTTTCTACAGACAAAGATTATCTGGTCAACATCAGTTAAACATCAAGCGGAGCCACCGATGCGGATTTTGGGGTTATTTGCCCTCATCAGGCCTATGTAAGACTGTGTCACATGGGATCGGGGGAGTGCTCGTCACACTCCACATGTTTCGATTTGCACGCCGATCACATCACGTGCCTTCCAGTTGAATGGTTTGCATTAGCAGGAACAATCGTCTGGGTGGCAGACGGACAGTTGCTCTGTGCAGATTATGCGGTTTTACCGTGAGACATAATCCGTGGCGATGCTCACCGCAAGTCATTTGGTGTGTGTAGATATGTATATGTGCGCACACACACACACACACACACACTTAGTTGTTTGAAAGAGGAATTCAAGTGGGAAATTAGCAAAATTCAATTGAAAAATATATCAAGGCACAGAACACAAAATGTTGATCTCTGTTCTCTGCCTTCACAACCAGATCACGGTAAACACCTGGCCGGATGGACCTTATTGCTTTTAGCTCGCCTGTTCGAAGAACAGAGAGCTATAGCGATACCCCCGGCATGAGCGTGAGCGTCAGCGTGAAAATGTTAAAGTTTTTGGTGCAAGTTATTTCCTTTCTAATGTTTTTATCTACCACACTATTTTTACTGATTACAATATACAAATACATATATTGCTTTAAAATTATTTGGATCAGACCACTGCAATGCTATATAAAAAATATTATTAGACTAGTCTTTTAAAAACGATAAATGTATAAACAGGTGAGCATTGGGTGGCTTTGACACAAACTCTCTAGTTATATATGTATTGATGTCGACGTGAGAGGTGGATAACAATAGGAGATCGCACAAAGGGTTAAACAAAGTGATATCTTGTAAAAATAAAATTGCACATCTTCAGCAGATGAGACACCTCCCAAGGCACCAACCGCACGGCACCGCAGGGCCCAACACAGTGGAAACGTACGTCTGGCTAATTGATATTCCTTGAGAGCACGGATACTTTTAAACAAACCAACAACCAAGCAGCTTGGAGAGTGGTCGCCAAGTGGCGAAAGCACTCAAGCAAGCACTCCAACGAAACGGTTCTTAAAAAACGGCTAGTTTGGCACACAATTAGCAACATATTAAACATACACCTCCTGGAGACACCCAAAATGTCAAGACACGAACGCTGACATCTCTGGATGTTTATAAGCATTGCAATGTACACAGCCATTCATAGCTATGATGAGCAGGCATTCCATAATATGAGTGAAGAAAGTGAAAACAACAACTTCATCGTTAAGAAATCATTGCAGCCTGTTCCAAGTCAAGGTGAGGTTGAGCAGGCCAAAAAAAATGGCAGCTACAGACCCCAGCGAGGTGACCCAGGAAACACCTTAAGACCCAGAGAGTGAGGTGGCCAAGGATCGCCTGATGAAGGATGTAATTAAATATGGCCGTTAATTAACTTCAAAAGGGGCATTTCAATGAACCCAAACACCCAATTTTCACTCTTGCACTTCCTTGGCGTTTTCTTCACATGCATGCAAAGTTTCAGGCTGCTAGGTTTTAGTGTTTTGGAGTTGTGGAGGACAGACACACACAAACACACACCCTTTTATTAGTACATATATATACATACTTTGCTTATTTTTTTGAAAGAAGGCACTTCCAATCAAAAGTTTAAAAAAAACAGAATAAAATAAAATACTAGATCGACTCCGCCAATTTGAGTAAACAAGCTCAAATGAGCCAAGATCCTCGTCCTCTTCATGATGACGTCATAAAAACGAATATGACGTCATTGTGATGCATCATACGTGCGGTAATTCATCTCTGCTAATGCCCTGTTCGATTCCCGCAAACAGAATTCAAAAAGCTTGCCTAGTTTCAGAGATAATTTTTTAGGCGATTTCCATTAGCGGAGATATTTTGACGTCATAACTTTTTTTCTAGGAGGAATTTTCAAAATCGGAGATGGTTACTGTCTGTGCAGAGTATTTTTACATATATATATGCCAAGTTTCAGGAAGTTTCGATGAAAACTGCAGGCTGTGAAACAAAAAAGTCCACAAGAAGAAGATGAAGAACAACAACGTGAGTAAGACTTAGAGATCCTCCACGAGGATCGAAAAAGCGAGAGCAGACCCAGTCTTAGGCAACGTTTCGCCAGCTTTGCAGCTGGCTTCATCAAGCACAATAAATTACAATGATCGGGTGAAAAGGGCAGAGGATGTGTGAGAGCGGAAGAGCAGGATTTTAGGACACACTAGCTGATGCAGTCTGGTCCAGGAGCATATCTGAGGGTTACAAAAAAATAAAAACCCTTCTCCACCCTCTCAGGTGTAAAATAGAGTCCAGGAGCAGTTGGGTACGACGGAAGGATGGGTATCGAGAATGAGAGGTTGGGGACAATATTTGGAAGCACAGAATTGAGGCATTCAGCCTTGTCACGAGCAGAGTCGGCTGTGGTGGCATTTGAAGAGGTAAGAATCTGGTGATCAGGCCACAAGGAATGCTCTTCTTCCCTCCTCAGAAACGTACACACTTCACAGCTCAGCCGAACAGTGAACGGCTCGAGTCTTGCTCCAGCACACAGGCAAATTCACACAGCACGAACATGGGAATCATACAGCCTTCTTCGTCGTGTCGAGGAGAATAAACCGTAATGCCCTTCTTTTCCAACCACCATCTCCTCACTCGCTTCTCTCCCACACCTTTTGATGTCCGCCAATCAAATGTAAGCCTCGGGGCGTGGCTTGTCACAAAGCAAGGCGGCGGCTCTGCTGGTGGTGGTGTTAGAACAACGCAATTCTTTTGTTGCCGGTTTTT
>CM068962.1:110236170-110252379 GCA_035128595.1 Eptatretus atami | reverse complement strand
CTGCCAATTAACAGGAACAGGATATTAATAATCATATGAACAAGCGAACACAGAATACAAGTTAAGAACAAACAGTTTAGTATGACAAATTAATTTTCCAATAAACTATCCAATATTTATTCTCTCCACAAGTGAATGTGCAAATCCCAATAAGGGGCCTCACAAGCAGAATAAGTTCATCCTATAATACATGAGTATCTCCAAGAGTGCAAAGAGAAAACAATTTTCTTCACTTTCAGAGCAAATAATAAAAGGAATACCTGTCTCCCTTTACTGAGGTAATGTCACTTGAATCCAAGTTCACCTTCGAGCTGCCAGACTTTTGCAACAGCTGTTTAGAAACCAATTCATTTCTGGATGCTTCCACATCCTTTACAACCGCTGAATTTTTCTCCCTCAACAGCTTTGTGAGAGCATGCTGTTGGAACATTACACATGATTAAACTGGTGTAGAAATCGAGGAAGCTGAATTAAAAAGTTATCATCGGGGATACCGATAATCATCACACTGCAAATACAGATGTGTGAGGGCGTGTCGAGAAAATGCCTCCTATTCTTTTTTCCAAAAGGGGAAAGAATTTAAATGAAACAAACACTGATTTGACATTAATATTTATCTAATATGGTGTATATTTATTACTCAACATAATCACGACTGCGGTCCGCACATTCTTCTCAACATTCAAATAGTTTGTGAAGTGTTCATGATGAACCATGCATCTGCTGAGAAAGCAGCCTTCAAACGGCCTTGACATCATCGGAGGATAAAATGTTCTCCACGAAGTTTTTCCTCCATTGACCCTCTCTTATTCAGTCTCATCTCCCAACTTCTTCACATGCAGTCAGTCATACCAACCTCACCTGCAGTCAGTCATCTCAACTCTCACTGCCAGTCAGTCTCCCAACCTCCAGCAGTCATCATACAACTCTCACCTGCAGTCAGTCATCTCAACTCTCACCTGCAGTCAGTCATCTCCAACTCTCACCTGCAGTCAGTCATCATCAACTCTCACCTGCAGTCAGGTCATCCCACTTTCACCTGCAGTCATCTCAATCTCCGTCAGTTATCACAGATCATGTGAAAGACATCAATTGTCTTTGTCTCGCGTCCCTAAGATCCTCTGTCAGATAGTGAACCTGCTGCCCTGTCATTTCTCTCCTCCATGAACCGAGATTTCAGTGCAACACTGGAACGGCACCGGAGAGCACATCCTCCGCCAGACTGAACAATTTACGTTTTGTATCCCACTGATGGGCGGATCTGAACCAAATCGAATCGGCTGATTTGTCACAACCAACTCATCCACCTAATTTGTCAACCATCCACAACTTTTTGAGATATGATAGTTCTACATAAATCAAATTAGTATGGTGTTCGCCAGGCATGATGAGCTGGATCTGAACCAAATGAATCGGCTTGATCTTGGCTAACCAACTCATCACCTAATTTTGTCAAACTCATCCACAACTTTTGATATCATGATATTACATAAATCAAATTAGTATGGTTCGCACAGGCATATGGGCTGAATGACTCCACTGTGTCTCATTTCCTTGTTGTTCAGTGTACTGTATAGCTTTTGGCCCCATTCTCAATTTTATAAATGCAGCCTCGTTGACCTTTTACCTCAACAATAATTGGTGTTGGATTCAGTGAGCTGAAATGAAAATCCTGTTCAATTCACGTCAATCAGATGAAAATTGACAATTTTAGATATTTGGCCGATGCTGACCTTTTGGCGAAGTTAACCTTATGGTCATTTTTGGCGATGTTATCCTTATGGACGGACCCTACAATCTCCAAAAGTTCCAAACAATCGCTGAGCAGTTTTGGCAGTCGGCGAGCGAACAGACAAACAAAAAACCGAACAGATCAACATACTTGGCAAAAACATTTTTTTGCAAATTAACAAACAAACAGACAGGGTGAAACAACCTCCATCGACCTCCGGTTGTGGGGAAACATTGTATTACTGAGTCCTGTTTCTACACTGCAGCTCCCATAAACACAAGGTGTTAAAAATTTAAGTAATCATGCCTAAAGAAGAGAGTTGATGGTGAGATTCATGCCATGATGGGTGGAAGGTTTGTGCAAACAATCACAATGACTAAGATGAAACAAATGCATGAATGAGAATTGCTGACTCCAGTCTGTATGAAGACTGCGATTGTCAGAGTCCCCATGCTTTTCTGGTAACAGTGAAAAAGAAAAAACATGATCCCAAATCAAACGACAATGAAGTCCATGCACGCCATTGCAAATGGTAAATCACTACACTTCCCATCGAAGAAGTTGAAAGATGCAAAAAGTTCCACCAGAATCGACCCGACATCTAATTACCTCAACCACCGAAGGTAGAGGTGAGTTGTTCAACGCTTTCTGTCTGTTTTGTGCAGGATATCTCAAAAACCTGTGGACGGATCCGATAAATTTGTGGACAGGTGGGTGCCTGACAAGGACGACTGTTATAATTTGTGAAATCCGATCCAGACGCGACAGAATTTTCAAGTGATTCTCACCATTGAGAGATCGGGCCAAACTAATTAAAGCATGAAATCACCAAAGTGTATTGTCTGTATTTTCTGAAAAAGGTATTGGCCTGAAAAATGTATTGTGTCCTGCTAGGCATATAAGGCTGAGGTCGCGCTCGCCGGATGTGCCCCTGTTAGTTTTTTTCCCTGATTGATCCCGCTATCTCAACGCTCACCACCTGGAGCATATCAAAGGGTCAAATCCAAAAAGAAGAATGGTTATATCTCCATCGTCCCCCAATGTGATTGCATAGTCAAATTCATCTAAAATGTGCTCCGTAACTTGCATGTTTTTTGGTTTGTACCTTTTCGTTCCACCGAAAGGGGGTGGAACCAAAAAGACTGCTTGCCACCTTTCTGCCATGTGGCAAGGGTGCAAACTACCAACTTTGAGAATTTCTTATGCACAACCGTTAGGACACAGGATGTACGACGAAATAGGACATAAAGGTCATTCATTTTTAAGACGCTGCCACCGGTCCAGCGCGCCATCGCCGTCTTGAGATCCTTCACTCTCCAAAGCTTCATCCCGCTGAGCCTCCATTTCGGAGTGTTGGATCCTCTGATAGGCTTCCTAATCACATCCTTCCATCTTGCTCTGACTGGGCTCTCCAATTTACCCCATGTGTCGACCAGGCACAGACCACGTCAGACGCTCTTCGGCAGCTGACAACTTCCCCTGTCCAGCTTTGATCCTCACTTCCTTGTTGGTTACCTGCTACATCCAGTGAGCCACTGTCTGCACTTTCTCAATAGTCTCAATAGTTAACTTTCTCAATTAGTCTTGCACTCTGATGGGGGTTTCCCTGCATGGCTCATTTTCAACCTCATGCACGCCGGGGCCACACACGCCGAGCCTCACGTGTGCGGCAATGGATTCCAATATCATGAAGTTGCATTGCCTATTGGGTAAGTTTGAGGTGGAAATTAAATTCCATGGTTTTCGGTGGACAATATATTAAAGACGTATGAATATCAGCCATTGGTGGCACAGTCTCCAACTACGGGCAGTATACTCAGTCAAATTTCATTTCCGTAACATAAAGACTTCAGTGACTTGCAAAGTCTCGAATATGGTGAACCATTTATTGGGTGTGTGTGCTGCAAGTTCACATGACGTCAATGTCTCAACGTTTTGCAGCGTGAGATGTTGACGCAGGAAAGTTGCCACGAAAAACACACAAGTGACTGTACGTCGTTAACTTCGATGTTCAGGAGAACGAATATCCAAGCTGGGTTACGATTTGATTAACAACGCAACTTCAATCAATTAAGGGTAGGGAACATAATCACGGTATCCCTGGAAATGAATACTCATCGTTAAAGTTCAAGAGATGAAACTCTTCCAGGTCTGACCGTGGAGAGCTTGATGGATGATTGGGATCGGAAGATTGCAGAAATAAGAAATAAAAGGTACAGGTGGCGACCATGGAAATAGATTGCGAGATTTTCTTCTTTTCTTGATTTTTGCGAACAGATGGTCCCTTTCTTTTTGTTTTGTGCTGCTCTTCTCGGTCCAGTCCTTACTGTTACCTTTCCATTTGGACAGAAATTGCAGGTTATAAAGAAGAGCATCAGGTGTTAGACACCCTCGCACCAGCTAACGTATGTTTTATCCACTGAGAGGGCCGGATTGTTCCGGACATCAAATCAAATCGGCTTGTTATTTATCACCTCCGCCGACTCATCACCAAGTTGTTCGTTATAACTCGTCACAGTTTTTTTGAGATTTCATGCTTCTATCGTTTTTGGCCGTATCTCAGTAGGAGAATCACTTTAAAATTCTGTTCCAATCAATCCGTTCTCACTAAAAATTGAGATTAATTTGTCCTCATCACACACCAGCTGCTACACAGTTTGTTCAATCTCCATATCTTTATGAATATCTGCTCACACACAAACAAACAAATAGAAAGACGGGAGTGAAAACCAACTTCATCCCTTCGTGCAGAGGTAATGGTAGTTTTAACTCACCTTAAGTCACTCCACATTTCGGCATGAACACGCTTCCCTCTTCAGTAATCGTTAATACTTGTTATATTCAGCATACGAACAAGTGACTAAATGAAAGAGGTTCAAATGTCAGGAGATGTGCACATTTACTCTAAATGATATTTGCAACACTTACGCAATATTGTTGCATTCTCCGTGAAACTATTATGGGTAGAGTGTTTACAATAGCTCAGCAACGTTCACACATTTACCTATGGAACGCTAATCCAGAGTGTCAACAGTGAGCCGTAGCATCTGGGGCTCCACCAACCATTGGGAAAAGCCGTCTGGCTGGCAGAACCAAAAATGTCCATATTGACTGGAAACCATGGACACAAAATCACTAAGGGAAAGACTTCTCTTGTAGGTGAGACCGAAGTCGATGCAACCCCACCGAGCAGCAGTATGGTGCCAAAACGAAATAAGACTGCACCTTCACAATGAAGAAATCTCAACATCACCGGAGACAGAGCTTGAAACTGAGCAAAAAGCTGAAGAAGTGCTGTGCCCCAAAACAACAAGCAATGAGCTCCAGAATACAATGAGGAAAACTGGGAGCATACAGGAGGGGGAGAGAACAATCATCGACTGGAAAGCGTATTCTGCGCATGAGAACAGAAGATTGATAAAAGTACGTTTCATGACTATAACTGAAGAAGTCTATTCAAAGTTTTACAAATGGATTCTCTGGGACTATCCAAAATTTAACCTGTGGAGTTCAAACAATGTGTTGGGAGACACATGTAGGTGCAGACATTCCCACAGGGCGCAGGCTCATACTTAACTGTCACGTTTATGAAACCCCACACAAATCGCTTCACCACTTCGGGCCAAAAGGCGGACATGCGGGTGATAGAGCTGGTGAATGACCAATGAGGTATTCCAACACAAAACTGTTAGCGAGCCGGTGTTTCTGTTGATCCATGATTAGATGATAACACGTCGGCAACTTAGTAGATTATCTTTTTATTCCTCTCCAGTCTATCCGATGAAGCCGTGAAGCAACGTGGAAAATGCTGGTGAACAAACACGAGTGCTCTTAGAATATAATTTATCGAGACAAGTCTACATTAAGAACGCATCTTGGGGATGCCGAATATAAATCACAAAAATAAAATTACTATAAATCAAATGCATCACACAATAAGTAACAACTACAGTATACACATCGCATTAAAAGCCGATAAGACTTAAGCACATTCAAAAATCTGAGAATGTAAATGCATTCACTATGAAGTCAAAGCAATTGTGTGGGTGCAGGAATATATCCACGTTAGTTATCACTTGTTAGTGTTCGCTTTTTCAAAAATTATCGTGTTGTGGAGGCTGAATCATAGTTCTCAAGAATTTTCAATGCAAGTCTTGTTATATTTCTGGTTGAACCAAGGCATGTGAGATCCTCAAGGTATGAATCCTTTGAAGGCATTGTGGAGCTGTAAAGTGTGGAAGAAAACAGTTAACCATAATTGAAATTTTGTGGACAGTTCAGTGCTCATCCTTTCCGTCCTGTGAAGTTTATGTTTTATCACCACTCATGTAAGCACAGTTGAGATTTTGGCACCCATTTTCCTTTCTCATCTGTATTTTAATCTCTTTTCATGGAGCCTCAACTCCCCCTCTGTATAATATGTTTAAAGTGTTTCGGACACACACACACACACACACACACACACACACACACACACACACACACACCAGCCAACCATCGTTTTATTTTCGGGGGGTTTTACCCCAATTTTCCTAGGAACGCACTGGTGAAAAGTAAGACGCAAGCCCGGTTCAGGACAAGTCAGCTCTGGAATCAATGTGCCGAAGCAGCCTTCGCTCCATCACTTCCACTGGCACTCCAGGGCCCAATCTGGCCATCCCCCAGGCAATGCCTGGCCATCTCCCATCATCCTTGAGAAGGACCGATCCAAAACTGCTGCAACCACGAGGCACATGGTCGCCCACATGTCCTCATCACTCACAAGCGCCCTCGCAAGAGAATCTGTTGAGGCAGGACAGCAATCAGGAAATGAGCCATATGTCCCAGTACAGCCGCAACGGACGCTCACAGGACTATGCAAGTAACAAATCTCATTTGAATCTCTCTCAGCAACCCATCATTGGAATGAAAAAGTCCGACCAGCAAGAGCCAAGAGTCTCGAAAGATGATCTGTACCAAAGATTCAGTCTCCGTCTCAGGACCTGGTCAGAGTCCAGTTTTCACATCCATAGAGCAGATTGGAAGGCACCAATGACCTTGAAGACTCAGACTTTTGTCCTGCACAGGTACACAGCCGCCACACCCATGACCCGGTGAATCCATGACTCCAGGCCCGACCCAGATAGTCTATGGACCTCTGGCTCACAGCCAGCAGCGACATGAATATCTACTGCCAAGTAAGTGAATCTCTCCATAACTCAACATCCTCACCACAAACAGGTAAGACAAGACAACAGCATCCAATTTCACTGAAAGCGGATCCTAGTTTTGACAAAGGAAAACCCATGATCCAGCAGCTCCGACACTTCGTGAGAACTTTTGGTCAGGCAGGCCCAGTGCCACGACTTGTTGATAAGTGCATAAATAGGCGTCTGCGGATTATCCACAGGGACCTGTCCTGGTTGAGGATCAATAAGTATCCCGACTTTTCTTCATGGAGTGCCTAATACAGTGGCAACTGAGTGAGCTTCATCACGAAGAGGGGCAGAGTGCGTAATATCACTTCAAAGCAAGACTCTCTTTTTCTCTGCATTATGGCTGACCAAAGTGATGTTAATCATTGTCATGTACTTCTTGTGTGAGGCTAATCCTTCTCAACCACTCAATTCATTGTAGGGGAGACTTGGCAAGTTCATATGTAACTTTGCCTTGGGAATGAAGAAGGGTTCGTTTTTGTGAAGAACGACAGGCATTAGACATTGTATAGAGTCGGGTTTATGGACTTTCTTTATTTTGGTATTCTTAATTAGAATTGGTTCCCGTACTTCCCTGATTCCTGATGTTGTATGTTGAAAAGATTGGACATGCTGGTTCCATGAATAGTGGTCGCCCATTGGAAGAGGGTATGGTCGTGTGTATCCATGCCAGATGTTGCTGAAAAGACCTTTCTCAGTTGGGAGGAACAGATCCACCTTCCTCTACATATCTGGCTACAGCTGCATCTCCCAGCTGAGCTGTATGTCGAGTACTCGATACATTATGGAATACTGGACCTGAGTCATGGAGCATTCTACTAGGTGTCTCTTTCTTGTCTTACAATGAACAGGACAATTCCCTTATTGTAGACCGGAAATGGGGTTTCTCTGTCCTAGAATGCCTGGGGTGGGCAGCACCTTCTTTGATTGCGAAAGCAGTTGTATTGAAGGAGCTGAGCCATAGGCCAGTCATTGTAGTTGCTCCAACCTCGTTGAGACTTTATGTCTGCTCCATGCTCAAATCATGCAGACAATTGGAGCAAACGGAGGTAATGAATCGGTATACTGACGTTCTATGTAGATATGCCTCATATTTACATTTGATCAAGCATGTGGCCTACGCAAATATCTTCGCAGCTTTGGCCGAGAATGATGGCATCAGAGTAGGTTGATGCTGTCGACCAGTGACAGGAGCCTACATCCTTCTTGAATTCAGATAAACATCATGTCCATCTGTTAGGGTTCCAACGCACGGTCTCTGCCAAAAAGCTTTTTCTTTCAGATCTGGGTAGAGCACATCAGGTATCATCTGTTCCAAATTGCGTTCAAGTCTTTCCTTGTAAAGACTCACCAACAGTTACAAGTCGAAACGACAACAGCCCATCACCTGCTGTTCTGTTCAATGACATAGGTAAGAAGGTAATGAGAACGACCGAAAGGGAAGACTTCCTTTCTTGGAGAGTTGACTGGACTTTTTCTTGTTTCTTGGCTGGCACAGTGTGCCCCTCTCTCTATATAAGCAGAGCTGTTAAGCAAGAGTAGTGTGTTATTTCAGTTCCAGGGCAACACACATCTCCAACCGCTTCAAGACAGCCAAAACTTTCACATTAGATTCGACACATTCATTAAGCGCTCTCAGTTTAGCTGCATGCATGGCTTTTCGCAACTTTGACTTTGCGTTGTATATTTTCACATAGCGAAACACCGTCTGCACTTCATGCTAGTTCTTCGCATTTTGAGTGCCCTTCTCCTGGCATCATTTGAATTCAGCTGCTCTTTTATGGCGACGCTCAAGTTATAGCTGTCAACATTTTCGGACAATTTTGTCGGCGACTTGGCACTATGTCCGCCTCAGTGGTATTCCTCAATACCACCTCCTTCATCCAATCTGTGATGGTCTAACTGATCGTAACTGGGATTGCCAGTTCATTTTGTAGTTTTGTAAGACAGCGACAAAAAAGTACTGATTTTAACTCGATGCAGATGCGCCCATCTTGTAACAAACTCGGTAACCATTTTCGAATATTCAGTGCCAAAAATATATTTCTCAGGCCAAAATAAAACTCATTTACATTTGGACAATCGGCATGTTCCTTATTTATAGACGTTCAAAGCACTGAAAACCTTTTCCTATTTTATAGACGGCCATCTTGAAAATGGTGGTCCATTTGTATTTTCAACGTGGTAACGTATTTCTGAGAGAATTTTGGGGTCTGGAGCACAGTATACCAAATTTGAGCTTGTACATCAACTGAAAGATTCTTGTGGGATACTTGACTTAATCGCCCATCAATTAAACAGAGGCATGTGATCTCCTCTCTGAGGGATAGACATTCCAGGATATCCACCTGAAGGGACCGCCTCAGGATAACCCAGGAGACCACTGTCTGCGTGAACGGACACCTCATCACTACCCGAACAGACACTTCCGCCAAATCTGACTGGGAAGGTTACCCCATGGTTCTTCTCCTTTCCATCAAAGAGTGGTAGGCCTTGAAAAGCTTTGCCCAAATCCGTTCATCCAGTGACTTCCTGCGGAGGGCACTACACAGGAGGTACCTCCAAACGGAATTGTTTTCAGATTTATTTTTGCTTTTGGTACTTTATTGCGGAATGAAGGGTTTTACGGTGGCCGGATGCAAATCCTGCCACCCAACCTCCTCATTAAAAAAGAACCCAAGCCAACTGCAGGAGGATGTCGCACAACACAGTTGGCAGTAGAATTAGAATGGCCAGCCAATATATATATATATATATATATATTATATATATATATATATATATATATTATATATATTATATATGAACATCTAATAGATAGAGGAGATGAAAGAGATGGAGAGTGATAGAGAAGAAAGAGGGACAGAATAAATAAATAAATAACAAATAAATAAAAAGGGAAGTTACCGTTTGTTGACCAAGACCAGCACGCACAAAACGTTGCCTCCCGTGTTGGCTTCAGTGCCAGCTTCACACCTATCGCGCTCATTGACCAATGGTGGTTAAAAACTGCATGGTCGTTTCTGCACGGCACACAGAGGGATTTAACACCTCGGTCAATGGTCAGAGATTGAACTCCAAAAGAGAATCTTTAATACAAAACGCACGTGCACATCGGGAGAAAAATACAACAATTATTCTCAAAAAATAAACCACACCAATGCAAGCCCGACACATGAAAACAGGGACGGCTGTGGAGAAATATTAACAAGCAGGATAAAGAGAAAAAAGCTTTCATCTGTTAAAGAGTTAATTATTCCCCACAGTTCGAAATTTAAAATAATTGCTTTCTGCTCCTGAGAAAGAGTGAGAACATGCTAAACAATGTAGACAAAGCCCAAGTACCAGCCAAATCAGAAAAAGAGCACAACAGCCCCCTTCGAGGTCCCCAGGGTTGAGGTACAGACAGTTACACAGATCAAGGGAATGACTTTTTGAGATATTCCTGTTCACAGACAAACAGGGGTTGAAAAACGTAACCTCTGCCAACCTTCAGATTGGCAGATAGTGTAGGCTCTAGGGGGAGTTTTGTGGCCATCGCAAAAGTACAAACTCACCCATTGATTTTATTGTGTGTACATACCAAGACCTTTCAAAAAATTTGGATGACAAGCCCAAATCTGTATAGATTTTGCTTACAGAGGGCGCTTTCAAAATGGCCGCCATAAGTATTCTTTTGACCATATCTTGGTCTGTGAGACTATAGAGACATGATACTTTGTGCCTAAACCTAGTGTTTCAGAGTCAAGGAACTCAATAAGACCAATAACAATACTTGGCTCCTTCGTTTGCGGCAGCCATCTTGAATTTCAAAATGGCCGCCATTCAAAATCGCGAGTTTTCCATATATCAGTCATCAAAAACACATAGACGCTTGATGTTGGGTGCTATAATCATGCATTTAAGTCAAAGAATCCAAAAGGAATTCATTAAGAGTATATTATACAGTGGTATAATAATACAGTGGTCACTGAGACCAGCAAAAAATCTATCTTGAGTATATCAGGTAACCTATAAATCCAACGTGACGCCATAACTATTATCACCAAAATCATGGGTGACTTTGTAATTTTGCGATGGCCACGACATCCCCCTAGAGCAGGAGTATATGGTGTCCATCACAAATTGAAGATTTGCTGCTTTCTGTAATCATTACGTTTAAAGATCTTCATTTAAGCAAATCAACTCACTGTAATCCACTTCTCTTTATTTCAGGATAAATTCTGAGACAAGCACTAATACAAGACCTAATACAAGCCTAATCCACAAATCAGCAATGGAATTTGTACGGCTTTCGGGACAGGAGTTGGTGATTTTGACCGGACAAGTGTGTAATTTGTCAAGAGCCAACGCAGGGAAAAACTATAGGCACCCCAATGGGTGTAA
Source organism: Eptatretus atami (assembly GCA_035128595.1). Classification (NCBI taxonomy): domain Eukaryota; kingdom Metazoa; phylum Chordata; class Myxini; order Myxiniformes; family Myxinidae; genus Eptatretus; species Eptatretus atami. The sequence continues at coordinate 110,241,066 of CM068962.1, read as the reverse complement.
ACGAATACGGGAAAGCTAGTGACATACGAAACGACTCTGTAACAAAAAGCATAAAGTTGTGCCACGCCGAGATGACTTCTTCTATTATCATGTTTCCAACCAGTGCTACAAGAAGTACACTAATGCGAATCTGCTCAGACGCAATCCAGAGAGGAGGAAATCACAAGAAAGCATCGCTATCCTCAGAAGAATCTGGCAGTCCACATGGGTTGCGACTCGTGTCGCTCACTCCGCTGTACGTTCACCTCCAAATCCTACAGATGCATATAGTGTCAACTACTCTATAACTGCATCTTTGTAACAAAAGTCACACAAACGGGACTTCACGAAATATCGTACTATCTGAGTCAAACCGTGCTACTTCACTTTTACAAGCAGCCAAACTTCTTCCAGGATGACATTTTCAGTCGAATGTGTGGCCTCCAGGATGACATGCAGTTTTGGAGCTGACTTGTATTATCACAAACAGTGCATGACATCATACATCCAAAAAGTTTGAGAATGCTCAACTTCAACTGGCGATATACCAGATCTGAACCCCAGCAGGCAGTGCATGAAGTGATATCGTTTCTGAGTGAGAAGAGGGGACTGAAAGTGGCAATGGCTATGAACCTAAAGTATAATAATCAGAGACCAATTGAATAGACTTGTGGGAGGACGAGCATCAATTTCGCACATGGAGATGTGAAGATATATTTTTTTTAGACACCTTTGTAGTAGCATGATTTTACATGATCCCTGACCAGTTGCGAAAGTCTTTCGATTGGTTTATAGTGTGCCAGTAATAGAGCAGATGTTTTTGCAGAGCGTATTCGCTCCATTGATCCTGTACAGGTTTGGCGCCAGTGTGCTACGGCAAAGTCTGAATAAGTCATTGATTTTAACCGAGTGATAGATTCTGTGAAGTCAAGATCTAAAACATGCATGGCTCAGTTGAGAATGCCAAACCGATACTTAGGTTTTGTAGGATATTTTATACATTTCAACCCCGGAGACATACCCTCAAGGCAGCTGAAGCTGTAATGACGGAAATAGGATCCTACTGCAGAAGATGTAGATGATGAAGAGTTAGATGACGAGCATGTGAAACAGAGAATAGTGAGGGTCGGAATAACAGTGATTCCAAACAGACTGCTGATGGTTGCCTCTCTGCTCACGTTGCAGGAAGCCGAAGCTCGTTGGACATGTATTATGTACTCATGTTGGCAGAAGGAGAACGCCAATGCATGTAAGGAATGGCTGAGATCAGCTCACAGTCTTGGGCATGGAGGGAGAAATCATCACCAATATCTTGAATCGTCAAGGGCTGCGCTAAGCTACGGAGAACTGGCGACATATCATAGACATTGCAACCTACACTGACAGCAGCAGAGATAGGCAGGATGTTGCACTACCAGCTTCATTTTGATCCTGGAGAATTCACATCAGCAGCCGTTGACAACTGGGATCATGAAGGTGCTAATGTGTCTGAGCATACCACAGTCTGCATTCTTTTCCAGGACAAACGCCATTCCCAGAGATTTAAGGTACATGATAACTCACCAAATGAACCACTGTATATATACTCTTAGTCATTGGATTCCTTGGGCTTAAATGCATGAGCAAACCACCAACATCAAGCATCTATGTGTTTTGATTGACGATATAGGGAACACTGCGAAATTTTGAATGGGTGGCCATTTTGAAATTCAAGATGGCTGCCGCAAACGAAGGAAGCCAATGTAATTGTTATTGGCTTATTGAGTTCCTTGATCCTGAAAACATAGTTTAGGCACCAATTACCATGTCTCTATGAGTCTCACAGACCAAGATATGTGGTCAAAAGTAATACGTTATGGTGGCCATTTGCGAAAGCGCCCTCTGGAAGCAAAATCTATACAGATTTGGCTGTCACCCAAATTTTTTTTGAAAGTCTGGTATGTACAACATAAAAACATGCATGAGTTTGTACTTTTGCGATGGCCACGAACTCCCCCCTGAGCCGGGAAGGTGTAAGAGAGAGAGAAAAAAGCAAAGGAAAATGAAGAAACAGACGCACCAGTCATTTCCTTATTCCACGAAGCCTTGACGTGTGTGAAGGAGAAAAATAGAACGAAAATTACCTTTTGAGTGAGTGAGCAGGGGAATATAATACCGTGCGTTCAGCTTCCCTGTACGTTCGCAGCCATCGGCTGATTTCAATGGAAGGAAAGGAAATGTTTGGACCTTTCTGCACAGCAAGAGGAACAATCGGTGGGTGGATGAAGATCAAATTAAATCTTCATGACATAAGAGCTGTGCATCGACAGTAAGAGACAGAAAACATCCATAACATGAAAAGCAACACCAAGTAGTGAACCAATGATGAAGGAACACACACTTCACAGCTGGATCTTAAATTATCCGATTCAAATATTCCTTCTCGTGGAAGGTGCATTGCTTCACTGTGTATGCCCAGGTCAGTGAACCATCTCATTGTGGAGAAAAGGATGTCATCGTTCGAGAGAGAGTGGGGGGCAACTTTGGAAGAGAGTGAGGGGGAAGATTGGGAAGAGAAGGCTGAGAGGGAAGTGAGGGAGAAGTGTGAGGGGGATTTGAGAAAGGTGAGAGGGAAGTTTGGAGGGGAAGAGCGTGTGTAGTTGCTTGAGAGGGAGCATGCAAGTGCAGAGAGGTGATGGAGAGAGGAGAGAGGAACGTGTGTAGAGGAATGGTTAAGAAGGGACGGACAGGAAGAGGTACAAATTTGAGGGTTTGAGAGAGAGTGCTGAGAAGAAGAAGGAGCATGTTGTGTGTGAGTGGACTGATTGAGAGAGACTCTGGGGGTTAGAATCGACGCCACAGATGTCAGAACACCACACACTTGAGCAAGAGGAGAGCTATACTGGAGAGAAGTGAAGAGGTGCCAAGAGCAGAGGTAGGATGAGGGGCAGAAGGGAAGGGGCAAGACGGGAAGGGCCACAGATTTATCCCTCTCGTCTTCATTGTTCCTACCCTCCTCCCCCCTTGGTTTCACTGAAGCGTTGGTGAAGCAGTTGTCCGTAAACAACTTGCCTTTGCCTCATGGAAAGCAAACCCAACTTAGGGCAATCTCAGTCTTCCATAAAGCTCGAACAAAGTGTATCTACCCTCAGGGAGCCAGAACGTCAGTCTTTCTCATCTCAATCTGAACTCTCAAACTTCCCTCCTCAAAATCCTTGGTGCTCTAATCAAACCGTTTCTGGTGTATGTTCCCCCTCCTCCCCTCCCTTACCTCAAATAGCAGCACTGCTGATACCGCACGTGAAACTGAATGCCTAACTGCGGTTTTGCAGCTAAATCTTGTTCAAAACCCATCACTTTCCTACCACCCTTACCCAGTCGCCCCCAACTGTCCCTGGACTCTGTTCCTTCTCTGACAAGTGGAGAGCGTGTTGCAAACCTCGACTCAGATTCTCAAACGCCAGACCGATCAGCCCACGTGTCCTCAAGCCTGCTCTTCTGGTCTTGCTCACCTCTCTCTCTTTTCTATTCACCCTCTCATTTGCTCAAGGCCATCTTGCATCTGCTTGCGAAACAGCAAACATCACTGCCCTGCCACAAAAAAAGAAGGCAAAAACAAACTCCTGCACACAGATCAATCACTGTCTCCCAATCGATCAGCAAGGTGATGAAATCCTCGGGGTTTTTCGCTTGTTCATATGATTATTAATATCCTGTTCACTGTTAATTGACAGTTCAAAATAGTTCTGCTGAGTAACCACACTGATCTTTGTATTGTCTTTTCTAGGTTTGATTCTGGGTTGATGTACCGTCCCTTGGATGGATGTTAACCTGGGGATTTGTTTATTAGAATGCGGTGTTGGATAAATATGATCCCACGGTATCTTTCATTACAGAGCTGTGAGTTATTGTCGGCACCCTTTCTTAATGCAGAAACTGTTGATTTAGTTAAGGTTATCCATCTACCTGAAGTGGCAATGATGTAACCATTGTTTACCACTTCTTTGATGATGTTTTATCGTCCCAGCTATGAAATATCATCCTGGTGTTTCGCAAGCAGGGCGAGGCATCATTGTGTGCTCCGTCCCTCACATGGACGTTAAACTGGGTGTCCTGCCTGCTGCGATCATTTTGTGCACGTTAAAGATTCCATTATATTTTCGCGAAGAGCAGCGAGTTGTCACTGGCATCCTGGCAAAATTCAAAATCCCTGTCTTAACCATTCGTCTTGTCTTCATGTAGTTTCTCGACCCCAGGTTTACATAGCTTGCTATCTCATAATATGGTTGCTGACTGGGCAGCAGCTTCTTTACTGTGAACAAATTGACATAGTTTGTGTCATGTGACCGGCTGTCTTCAGCTACGAAGTGCAATTGACAATGATTCCGTCTTTCCAACACGCTGTCAGACAAACAAAAATACATGATGGTCTATTTCATCAATATAGTGTTGAAGATATAACCCTGTGTCATAATTGTGTGTTTCCCTTCCACCCTGACCTGTTTTTGTTTGAATACAATGCCCAAGTAAACATTGTTTTGTTGCCACGAACTATGAGGTGTTGTTCGTTCACTGTAAAGCTTGTTGTAGCATTCCAGAATTTTTCCCAGTTTGGTGATAGTCAAGACGAAGGAGGGCTTTGAAAAAAAAGGCGCCTTGCCAAAACATAGACATGGGGAATGCAAAGGAAAGGTTTTAAACATTGAGAGGACATCAAGGGAAACCATGTCAAGGTAAAGTGAAAGGGTATGAGAGAGCCAGACTGTTGAATAAGATGAGTAAATACGTTTTTAAACTTGCATTTATTTCTTGCAAAATCTTGTTTCTGTGTCAGTATTTTACTATCATGTTATATTTTTATGCTTTTCATTGAACAATCATGAAGGCTCAGGTGCGCTTCTACCTTAACTATGACGTAAAGTACATGGACAGACAATG
>CM068962.1:110141886-110160291 GCA_035128595.1 Eptatretus atami | reverse complement strand
TTGAGTATTACTCGTACTTGATTTGAACCATCAAACTCCCTGATTTGGGGCGTACATTCCAACCATGACACCACCAGGTGTGTGAAAGCAGTGCAGAATGTTCGCAGTTTTATACACATTTCTTTTCCCACCACAAGGTTATCGCTTATAAATAATATAATCTTTCAAGATTCTAAGCTGAATTATTGAGACAATTTGTGATGATGATCATCAACTTTGCTTTGCCATTCGTTAACATAAGACTTTGTTTTGCAGCTGGAAACGTACATGAAGCTGTTGAATGAGATATTAAAATCTCATGCCGAAAGGTCCACCCAAAGTTTATTCGATGCTGACAAAAAGCTGGCAATGGTATGTAGATTTTGATCAAAACAATCAAATGCTTTCTCTGCGAATGCTTGAGTGTCAGTCTACATCAGCGGAAAAGATAAAGAATACATTTTATCTCAAAGTTTCGTTGATAGGAGTATGTTTTATACCAGAGGAAATTAGATATGACTTCAGTTTTGATCATTAGTCCAACTTCAGAGCTCAGGTGCTTCAAGGAAGAGCAGGTAGTCAAACGTCAGGCACACCTCATTGCATCTGCCAGTAAGGATATTCAATGGATTTATATACTTCACAACATGAATTTCTGCATCGTCTATCCTTCTTCCTTAAACTGGTCATGACTCACTTTACATCCATCCTCTCCTGATCCTTCTCTGCCCATATTCACTCCTCTCCCATCTTCACCCCTCTCCCCATCTTCACTCCTCTGCCCATCTTGGCTCCTCTCCAATTTGGCTCCTCTGACCCTGTTCTTGTCAAAGCCTGTATCTGTCTAGCTATTGGAGGTAGCAACCTCAATGCCACAGAAGATGGCTGTTTGCACAGGACAACTGACAGGGACTACATTCTGGTGTTTGCCAAAATGATTGGGCTGCCATTTACACAGAATCGACATTTATTCAACTGATATATTGTCACAAAGTTCGCTCTCTCTCTCTTCTCTCTCTCTCTCTCTCTTCTCCTCTCTCTCTCTCTCTCTCTCTCTCTCTCTCTCTCTCTCTCTCCTCTCGCCTCCGCTGATGCATCTTTTTATGGTGCAGCAATACATCCTCTTGCAAATGCTACACTGAATCTTGTGGGGAAGCCATTCCAGTCGAGCAGCTCACTTTTGAACATGCAAGGCTATTTTGACTGAGGTAAATTTTCAGTGTGTGGCTTGCAACAACTGTGTCCATCTTGGGCAAGCCAGAAAACATAACCTTACTGATGTCAAAGATAACCAATTAACCATTCTAATTCCTTGAAGTTATGGTGGTGCTCATCAACTCCCTCCGTAGTGTATCCTCCCAATCCATCCCCTCTCAGCGGGATGGCCTATCAGTGGGATAGAAAATGTAAACTGTTCTACCTGGTGAGGTATGCACTCGACTATCTAAGTGCTGTTCTAGTTTATTTCTGTCATGTCTAATGCTGGCGAAGATGTACAATTGTTCTGATTAAATATTCTCCTTTTTTTTCTTTTCTTCCACAGGCTGCAATTAACCGTGGAAGCACAGTGGATGAATTTGTCTCATTACGAAGGTCAGAAAAAAACTTCGTTGTAATGTTCCTGTCACTGCAATGGAAAAACATGACAATCATATCTTGGAATTATTGTACAATATAAGGCAATGAATAACAGGCCCGTAGGTTGGTGGAATTTGTGCGGTGGGTGGGAGGGGTGGGGGTAATGCTCCCCCGCTGCTCAAGCGAGTTCTGCTTGCCATGTTAAATACGTTTAGGCTCAGGCCTAAATGTTGAATGAAGAGTGAATAGTGCTTCTTCTTTATACGTCTCGTCTGGTAAATTTGTAAAGAGCACCCTTCCATTTTCACACCCCCTACATCCACAATAATGCACCTTATGAGTGCAGGAGATCAATTCAAGGTTTTGGTGTGAATATAAACAAAATGTAAAAATAACTACATTTATGAAACTGGAGGTATTTGGAAACATGATTTTGCATGTTATTGGTTCTTTTTCAATGATAAACTGTTATGATGTTCATATTACATTTATTGGTCATGTTGTGCAAGCGTTAGATGTCTGACGGGTGGTATTTTATTGTTATTTAATATCGAGCCTGGTGATGGTGAGGTGGCTGACTTAACATCTGAGGGTCCTGAGTTTGAGCCCCTGTCGTGCTGTCAAATAACCCCAGGTGGGTTGACTCAGCCTTTTGAGGTCAGCAAAATGAGTACAAGCTGACTGAAAACAGGGGGCACTGCATCAGTGGAACAGCTGCACTCCCAGCAATGATGTAACTAGCAGTCACAGGCTGCACACTAAATTATTAGAATTGAGCATCTACTTTTCTCCATAACTTGCACAACATGCACTTCTCCAGTGTGAGGGTGCGTTCGATTTATGAACATGCTTTGTCTATCCACTCGCTTCGGCGAGTTCAAATGAACAGACTGATAGAAGAGTGAGGTGATAGCATTATAAAAGCAACAAATTAATACTTGGGCAGTTGACCCACATGCAGTTGGACAGAAGAAACAGGGGAATGAATGAACAGGAAAAGAGAGAGAAGGGAGAAAACAGTAAACAGGAAGGGATAGGATTGGTAAGGTGTGCTTAAATCGGTAGAAATAATTTTTTGTTGGAATGTCGATTGAGATGACATGTTTGTACACCACCTGCTTGAAGACCTGGAGGGAAGTGGGGGGTTGGACAGTCTGTGGCTGGTACCTCCTTCTCTTTCCAGAAGGTGAGTGAGAGGAGGAGGAGCAGGAAGAGGAGGAGGGGGCGGAGGTGGGAGGTGTAGATGTGGAGCGAGTTCTGGACCTCTCTTGCGCTTCGCCCTCCCTGCCCTGTTCAATATGAGAGACACGTGGTAATACATCCTTAATCTCTCTTGTCAAAATAGATGAGGATACTCTCTCTCACATGGGCCATACAGCAGACAATTATCCCTTTCACATGTTCTTAATACATGTCGAGATTCTTCGAAACACCATGAACACAAATGGTGTTCAGGCCTTAAATTCTAACTGCAGACACCTGCCACATTAACGTAATTTTGCTTTAGGTAATTAAATTGGACTAGTGCGTGCCCGTACATGCGTGGCCGTACGTGCCTGGCCGTACGTGGAAAAAAAAACTTTCAAACCACGTGCCAGAAACAACAACACCACACAGGCCGTTCCTTCGCTCTCGTAAACGACGATTGGATTGTGGCATTGTGTTTATCTATAAATGCACATAAGAAATCGAGAAATTATTAGAATACAGTAAGTCATCACTATCCGGAAGTCCGTACGTTGTAACCCGTAATGGGGAACGTGCTCTAACTTTGCCATAATTGGGAATCATTTATCCGATTAATTTCAAACCTTGAAAGGCAAACAAACAGAGATTGCTGGAATTATAGACAGATGAAGATAGATACTGTGGGTGCAAAACGCCAAGCAACGTGTCCTGTATTGGTAACTGAGGATCTCTTCCCCAATGGCCATGCCTACGCAGCAATGTGTCCTGTCATTGGTAACTAAGGTGCCCTTTCCCCATCGGCCACGCCGACGCAGCAACGTGTCCTGTCATTGGTTTGGTAAATAAATGGCCATAACTTGGGAACCACTTGTCCGATTCATAGCAAACCTTGAAAAGGCATATAGTCAGGGCCTCAGCAATATACCTGGCAAGTTTCAATTAGACTGGACCAGTGGTTGTCGAGAAACGGCGGTCACAGACAGACACACACACAGACACACACACAGAGATTGCTGGAATTATAGATCGATGAACACATTTAATATTTATTTCACTCTCGGTGAAGAGACAGAATGAAAAAAGCATTAAAAAATTGATTGTCACCAAAATTGTCAATTTGTGGTAAAGATAGAAGTGTATACAAGGGGGAATCGTGGAGCGAAGCAGAGACAAGCTCAAGGTGTTCTGTTTGGATAGTTCTTTTATTGGTGACAAAAGGCCACGGGATGATTGCCCAAATTTGTTACTTCTGTACCCACCCCCGCCTTTTCAACCCAAGTAAACTACTTTGTTTTTGCTTAACAATTGGATAAAATTGCACTCACACGAAATATAAAGCTCATCAAGCCCAAATATTACAATTTTTGTTTAATAAAAATCATTCAATAATCAATACGCATGAAGATTGAGTCCATTCACAATAACTTTTTCATCCAAACTCATCCCACTCATTCCCGACTTCACACTTTTGTCCAATACATGATATCATTCGTCACAACCACTGAAGTTAAATGGTGTCTTTTCCAAGATCAGTAAAAGCACATTTTGCCGAAGATGTCGATGATGACTTGACTTCACGTCGGGGCTTTGCTGAAGGCTCATGTGTGGACACTTCCATGATAATTTACTCCAACCTTTCTGGTTTGGAATGAGTTTTGGTGCAAGGACGGGGTTCTGTTGGCTGTAATTAGAACCTGTATGATTGCCTCAGACCATCTTTTTTGGGGGAAGATCCCGAGGGTGGCCCCAGCCTGCATGGGTTGGATTGAAATGATACACTGGGTAGTGTGATACATGTGTCAGCTTGCGACAAAAGTGTCCATATCAAACCATATCGTACTGTATAGCGTGATATTTACCCTCGCCAAAGGAGAGGGTATTGCATTTGGGTCCGTCTGTCTGTTTGTTTGTCCGCACAGAACTTTTGTGTTTCTCTCCACAAGTGCTTGTTGGATTGAGACAAATTTTTCGCCATTGGTGTGACTACTCATGTGGAATGTTTTAATGATAATATGTTGTCATAGGTTACGTGGTGTGCAGCCATATTGGAAAATCGGAAAAGCTTTGGACCGCTGTATCTCTGAAACTTCACCAAGGAACAAATTGAAACTTGACACATAGCAAGTACTCGTCATGGGGAATGAGTGATTTTTTTTGATATCATAGGTGCCTCGTGATGATGTCATCTTTGCATATGTGGAACACCACATCAGATCAGTATGAAAATTTTTGAGGATCATCGAGGGATAAAATAGTCCAGAGAAAAAAACTTGCTGACTTCATCGGTCACGTGATTTGGCAGCTGTATTATTTTGTTTTTTTTAACCTTCAAAATTCTTCTTCTCTGAAATGGCTGAACAGATCGAGACAAAACTTTAAATGTATGATCACCTGTCTATGAGGAACAAAAGGTTCACACATATGTTGTAATTAGGTCACATGGTTTGGCAGCCATATTTGATTTACCCAAAAACCTTAATAAAATACACCACTCGAAAGAAGTCCTGGCGACAGTCTGCAATCTCCGATTGCTCTTTTTCTCGTTCAAAAATATACTGGGCCTGAAATGTTCTCGTGGAGCAGGCATTGCGTGGCAGATGTACTCCTTCTGAGTGCCCTTCTCTTTTAATTTGTCACATTCATCAGACTCCAATTTATTTACCATTTCACAAATGACATTGTCTAACTTTGTTCTAAACTTTTTCATTGTTCCACAGAGGATACAACGATCAAAGTTCCAGACCCGGTGGAAGTAACCTGTTTGGAGAATGCTGAGCCAGAAGGTTTGTGGTTGAAAGGAAAACTTTTCGTTTCCTTTCTTTTTCCCAAAGAGCTTTAATATTGTCAATGTTGTGTAAAATCTCTGCAGATTTAACTCAGATCATCATGATAAATACTTTATCAGAGCCAAAGTACTGCTAAACTCCAGGTTCGTTTTCCGATTTGTGTTCAAAATATACAATTCACTTGAAATTAAGTTGTTCCTCGATCATAAACTGGCATTTGTGGATCGATGGATGGATGGACAGAGAGAAATGAACCAATTGCTTGACCCGCTTTCCATTTCGTGTGCTCGGGGTAAAAAGGAGAGGAGTTGGACAGGAGTGTGGCAGAAGTTTTTCATATCAGAGTGGTGAATACATAAATTGTCTCCCTGCAGTGGTCGTAACATGGAGTTGGTGGATTGTTTTAAAACATGGGTTGCATCGGTGTTGCAACTTGTGGGAATGAGAGAATACTCGTATATTGTCATGATTGTGTTGCCATGATAGACGCCTTGGCCCCTCTCTGTGGTTAAGCTCCAAGTATTTCCTTGTAATCGCCACTGATTTTATGCTATCATCTGATTTCGGCCAACACAGAGCGTAATTTTTCATTACCTTCTTGCTAAATGATGTGCAACATTTGGGTTTTATGAGTGGTTTTTTTCCTAAACAATACAAGAACGACATCTTTGCAAAATTCCAAGTCGTTCCCTGAGGATTTACATAAAATGAGAAACTAAAGACTTGAAAGAGATCGTTGCTTTACATCTTCGATAAAATATCCACTGTACAATGATGTGTCACTTGTGTTTCAACTAATTTTCTTTTTTGTTTCTTTGCTGTGTCTCTTCAACAAAAACATTCTGAGATGATTGCCGTCAACTGATAACACGTGAAATATTATTTCCTTGTCTGAAGGGGGTGTACATCATGTTGTACCATCGTTAAAATAATTTTCTTTGAAAAGTGTCTTTCAGATATTGTTTAATTTGTTATATTCATCAGACTTCAATTTATTTACCTTCAAACATTTTCATTTCTCAAAGCAGATAAAGTTTTCACAAATGACATTGTCTGACTTTGTTCTACAAATTTTTCATTGTTCCACAGAGGATAAAACAATCAGATTTCCAGACCTTGTGGAAGTAACCTGTTTGGAGATTGCTGACCAGAAGGTTTGTGGTCGAAAGAAAAACATTTCGTTTCCTTTCTTTTTCCCCAAAGAGCTTAACATTGTTAATTTTGTGTCACATCTCTGCAGATTCTAACTCAGATCATCATTGATAAATACTTTCACAAAATTCTTCAAACACTAGTTCATCCTCTTTGGTGATTTCATGGAAAAGCTGAAAGATATGTGACATATCGTTTTTTTCCTCTGCAAGATTGAAGCTCATGGAAGAGCAAGATTGAGTTTGTGTTTGGATATCGGGTTAACAATTGAAAGTACACTGCCTGCTTGAAGCCATGTTGGAATGACTGGGGGATTTACATAAACATGAATATCATCAACAGACATGGCAGAACATGCCAGGAAATACTGTCATTGCTCAATTCACAGCACAATGTCTAAGAGGAAGAAGCTAATGAATGGACAGCAAGCGGATAATGGAGCACAGTTCAATAGTAACCAGAGAGGTCGTAGAACATCATACCCCACACAATGTTCAAGTATAAATTAAATTGAGATAAAATACAGTTTGTAAAGGTCGTATATAAAAAGTTAATTCCGGAAGTTTACCGCTGGTGACTCGGTGGCTATTCCTCCACCTTATCTGACATGTTAAATTGGTTATTCGTGCTTGTTTTTGTCCTTCATGCACCCCTAAAAACAGTAAGGTTCGTGATTGGAATTATTTTCAAATTTGTTTGACTGCCAGACAGGCAAGACAAGTAAAAATGTTATCTCGCTCCTCTGTGCATGCGCTATCGGGACAAATTCAGAGCCAAAGCACTGCTTAACTACAGGTTCGTTTTCCGATTCGTGTTCAAAATATATAATTCAATGGAAATTTAGTTGTTCCTCGATCATAAACTGATGTTTGTGAATGGATGGATGACAGAGAGAAGTGAACCAATTGCTTCACCCCGCTTCCGTTTTATGTGCTCAGTGTAAAAAGTAGAGGAGTTGGGACAGGAGTGAGGCAGAAGTCTTTCAATCAGTGTGGTGAATGCATAAATGGTCACCCTGCAGTGTCGTGACAATGGAGTTGGTGGATTGTTTTTTGAAACATGAGTTGGATAGGTATCTGCAACTGTGGGAATGAGAATACTCAGATGTTGGCATGATTGTGTGCCATGATGGATGCCTTGGCCGCCTCCTGTGGTGAAGTTCCAAGTATTTCCTTGTAATAGCACTGATTTACGCTATTGTCTGATTTTGGCCAACACAGAGCGTAATTTTTCATTACATCTTTCTCAATTACGTGCAACATTTGGTTTTGAAGAGTTTGGTTTTCTCTCTAATCAACATAAGAACTACATCAACCCAAAATTCCGAGTCATTCCCTGACGGTTTATCACAAAATGAGAAACTAAAGACTTTGAAAGAGATTTGTTGCTTTACATCTTCGATTAAATATCTTCTGTACAATCACGTGTCACTCGTGTTTTCAACTAAGTTCTTGTTTGTTTCTTTGCTGTGTCTCTTCAACACAAACATTCTGAGATGATTGCTGTCAACTGAAAACACGTGAATTATTCTTTCCTTGTCTGAAGTGGGTGTACGTCATATTGTACCATCGTTTAAAATAATTTTCTTTGTAAAGTATCTTTCAGACATTGTAATTTGTCACATTCATCAAATCCAATTTATTTACCTTCAAACTTTTTCATTTCTCAAAGCAGATAAAGTTTTCACAAATGACATTGTCTGACTTTGTTCTTCAAATTTTTCATTGTTCCACAGAGGTTAAAATGATCAGAGTTCCAGACCTGGTGGAAGTCACCTGTTTGAAGATTGCTGAGCAGAAGGTTTGTGGTCAAAAGGAAAACTTTTCGTTTCCTTTCTGTTTCCCCAAAGAGCTTTAATTTGTTAATTTTGTATAAAATCTCCACAGATTCCAATTCAGATCATCATTGATTCACAAAATTCTCCAACACCAGTTCGTCAAATTGGGTGATTTCATGGAAAAAGCTGAAAAATGTGACAATCGTTTTTTCTCGGCAAGATTGAAGCTCATGGAAGAGCAAGATTGAGTTGGTGGTGGGATAGCGGGTTAGCAATTGAAAGTACACTGCCTGCTTGAAGCCATGTAGGAACGAGTGGGGGGGATAAAAGCCTCTGGAAGGTGGTTCCTCGACCGAAGCGAACAAATGAAAGAGTTGGATTTTCAACGTTTAACTCGGAGAGGTTTTCTGGAAGAATGTGCGCATCCTGGCATTGGCGGGGGTGCGTGTGGGGCGTTCACATCGGTGAACTGATGGTGCAATATCGGAGGATTTGTTCCTTTCATTTTTCATTTTGCATGTTTTTTCTTCTCTCCTGAAATCGACATCAAGACACCCATTTCCAATTTTGATATTTGTAAATACTGTTCTGATTTGCATAAACATGAATATCATCCATAGATGTGGCATGAGATGTCAGGAAATACACTCATTGCTCAATTCACAGCACATTGTCCAAGAGTAAGAAGCTAATGAATGGACACCATGAGGATAAGAGGGCACCATTCATTTGTCAACAAGAGAGTTCATCGAACATCTTATCCCGACATAGTGTTGAAGGAAAAACCTAAATTGAAGTAAAATAAAGTTTGTAAAAGTCATATATATGTAAGATAATTCCGGAAGTTTCTGGCCATTGACTCATTGTACTCCACCACCTTATCTGACTTGTTTAATTAGTTATTCATGCTTGTTTTTGTCCTTTATGATGTCCTTAATACAGTAAGGTTCTTGATTGGAATTATTTTCAATTTTGTTTGACTGTCGGACAGGCAGAGTAACTATTATCTCATTCCTCTCTGCGAATGCACGTTTGGGACAAATTCAGAGCCAAAGTACTGCTAAACTACAGGTTTGATTTCCGAATCGTGTTCAAAATAGAACATTCAATTGAAATTAAGTTGTTCTCGATCATAAACCGACGTTTGTGGATGGATGGACGGACAGAGAGAAGTTAACCAATTGCTGAACCCCACTTCCTGTTTCGCATGTGCGGGGTGAAACGGACAGGAGTTGGGATAGGAGTGAGGCAGAAGTCTTTCAATCAGAGTGGTGAATGCATGAAATGGTCACCCTGCAGTGGTCGTGACAATAGAGTCGTTGGATTGTTTTAAAACTGAGTGGGATAGGTATCTGCAAGTCGTGGGGATGAGAGCATACTCAAATATTGCCATGATGGTGAAGACGTGAAGGACGCTTTGGCTCCCTCCTGTGGTGAAGTTCCAAGTATTTCCTTGTATTAGCCACTGATTTTACACGATTATCTGATTTTGGCCAACAAAGCGACATTTTCAAAATGTATTTTTTCATTACCTCTTACTGATTTATTTGCACTATTTGGGTTTGACGAGTTTAGTTTTCTTCCAATCAATACAAGGAGTACATCTGCGCAAAATTCCAGGTCGTTCTCTGAGGGTTTATCACAAAACGAAGAAACAAAAGGATTTTTTTTTACCATCATCCAACATCTTACAAGTGTAAATTACAATCATCTGCTCCTTTCATAGGGTTGTGCTGGTGGTAACCATGCTTTCCCACCACTGCCTTACAATCCTTAACCCGCCAACTGTTGCTCTCCTTACCACCACCAAATCCAGTTATGTCTCTGAGGTCCACTCCTAAAGGTAATCTTGTGGTTTTCCCGCTTTTGAAAGAATGAACCAGCTGTGGCCATCCCATTCCACGCCACCAGGTCCACCAGCTCTTGACCCTCTCTTTTCCGAGTTCCTCAACCAAATTTACAAAAAATATTCCTCTTCGCCCAGTTCCGCTACTCCCACATGCGTGATAAAGCCCCTGCAATGCACAGCCTCACCTCCAGCTCAACCATTCCCATTATCCTCGCCGATGTGTCCCTGAATTCCTGCTTCTCTGTGCTTGACACTGCTTGAAAACGTTTGACAATGAATTACTTCGTTTTGAATGCCAATTCAATCGAAAGGTCACGTAAAGTTATCATACATGCAACTGAGACTTAGATTTGACATGTAAATTCTCAACTATATGTGAGTTATGGAAAGGAGTACGATTAATGACGATGTTGCAAAGAAACAATGTATTCCACAACTAAAAGAGCATTCATTCTGCGAAGCATTCTCTTTACGATTTATATGATTCTGGACGGATCGCCACTCCGAGGCAGGATAATCAAGCGAGGTTGCAGGAGCTTGTAATTTGGCCAGGTACTGGCAGTAACTCACAATCTGTTCATGGAACCACCGTGGGATCTTTAACATCCACCAAGTACTGCTAATGGAGGGGACACCCAGTTTAACGTCAGAGAGAGATCGCACAGATTAACGGATCGCCCTGCATGTGAAACACCTCAAAGTTATCCTTCCAGCACCATAAAGAGAGGCTGTATAAAATTCAGTGATTGCATATTAGGCTTTCTGCTGCATTTGTAATGTTCCTTTACTGTTGGAGGGATTATTTTGACTTCAAATTTCAAACTGTATTTACTGTGTAGTTGGTTGAAGGTGTGTGTCAGATTTTACTGATTTGTCAGGTCAGGCAAGGGAGCATGCGCCATCGCTGTGCGTCGCTGCTTCCACTTTCCGCCAATTCTCCAGGGGCCTCCATCTGGCCATCCCCAAGCAGATGCCTGCCCCATCCCCATCTCCTTGAGACGCTGATCAACCTGCTGCAACCACGATGCACGTAGTCAGCCATGGCCTCCTCCGCTCACAAGGCTCCCTCACTGAGAGAATCTGGTGAGCAGGATCAGCGTCAGGAAAACGAGCCACATGTCCATACAGCCACAACTGAGCTCACGGACGATGCAGGTACAAATCTCATTTGAGTCTCACTCAGCAACCGTTCATTGACACAAAGTCGGCCAGCGATAGCCGAGCATTCTCCGAAGAGACCTGGAACCAAAGGAATTAAGTTTTCAATCTCAGATCCCTGGTCACAGTCCAAGTCTCACATTCTTAGAGTAAGACTGGAATCACAAAGGATCTGAAGACTCCGACTTTTGTCCTCCTGCACAGATACCAGCAGCGCCTATCCCCATGATCCAATTAATCCATGACTCCCCAGGCCCGACCCATATATCTATTGACGTCTGGCTCATAGCCAGCAGAGACATGAATTTCACTGCCAAGGGAACTGAATTGCTCTGTGACCTCACCATCCTCTCCACAAAGATAGCAGCATCTAAGATGTCTTTGAAAGCCTGGATCCTCGTTTTGACCCAGCAAACCCGTGATCCCAGCGGCTCCGACTCCTCATTCACATGTCTTCGACCCCAAAAAGGATATCTAGAGTCTCCGCAAATATGACTGCGAAATCAAGGTCAGAGATCTTGACATTCTCAAACGATGCACCGCAGCTTAATCTCTCCGCCATCCTCCTCAGAATGCAGTCCATAACACTGAAAAGTGTGGGGGCCAGATCGCACCCCTGACGTACTCCAACAAAAACTGGAAATAAGTCAGAGATGGTGTCACCACATCTCATAGCACTCTCATTACCAGAGTGTAGTTCAGACATCAGATTGATCAGATTTGCTGGCACCCCACGAAGACCAAGAATCCTCCAGAGGGCATTAGGATTCACTGAATCAAACACTTTGCAGAGATCAAACATCGGCTGCAAACAGCCCCTGCTAAAACTCTCGTCTGCGTTCGGTGAGGACCTGAAGAGCATGGAGACGGTGAATCATTGACCTCTTTGGGTGTAAAGCCTGACTGCTCTGCTCACTGCGGCTCAAGCAGATGGTGGTGAACCTATCAGAATTAACCGAGCAAAGACCTTTCTTGACACTGCGAGCAGCGTCACCTCGGTAGTTGTTGGCAGTCCTGGCGTCACCCTTCCCTTTCCAGAGAGGGACAACAAGCCCCTCTTCCAGTCAGTTGGGATGATGCCTGTGTTCCAGGCAGAGTACAGAACTGCATGCAATGACACGAGTGCAGCATTTCTCCAGCTTGAGAAGTTTCAGCGTGGATGTTCATCGATCCCAGGAGCTTCACACCATTTCAACAGGTTCACCACTGCCTGTGTTTTCCAAACAAAGGTGGACCACAGTTGATTGGAGGGTCAGCAACAGGGATTATAACCCTGTGATGGTCTACCCCTCACAGATTCCTTGCACATAGGTCTCCTGTCCACCTTCAGCACACATACAGTTTAATGCCTCAGCTCCGAACAGCTCAGCTCTGCCATTAACCTTGCTCTGCAACTCTGGTCATGGTATCCAGTGTCCCTTGAGAGACAATTCTTCTTCGCCCTCAGGTGAGTCAAGATATCCACCAGCAACATCAAGGACGATGGTCTTGAAGGCACACCACAACTCTTCAGGATTCCCCAAAGCACACAGACCCATCAAATCCCCTCACTGTTCGCCAACTCCTCAGCTTCCTCTCATCCTTGCATTTGACAACATAACAGCCTCGGCGAGGATGGTGCATTCTTGTGGATCTATGCTGCAACTTCAGAGTTGCTGCAACAAGCCTGTGGTCGGTATTGAGGAAGCTGAGCACTCTGGTAAGACCCTGCAGTTCTGGATTATCCTCCAGTGACTATCAATGAGCACATGGTCAATCTCCTTTGCCACACTGCCAGCATTGGAATACCAAGTCCAGCAATGAGCTTGTGGGCACTGAAACCATTGAACCAGCCACCCCCAGCATGACTTCTTGCAAGTCATGGAAATTAGTGCTATTCTGGTTCACAGTTCCAAACCCATGGGGACCAAACACATGTCTCATAACCATCCGTATCAGTTCCAGTCGATGCATGGAAATCCCCCAAGACGGAAGAGAGAATCTCGCCTGGGGCACTGTTCAGCCACAGACTCGAGCGGGGCATTGAAAGCGTCCTTCACGGTGGAATCACTCACCTTAGTCGGAGCATATACAGACACGCATGAAAGCACACCCAAGGAGTGACGAATCCTTCATCTCATAACACGTTCGTTGACCCGGTGTTACCTCAATTATCATTTGTCAGCTTATTGGACTCAGCCACAGCACAACTCCTTGGGTATGGTAACCATCAGAGTGGCCAGACCAATTGTACGTGCAACTACCCGCCATGAATCTCGCCACTATCCGGTCTCCAACCTCCGAGAGTGCTGCAATAACTATGTTCAAACGCTTGAGCTGCAGATGAACAGAGATGGGTGATAACCTCCTTGGAGTTAGGACATTCCAGGCACCCACCCGAAGGGACCTCTCAGTTAACCCAAGGAGAACACCGTCTGGTGGACGACACCTCAGCACCATTCCGCCACACAGCACTGCAATGACCCTGGATGTTTACCCCCGTGGTTTTTCCTCCTATCATCAAAGGAATGGGGTCCCGAAGCTTTGTCCCAATCCCGTCTTCCTGTGAGCGCAGCACAGAAGATTCTCCCACAGAGTGGGATTTCAGATGTAACATTTGTTGGTTTTGCGGAATGATGTATTTTACGGTGGCCGGAGTGCAAATCCTTCCACCCCAACCTCCTTAAAAAAGTAACGCACTGCAGGAGGTCATCCGCAGATACAGTTGGGCATTAGAAATGTATGGGCTTTGTTTTTGGGCAGGTTTTTGTTTTTAATCCTGCTGGGTGTCCATATCGATAACACCCTCCTCCAGAAAACCTGGTGGGGGAGACAGTTTATTCGCCGACACCCGACTATGAAACAGGTAAGTACAGGTTTACCTGGTACCTGCAGCAAGTGACAGATCTAATCTGGCTTGACCTCTCTCAAGGTTCCTCTCCAATCATGAAGAGAGAGGTACTTTACATGGTACCTTCTCCAATGAAGAGAAAAACGTGCCATACTGTTTGGATGACACGTTTTCTCTTCATTGAGAAGGATTTTAAGTAGTGCTGCTTTTCGTAGGTTATATTTATTTGCCTTGAAGGCATGAGGAGTGAGCACAAAATATGATCGGCAATCACCAGGCTTGTTAGACCTGGCCTGGTGGGGCAAGCATTGAACCCATTCCTGGAGGTCATTATCACAGTTTTTTTTTCTTCTTCTTACGTTGTATCTTCCTCAGACGACGTTTTTTTCTGGAACCACAGAATTCAACCTATTGATATTTTTGCCTTCAACTAGATTTGATTCTTCAATTGAATATTATTTCATACCCTCACCACTTTGCACACAATGTTCAAGAATGTTTCCATGTTGTGATCCTCAAGCAAATATAAAGTACATCACAATGATTACTGTCTTATCCCCTTTGTTTTAAATAGCACAAAATGGGGGGCAAATGATTTGTAAATCACCTCCATTTATTTTCTATTTCAGCTGTTGTGGAAATCAAAGCAGTGCATCATTTCAAACAGACATAAACTCTGAAAAGGAGACCGACTCCGCACAGCAGCGCAGAAGCAGCAGTGTCCCTGATCTGCAAGGGTTTAATATGATTGTTAAATTGGAAAACTTGACCCGAAAGAAGGTAGTGTTTTCATTTTGGATCGCTTTGTTGTTTTCCACGTAGAACATAATGAAAGCACGTTCAGTTCTTTCAGATTACAGCCTGACAGCATTTGTTGTTCAGAGAGCATTGTTCAATCTCTTGTCAGTCATGGGAAGGGGTGGGGAGGGGGTGGGGTTGATTCAGGGTAACTGTCATGCATATGGAAAGGGGATGACCTGAGGTTGGGTGAACACCCATCTTGAATCTTTCAAAGAAAAACCTCCTCTCTTTCATGGAAAGAGGAGAGGTTCTTTGACGTTAAAGAATTTCTAAAAAATAATTCTAAAAAATAAATAAAAATTTCAAATAAAAAAGTCTGTTGGATGAGTGCAAGCAGGGGACCCATCTGTTCGCATTAGTTGGTGGATATGAAAATCCAAGGTGTTTTTTGAAACACCACCATGGAAGACCTCATCAGCACCCGAGCCTTTTCAAGATTATGGCTAGCCTCGTCAACTTCATGCCGAACCAGGCACTTCAGGAATTAATTTGGCCAAGAGTGCGTACCCGATGTCCGATGATCTCAACGTAATGGGAAATAGTGTAAGGTCAAGGGTATTTTTTTATTGTTGCCATGAACAATGACGAAAGGCAGTGTGTGTGAAAAAATTATTTGCGGCCTTCGATATACAGTACAGTACTGTCGGACCATCGTATTCACGGTTATAAAATGCGACTGCTTTGACATTCGAGGCCCTGCTTCACGTTCCACAGTTTTCACGGGCGTATTCAGTTTTTCCACGGGATTTTTGATTTTCCTCTGCATAGCTTTTGACCAGGAACTATCCCCCTCTTCCATTGAAACAATGCCCCACTATCGCAGTATTTCTAGTTGCAGTATTACTACACTTTTCACATTTGGACAGCGATTAATATAATAGAACAGGAAATTGACGGAAAAATTTGATTGGAGAGCGGAGTGGAAAGGGAGAAAGAGAGTCCGGTTGAGTGGAACAATAGATTATTTGAGATGCAATAACAAGTGAAAAAACAAAGTTGTTTGTTTGGTGTGGTTGAACACACTGAAGGTTGATTCGTCATGTGAAAACAATTTCAGAAAGAAGTCTCCCTTGAAGTGGTTGAGTGGACTGCTGTGTGCGTGCGTGCGTGTGTGGTGCGTCGCGAGCTTGTGGTATCAGGCGTCTCTGCTCTGCATCTGTCTGTGTGTGTGGTTATCTGTCCACGTCTGTATATTTTCCCTTGAAAAATTTTTTTTTCTTCTCTTGCAACACTGTGTCTGATCAGATGTAGAATCTTTTAACATCGAGGGACTCCTTGGAAAAATTTTATTCTTGACTTTGATGTCATAGGTCACATGGTATGGCAGCCATATTGCATTAATAAAAATAATTGGACACTCCGAAACTTTGCTGAAAAAATTATAATGGAAACTTGCATTTGTGGTCAACTCCCCATGGGGTATATGGAGTGATAACGTCAATGGGTGAATGGTATTCCAAACCCATAATTAGTTGAATCAAAATCCTTATCTAAGAACTTCATATAATCGATCTGTACCCAATTGTGAAGAATAAATTTTATCTGTCATTGGCACGTGTCTGCGGCCATATGGATGAAAAGAAAACGTAAAAAAAAAATCTTCTCCAGAACTGCTTCACAGTTCGTTGCAAAACTTTTGATATATTATGGACTCGCCATGGGGAATATAGTTTGAATAAATTTTTTCATTTTCAAAATTTTTCATTTTGCAATTTTGCCTTCTGTCAAAAGTGGTCATGAATTATCCTAATAATCGATCCATAACCTATGATAATGGCATTCTACATCCAAAGAGGGTGCATTGGATGATCTGGACAACCACTAAATCATGGCGTTTAGTTAACGATGGTATTTTGTTCAGATGGTGCGCGTGAAAGACTGGCCTGTCGATGCCTTCTCATTATGTATGTCATGTCTCATGGCGATTTCAGATTGAATGTTTGTTCTGAATAGAATTCTCCATCCTTTTTTTTCAGTCGACAACTGACCAAAGGAAGACCACCATACGGATCGGTGAAGTGAAACATGCAAAGGTAAGAAAAATACCTGAATTGTTCGTATTTCTCCAAGTCACACAATAGAACATCTTCATATCGTAAGAAACCCAGTGAAAATATATAGAAAATGTGTAATGGTGCCTACAGGTGAGTCAAATTCTTAATTGTCAAAACAAACAAATCGTAAAACTCAAATAATTTCTGATAATGGATGTTTTCATTGTATTGTTCATTGAATTCCATTCGGTCCCCTTGTGATCTTCTGTTTTTTTGCAGCACGTGGCTTTTTCATAATCATTCCATGGTGCCATCATTGTTAAGCGGGTGTAGCTTATGAATGCTCCCCTCCAGGTAGAGTAGAATGTAGTTTGTTCAGAGTGCAGCGGATAGCTACATCTACTCTTCGTGAAAGACGCCCTGGAATATTTAACGTCCAACTATCTCAGCAGACGGCAAAGGCAAAGTTGAACGCCGTCCCAGGGATGACACACACATGAATGAATTGCCTGCCTGCGAAGTAACAAGGATCACAGTTTATTGCGTGCTGAGATGCAAACCTCGACAACAGCCTCACATGTGCGTGTGCATACTTAATCAACCCTGCAAGCCCTGGTGATTTGGGCTCGCGTTCGGGTGGCTGGCTTGAGATCTTAGCCCCACGGCATTGGAATTAACCCAGCTGGAGTTGACTCAGCCTGTCATCTTCGAAGGTGTGAGTTGAGTGCCCATTGGTCTGGAAAATAGGACATTGCATCATCCGGCACAGCCGCGCCTCAGCCATGATGCTACTGCAAGCCGTGTGCGTAGACGAGGTAAGGAGCAAGCCAACCTCTTGTATTTTTTCCATACAAATTGTCTATACTCCACTCTGGATGGCTTGGATCAGGCTGATAATTATGAGCGGTTCAAAAGAGCTGAGTGGTGGATATTGAGAGACAATTTTATTGTTGTGTCAGAAATTGAGAGAAGTTAAGATAACAGGTTTCCACTGACCCCAATTTGCCATCTGAGTCACATTTCCAAGTGAGCTCCGTCATTGGGGCGTGACTTACTGCACCATTGTCTTTATCCTTTTTTTTCCGGACACCATTACTTGATGACTGGAGTTTGTCTGATCAGTGGGAAATTGGCCCTTTCTGTAGCCTAGAGCAATGCACATTTACGCTAATGTACATCAATACCCTCTGGGTTAAACGTCATGTCTTCACCCTGAGGAGTACTAAAGCCACAATTTAAGATTTCTCTTTTTTCTTCCAATTTACAAGGACTTGTTGGAATAAAATTTGCAACGTGGGAACTTTTCTAGTGCC
>CM068962.1:110030434-110041027 GCA_035128595.1 Eptatretus atami | reverse complement strand
CAAAAAACATTTACTTAGAACAAATCAATGATTCGATGAACCAATGTTGATATGTTATGTTCACGAATAACCAGGAGAAGAATCTGGGATGGTAATCATATGGAATAACAGTGAGTCACAATGCCAGCACTATATGTAACAAATAGGTTTAGGATGTATAAGATGGACAATTATAAATCAAAAAAGTGGTCTTTAACAGAGTATAGAATTTAGTGAGGGCACATCGAGAATGGTCTAGTTTTGTCACCACAACTCAGTGAAGAACATACATGCCATAGTGATTCAGTGCAGGGCACAGATTGATTCGCCCTGACTCAGCTAATGAGGAGCGCTGAAGGAGACAGGCTTTATCCACTAGAAAAGAGGTGTTACTAGAGATATGATAGAGATGTTTAAGTTATGAAGTGAAGTAAATATGAAGATTATTATTCAACAGAGTACAGTAACAGAACCCAGGTGAGCCTGAGATAAGAGAGGAAATTAGCTGTAACGTAGGGACTTTTACTCAGAAAGTTAATCATGAATGGTCTACCTGTAAAGAGTTAAGCGAACAAAAAAGTTTAAATTAGATAAATTTGCGTACCTGAAGTAAGTGATAGAGGGGATAGGATGTTGACAAAACTTTTAGGTAGTTTTACATTGACGGGGATGACAGTTAACGTGATACGGAGTGCTGTTGGTGCTGGTCTCACAAGGGGTTTTTTGTGTTGACGTGTCGAGTTTCTTACCCCAAGCCATTCCCCTTTCCCTGAGGAAAAAAAATTACAAAAAGAGAAAAACTCAAAAGAAAAAAACTCAAAAAACACATTTTGTATTTTTAATTCCTACCACCGAGTAAAGAGGTTGGTTTGCATCTCTTTATTGTTTGTTTGTTACAGTGAAAGGATAAAAATGTGGTTTGACAGTGAGAGTGTGTCATCCATTCCCCTGAGTTAGAGATAAAACTCTCAATCAGCTCATGGGACCATTGGCCAAGTGGTCTAGCGGACAGGTGCACGGCCCCAGGTGGGGACCAGTGCCGAGGGTCTGAGCGCAGTTGCTACGGCCATTGGAACCAGTGACGAGTGGTCTGACGGCAGTTGCACGCCAGTTGGGACAATGCCGGTGGTCTGAAGCGCATGCTACGGCCAGGTGGGACCAGTGCCGAGTGGCTGAGCGACAGTGCACGCCAATTGGGACCATTGCAGGTCGTGAGCGGGCATTGCGCAGTTGTGGACCAGTGCCGAGTGTGGGAGCGGACAGTTGCACGCCAGGTTGGACCATGCCAATGGTCTGGCGGGCGTTGAACGCCATGAGTGGACCAAAGTGCCGAGTGTGGTCTGAGCGACAGTTGACGGCCAGGGGGGGGACCAGCAGCGAGTGGTCGAGCGGGACAGTTTCGCGCCTGTTGGGACCATGGCGAGTTCTGAGCGGGCAGTTGCACGCCAGGTTGGCCAGTGCGAGATCTGAGCGCGATCAGTGCAGTGCCAGTTGGTCAAGTGCCGAGGACTGAAGCGAAGTTGCCGGCCGGTTGGCGGTCGTGGCCGAATGTTGAGCGACAGTTGACGCAGATTGACAGCGTCCGAGTTGTCTGGCGGACAGTTGCCGCCAGGTTGGGGACCAGTGCAGTGTGTCGACGACAGTTGCACGGCCAGTTGTGGACCATGGCGAGTGGTCTGACGGACTAGTTTGCAGGGCCAGTTGTCCAGTGCCGAGTGTCTGAGCGGACAGTTGGCACGGCAGTTTGGGGACCATGGCGAGTGGTCTGATGCGGACAGTTACACGGCCAGTTGGGACACTATGTCGAGCAGACCACGCCAGGTTGGGACCGTGCCGTGTCTTGAGAGACAGTTACGCGCCAGGTGGGGACCATGGCCGAAGTGTGCTGACGGCAGTTGCACGCCAGTGGGACAGTGGCACCGAGTTTGTCTGATGCGGACAGTTGCACGGCCGGTTCGAGGACCAAGTGCCGAGATGGTCTGACGGCAGTTGCACAGCAGTTGGACCAGTAGCCAGGTGTGACTGAGCTTATAGTTGCACCCAGTTGGGACCAGTGCCCGATGTCTGAGCGGACAGTATGCACGCAGTGACCAGTGCCGAGGTGCTCTGAGCGGACAGTTGCGACGCCAGTTGGGACCAGTGACCGAGTGTCTGAGGCAGTTGCACGCCAGGTTAGCGACCAGTGCCGATAGTCTGAGCGGAGAGTGCACGCCAGGTTGGGAACATGGCGATTGTCTGAGCGGCAGATTGCACGGCAGGTGTGACCAGTACGCAAGTGGTCTGACGCGGACAGTTGCACGGGCCAGTGGACAGTGGCCGAGTGTCTGAGCCATAGTTGCACGCCAGGTGGGACAAGTGCCGAGTGTCTAGCGACAGTTCTTACGGCCAGGTGGGGACAAGTGCCGATGTGTCTGATCGACATTTGCACGCCGTTTGGGGCACATGCCGATGTCTGACGACGTGCACGGCCAGGTGGAGCATTGCCGAGTGGCCGATGCGGACAGTTGCACGCAGTTGGACCAGTGCCGAGTGTCGACGGACATTGCAGCAGGTTGGGACCAGTGCCATTCTGAGCGCAGTTGCCGGCCAGTTGGTTCAGTGGCCGAGTGTTGAGCGGACAGTTGCACGGCCAATGGGGACCCAGCGGCGTGGTCTGAGCGGACATGCACGCCAGGTTGGGTCGTGGCCGAGGTCTGACGGACAGTGCAGGCCAGGTTGGACCATGGCCGAGTGGTCTGACGGACAGTTACACGGCCAGTGGGACTTAGTGGCCGAGTGCTGACGGACAGTGCACGGCCAGGTTGGACAATGCCGAGTGTTCTACGACAGTCACGGCCATTTTGGGTACTAGTGTTCGATGTCTGAGCGGCACATGCATGGCCAGGTGGGCCAGTGGCCGAGGGTCTGAGCGACAGTTACTGGCCAGTTTGGATCCAGTGGCCGAGTGGTCTGAGCGACAGTTACACGGGCCAGGTTGGGACTAGTGCGTCGAGTGTCAGAGCGACAGTTGCGGCAGGTTGGGGACCAGTGCCGCAATTCTGAGCGGACAACTTACACGCAGGTTGGGACCATGCGAGTTGTCTGACGGACAGTTGCACGGCCAGGTTGGGGACCAGTGGCCGAGTTTTTCTGAAGTGACAGTTTTCACTGCCAGTTTGGGACCAATGTCCGAGCAGACAGTTACACACCAGTGGGACCAAGAGGCCGAGGGTCTGAGCGGACAGTGCCTGCCAGTGGGGCCAGTGGCTGTCTGACGCAGTTGCTACGGCCGTTGGGTTACCAGGGGCGAGTGTGGTCTAAGCAACAGTACGCGGCCCAGGTTGAACCAGTGCCGAGTGGCGACGACAGTTTGCACGCCAGGTTGGGATCCAGTGGCCTATTCTGAGCGGCAGCCACGGCCAGTTGGTGTCCATGCTCAGTGTCCTAGCGGCAGTTGCATCGGCCAGGTTGGACCAGTGGCCGAGGTCTGAGCAGAAATTACGCGGCCAGGTTACAGTGCCGAGTGGTCTGATGGGCAGTTGCATGGCCAGTTGGGACCAGTGGTGATGTTGAGCGGGCCAGTGACGGCCAGGTTGGGACCATGCCGAAGTTGGTCTGGCGGACAGTTGCCATGGCCAGTGCGGACAATGGCCGATTGTGTGCTTAGCGCAGTGCACGCCATTGGGACCAGTGGCGAGTGTCGGAGCGACCAAGTTGCACGCCAGGTTGGAGACCAGTGGCCGAGTGTGCTGAGCGACGTTCACGCCAGGTGGGACCAGTCACCGAAGTGGTCTGAGCGGCAGTGCAAAGCGATGTTGGGACATGCCAGAGTTGGACTAGCGGAGGATGTGCACGGCCAGTTGGACCAGTGCCGACTGGTCTGACGGGACAGTGTCGGCCAGTGGATCCATGCCAAGTGTCGAGCGGGCAGTTGCCACGCCAGGTTGGACCATGGCCCGATGGTCTGCAGCAGGAGTTACGCGGCCAGGTTGGACCCAGTGCGAGTGGTCTGACGAGGCAGTGCACGGGCCAGGTTGGACACAAATGCCGAGTGTCTGAGCGACATTGCACGCCAGGTGGGACTAGTGGCCGGAGTGTGTCTGGCGACAGTTGCATGCCAGATGGGACAGTGGCCGAGTGGTCTGAGCGGGCAGTTGCACGCGAGGTTGGACCAGTGGCAGATGTGGAGCTGTCGAGATGTTGCTCGCCAGTTGGGGACCAGTGGCCGAGTGCTGACGACAGTTGCACGGCCAGTTGGGGACCAGTGGCGAGGTGGTCTGAGCGACAGTTGCACGTTTCAGTTGCGGACCATGGCCGAGTGTCTGACGGGCATTGCCGGCCCAGGTGCGACCAGTGGCCGAGTGTCTGAGCGAGAGTTCACGGACAGGTCGGGATACAGTAGCTGAGTGTCTGAGCGGCAGTTGACGGCAGTTGTGGACCATGGACCAAGTGGTCGAGCGGACAGTTGCACGCCAGTTGGGGACACGTGGCCGAGTGGTCTGAAGTGAAGTTGCCACAGCCAGGTGGGGACCAGTGGCCGAGTGGTCTGAGCGACCAGGTTTGCAACGGCCAGGTTGGGCCACTGGCCGAGTCGGTCTGAGCGGACGTCACGGCCAGGTTGGGACTAGTGGCCGAGTGGTCTGAGCGGACAGTGCACGCCAGTTGGGGCGTCAGTGCCTAGTGTCGACGGCAGTTGCACGCCCAGGTTGGTCCATGCAGTTCTGAGCGGGCATTTGCACTCAGGTTGGGACCCAGTGGCAGTTGTCGAGCGACAGTTACGCGCAGGTTGGGGACCAGTGCGAGTGTCTGAGCGGGCAGTTGCATGGCAGATTGGGGACCAGGGCTGAAGTGTCTGAGCGTGCATGCACGGCCAGTTTGGGACATGGGCGAGTGTGTCTGAGCGGACAGTGCACGGCCAGTTGCGACAATGCGATTGTCTGAGCGGGCAGTTGCACGCCAGGTTGGAACCAGTGGCCAGTGTCGTTTGAGCGGACCAGTTGCACGGCCCAGTTGGACCAGTGGCCGAGTGGTCTGAGCGGCAGCTTGACGGCGAGTGGGACCAGGGCAGAGTGTGGACTAGCGGAGAGTTTGCACGGCCATTGGGACCAGTGGCCAGTGGTCTGATGCGGACAGTGCACGGCAGGTGGGTCCAGCTGCCAAGTGTTGAGCGGGCAAGTTGCACGGCCAGGTTGGGGACCAGTGCCGAGTGTGGTCTGAGCAGACAGTTACCGGCCCAGTTGGGGGGACCAGTGCGAGTTGTCTAGCGGCAGTTGCACGGCCGGTGGATCCAGGTGCCGAGTGTTGAGCGACAGTTGCAGCCAGGTGGGCGGACCAGTGGCCGAGTGTGTCTGACGACAGTTGCACGCCAAGTTGCGGACCAGTGGCCGAGTGTCGAGGCAGATTCACGGCGAGGTTGGGGACCCAGTGCAGAGTGTGGAACTGACGTTAGAGTTGCACGGCCAGTGGACCATGTGCCGAGTTGGTCTGATCGGCAGTTGCACCGGCCAGGTTGGGGACCAGTGTCTGAGTGTGTCTGAGCGGACAATGCACGGCCAGGTGGACCAGTGCCGGTGGGTCTGAGGGGCACTTGCACTGCCCAGTTGGCGACAGTGGCCCGAGTTCTGACGGAGAGTTGCACCGGCGGGGACCCAGGGGGTTCGGGAACATGCGCTGAGTGGTCTGACGGGCAGTGACGGCAGGTGAGACCATGACCAATTGGTCTGAGCGACAGTTGCAACGGCCAGGTTGGACACGTGGCCGAGTGTCTGAGTGCATAGTGCCACGGCCAGGTTGGGACCAGTGCCGAGTGTCTACGGACCAGTGCACGTGCCAGTTGGGGACCATGTGCCGAATGACTGAGGACAGTTCACGGGCCAGTTTGGACAGGGCGAAGCTCTGAGCGACGTTGCACGGCCAGGTTGGGAGCATTGCCGAGTGCCGGACGGACAGTGCACGCCAGGTTGGGACCAGTAACCGATGTGTCTGATGCGGACAGTGCACGGCAGTTGTGGGACCAGTGGCCGAGTGGTTGAGCGGACAGTGCCGGGCCAGGTTGGAGTCAGTTGCGATGTGTCTGAGCGGAAGTTGCACGCAGGTCGGGGACCAGCGGTCCGAGTGTCTGAGCGACAGTGTGCACGGCCAGTTTGGGGACCAGTCGGCCGAGAAAATGTCTGAGCGGACAGTTGCTACTGCCAGGTTGGGACCAGTGCAGAGTGTCTAGCGACAGTTCAGGGCCAGTTGGGCGTCAGTGGCCGAGTGGTCTGAGAAGTTGCCACGCCAGTTGGGGACCAGTGCGATGGTCTGAGCGGACATTACACGGCAGGTTGGGACTATGGCCGATGGTACTGAGCGGACCATTGCACGGCCAGGTGGGACCATGGCCGGTGTCTGACGACAGTTACACGGCAGGTTGGCGACTAGTGGTCGAGTGCTGACGCGACTGACATGGCCAGAGTTGACTTGGCCGATGGTCTGACGGACATTTACACGGCAGTTTGGGACATGCGAGTGGTCTGAGCGACAGTTTACACGGCCAGTGTGACTATGGTTCGAGTGCAGAGCGAAGCTTGCCGGCCAGTTGGGGACCAGGGCCGAAGTGGTTGAGCAAACAGTCAGTAACGCGGCCAGGTTGGGGACCAGTTCCGATGTATCTAGGAGTTGCGACGGCCAGGTTGGGTCCAGTGCCTAGTGTCTGAGCGGCAGTTCCGCAGGTTGGGGACCAGTGGCCAGTGTCTGAGCAGACAGCTTACCGGCAGTGGGACGGCCGAGTGGTCTAGCGGCAGTTTGCACGCCAGTTGGGGACCAGTGCCGAAGGTTGTTGCGACAGTTGCCACGGCCAGGCACCAGGGCCGAGTGTCTGAGCGGCAGTGCTACGCCAGGTTGGGACAGTGCCGACGTGGTCTGAGCGCAGTTGCACGGCCAGGTTGGACCATTGGCCGAGTGGTCCTGAGCGGACAGTTGCACGGCCAGGGGACCAGTTGCAGTTGTCTGAGGCGACAGTTTGCACGCCAGGTTGGGCCATGGCCGAGTGTCGAGCGACAGTCACGCCAGGTTGGACAGTGCCGATGGTCTGAGCGGACAGTTGCACGGCCAGTTGGGGACAAGCCGATGTTCCGGCGGACAGTTGCACGGCCAGTTGGGACCAGTCGCCGATGGTCGAGCGGACAGTTGCACGCCAGGTGGGGACCATGCCGTGAGTCTGAGCGACAGTTGCCGGGCCAGTTGGCGTCAGTGCCGAGTGGTCTGAGCGGACAGTTGCTACGCCCAAGGTGGGACCACGGCCATGTCTGACGGACAGTTAGCCGCCAGGTTGGGACCAGCGGCCGAGTGTCTGAGCGGGACCAGTTGCACGGCCAAGGTGGGCCAGTGGGCCGAGTGGTCTGAAACGACAGTTGCAGCAGTTGGGGTCAGTGGCGATTGGCGAGCGGGACAGTTGCACGCCGGTTGGACCAGGGCCGGATGGTCTGACGACATTACACGCCAGTTGGGACCAGGCGCCGTGGTCTGCGGACAGTCGCACGCCATGTTGGGGACCAGTGGCCGAGTGTCTGAGCGGACAGTTGCCACGGCCGTTTGGGACAGTGCCGATGTGCGTCTGAGCGACATTTGCGGCCAGGTTGGGGTCAGTGGCCGATGTGGTCTGATTGCGGGACGTTGCCGCCAGTGGGACCAGCGGCCGAAGTGGTCGAGGTGGCGACAGGGTGGTTGCAAACGGCCATGTGCGGACCAAGTGGCAATGTGTCGATGCGGAGCATTTGCACGGCCAGTTGGACATGGCCCGGTGGTCTGGACGGCACAGTTGCGGCCAGGTTGGGGCGTCTGGCCGACCGTGGTCTGACTACGATTGCACGGCTCAGTGACCACGGCGCAGTGTTCTGACAGACAGTGCCCTACGGCCAGGTGGTGGCCAGTGGCCGAGTGTCCTGAGCAGACAGTGCTTCGACACGGCCAGGTGGACCAGTGGATCCGATGTCTCTGAGCAGACAGTTGCTACGCTCAGTAGGGACCAGGTGCCGATTGGTCTGAGGACAGTGCTGGCCAGGCCAGGGGGTTCATCGCCGAGTGCGGATCTTGAGCGGACATTGAACGGGGCAGGTAGGACCACTGTGTCAGCCGAGTGTGCTGAGCGGACAGTTACGACGCAGGGTGTGGACTATTGGCCGAGTGGTCTGATCGGACAGTTCCGTCACGGCAGGTTGGGACCACGTGCACGAGTGGTCTGAGGCGGACAGTTACACGCCCAGCTGCTAAGTCTCGATTTGGTCGCGACAGTGATGCAGGTTGGGGACCAGTGGCCGATGGTACTGAGACGGACAGTTACACGGCAGGTTTTTTGGGGACCAGTGGGCGATGTGCTGACGCGGACTACCACGGCCAGGATTGGACTATTCTGATGCTCAGACGACAGCTTTGCCACGGCCAGGTAGGCCATGGCGAGTTTCTACGACACGTTACAAACGCCAGGTGCGGACCCAGTGTGGCCGAGTGGTCTCGAGCGGCAGCTTGCGCACGGCCAGCGGTGGACCAGTGGCCGAGGATCTGATCTGTGGACAGTTTGCACTGCCAGGATGGACCAATGTCCGATGCAACACGCTTACACGACCAGATGTGGACAGAGCCGAAGTGAGTCTGACGACAGATTGCCACGGCCAATTGGCGGTCCAGTGGCCTAGTGCTGAGCGGGCCAGTTGACGCCAGTTGGGACCAGTGCCGAGTGCGTACTGAGCAGAGCAGGTTACAGCCCAGGTTGCGGACCATCGGTTGCGCGGGGGTCGATTCTGAGCGCAATACCGGCCATTGTAGACCAGTTGCCGACGTGGTCTGCGGACAGTTACACGGCCAGTGGTGCCCAGTGGCTATGTGTGCTGAGGCGGCAGGTGCACCGGCCAGTTGGTTCTGGACCATGCCGATGTGGTCTGAGCAACAGTACCGCCAGGTTGGGACAGTGAGGCCGAAGGTCTGAGCGGACATGCAGGGCCAGGTTGGGTCAGGCCGATGTCTGACGGCGGATAGTTACACGGCCTAGGTTGGGACCATGACCGCTAGTGGTCTGAGCGACAGTTGTATCGCCAGTTGCGGACCAAGTGCCGAGGCTGAGCGAGGTAGTTACAACGGCCAGGTTGGACCACCTAGCCGATGTGTCTCGAGCGGACATTTACGGACGCCAGTTGGCACCAGTGGCCGAGTGTTCTGAGCGAACAGTACACGGCCAATTTTCGAACGAAGCGCAGTGTTCTGTGGGGTCAATCCCCCACCGATGACGTTAACGAATGAGGAACCGCTGGCCTGGCTGGATAATTCAGTCGCACGATACGCAACCCCCTTCCACGCTGTAGGAAAGGTTCCCACATATTCATTAATTACAATATCCCTATAATACTTTTCATTCGTCCGTACTGACACTTCACAGAATCACGTGGTCTTTTAAGATGTGATTTTCTGGGGAGAGTGTTAAATTATCTCATAATGCTCAGAATTATCTTTTCGGTAAAAATTAATCGCATGGAACGCTGCGATGAGCGAACCTTATACATCGCCAGCGAGGTGTTGGACTACGTGCGGAATAGGTCTGGAGCGACTGGATACGTGGAAGACGGCGGACAGTTGGATACGCTGCATCAGTCTCACTCCGTATTCGTCTGCTAACTCTGGTTGCCATAAGACCGTTGTCATAAATAAAACCTGCCGCCGATATACATGTTCAATCCTGCGGTGCACGGACTTGACCGTCAGGGTGCTGTATCGTGGAGAAGGTTTGTCCAAGCCGGCACGCTCTGTTCGATGTGTGTTATTAAAGTTGATTCAACCTCACCAAACTGGTGCTTTGACTCGGTCTACCGTTGGATTCCCTTCAACCATCTCCGGCTGGGCAGCGTTCGGGATTACGATTCACTCACTCTTCACCCGGAGACGGGCGGATCGGCCAACGTGCCAGTGCTACGATACCATCTTCGAACCCCAATCGCACCTCACACTCAGAGTACGCCAACCAGTTCACTCGTGTAGTGTGTCATACAATCGTCTGTAACAACGTGCCCGTCGTCAAAAATGACCACACCGTGGCCCGAACCTGGTCAC
The DNA here is from genome assembly GCA_035128595.1 of Eptatretus atami. Taxonomy (NCBI): domain Eukaryota; kingdom Metazoa; phylum Chordata; class Myxini; order Myxiniformes; family Myxinidae; genus Eptatretus; species Eptatretus atami. Next base: position 110,030,992 of record CM068962.1, on the reverse strand, counting down.
TGCAAGAGTTGAAACGGTAACTCGTTTTGAAAATTGGAGACAATTTTCTTATATTTTATCACTCACGATCCCAACTTATGCCCCTTCACTGAGAAGTGTCACCTGGGGAAGAATAGCAAGCTGTCCTCTCTGGATTGGGGTGATGGGAGGATGTCCCGGTTGTCCAACTCAGCGTCACATGTCCCAACAGAAAGTCACCTACTGGAACTTATGCGTATTCAGATGCAAACTACTGCCCTTAAGATATCCCCACACCAGTACCGAAACATCCGCACCTCTGTGTGGTAGTCAACATTTATGGCAACGAATCGACAACATTTTGATCCAGTGTAACAAGAAGCATAATGTTCATTTCCATTCAGCACGTTTCATATGCATTCTTTACCATGGACTTGCAAAACAAGAAAATTATTCATGAATTTTGAAACAGAAAAAAAAATAATAGAACGACACTCTGACGTAGCAACGTTGCAAGATATGCCGCTGCTCAGATTATTACATCATCACACACACTTGCACTAAGTTTGATTTAAATTCCTGAACCCAGATTCAAAATAT
>CM068962.1:109992331-110012589 GCA_035128595.1 Eptatretus atami | reverse complement strand
ATCAAAACGACAATGAAGTCCATGGCACGCCATCACAAATGCTAAATCACGACACTTCCCATCGAAAGAAGGGTTGAAAGATGGCAAAAAGTTCCACCAGGAATGACCCAACATCTAATTACCTCAACCACCGAAGGTGTAGGAGGTGATGTTTTCACCGCTTTCTGTCTGTTTGTGTGCTCAATGAGGATAAGAGAATGATCTTCATGTTTGGGTGGGGAATTCTGCAAAAACACTTTCTCCAAAATTATTCCTGGACATATTTTAAAGGATTTGTCATCGTACTTGCATCAATATCAACCCCGTAATTAAAGCAGTATCAAGCCCTTAAAACAGATGAAGAGGGATACGAGTTGTTGCGTTAAATCGGGAAAGAGGATAGCGCAGTGGGATAAAATGTTTTCTAACCCTACCACGTCTACTTTGGTAGGCCAAAACGAGCAGAGGTAAAGCATCTGAGATCAAAATCAGCAAAAGGTACTCAAGAAAACATGCGCATCTGAAACACACACATTTAACAATCGACCATGGTCAGAAGGCGGACAACAAGAAGTCATAACAAAGAAATCCACATCTTGTAGTCCATTGCTTTGGAAGTGTCATTCAGAGCAGAGGAACAAAAGGCATCCTCCACTGGCAAACAGTCAACGAAAAAACATTCTTGTGTTGGTGAAATGGTTATGTCAGACAGATAATAAAAATGCGGAATTTTATTACATATGTTGCCTCAAATACCCACCTTTCTTAAAGTGAATTCCATCATTTCGCATGGAGTCTGTGGATGCCCCAGGGTTGCATATATTGTCCGACCGGGACACGGCATGTTGCCGGCTGTTAATGTGAATTATCCACTCTCACTTTTTCTGTCCTTCTGATATGCATGATCTCTGATGAATTAAGACTTCCCCAGTCTAATCACTCTTAACTTCTTCATCTTCCTTCTGATGATGAACGGCGTTTGCTGAAACAGTCAACCATCCTCATTTCTCAAACGATTTAGGAAGAACGCTTTTTCGTGGACTTCACCTGCAAAAGGTACACACAAGACTTTGGGTCATATCAAGTGATGTTGGTCTTGCTAAAAACAAAACCAATTTTTCCATCAAAACCTAACAACTGTATAAAAGGCGGAAATATTATTCTCCCCCTCCCCCCCCCCAAGAAAAAAACATTTCTTGTAACAAGTGACGGTACTTGTGAACGAATCTCTGCAATCATCAGTTTTAAGTGATCTATTAAAATGAAATATACCTCCAAGTTTTGGCAAAACTCGATTCCATTGAAAATTGTGTGGATATTTTGTTGCCTGCCTCACTTCTTCTCTTATTCCGTAATATAATTCTCATCATTGTTTTAGATTTACTTGATCTTAAACTTCAGTGAAATCTTCCAATGTGACTGCCCCACTTCAGAGGCATGTTTGTGCAAAAACAATTGACTTTCTAGAACAAATCAAGGGCATTTCATGACCATGTTTATATGTTCGATGGTTCACTGAAGGAAATGCTGTTAATCTGTAACCAAGAAGCATCATGTTCATTTCATTCAGCCGTTTCATATGCATTCTTTACCATGGACTGCAAAACAGAAAATTATTCATGAATTTTTTTGAAACAGAAAAAAAATAATAGAACGAACTCTGACGTAGCAACGTGCAAGATATGCCGCCTGCTCAGCATTATTACATCATCACACACACTTGCACTAAGTTTGATTAAATTCCTGAACCCAGATTCAAAATATTTAAATAATTCTGGCTGCCAAATCACTGGATCGATTCAGGTTAATTAAACACATTATTCCCCATGAACTACTGAATCTAACTGGGATGGGTTTCACCTCAATGATTTAACAGTTCAAGAGAGAAATATTTAACAAGATTTTGTTCACAACAATATGCTGCCAGACCATGTAACCTATTAATTATTGGTTAAACACTCTGGTATCTGCCAAGCTTTGATGAAACAATGGTTGCTGAAGATTCTCCTTTGATCTAGTGAAGCCGTTTTCTGGAGAGATGATCTTTCAGAGATTCAGCGGTAATCCAATGGGCTGCTCAAAAACCATGTGACCTATAATGATCATAAGTGGAGAACTTTTGTTCCTCCTGGATAGGTGGTTAAAGCTGTCAAATTTCGACCTATTCAAGCTGTTTCTACCAGAAGCACTTTTTGACAAGGTCCGTTTTCTATGTTCAAAACAATTGGCTTCACCACATGACTAAGACTGTCATTAATTTTTTTCTCCAATACAATTTTCACCCAAGATGCGTAAATTAGGCGTAAATTAAGCGTAAAGTGCCTTGCCTCGTAGGCTATCAGAAAGGGAATTTGCACTGATCACGACAAAGTATAGTCGTCAAGTATGGTGTCCGGAAAAAAGAAAAAAAAACACCTTCAAATTGTTCATTTACCTCTGGGTGGCAGTAAGTCACGCTCCCAATGATGGAGCTCACTTTGAATTGAGCTCAGCGATGGCAAATTGCGGTCGAGTGGGCAAACTGTTATATCTTAACTTTCTCCAATTTTAGACAAACAATTAAAATTGCTCTCAAATAATCCACACTCAGCTCTCTTCGAACCAGCAATCATAATTAATCAGCCTGACTTCAAGCAATCCAGAGTGTAATATTGAACATTCTTCATGGAAAAATCACAAAGCAGGTGGCCAGGAGTTGCCTCCTTCCTTCCTTCGTATACGCCACACGGCTGCGGTAGATCATTGGGCTGGGCGCGGCATGCCGATGATAGCAAATTGTCCCTATTTCCAGCCCAATGGTACTCACTTTCACCAACCTCGAACGGATGACAGCTGAGTCAACCCCACCTGGTGTTATTCAATGACCGATAGGGGCGTAAAGAATCTCAAGCAGCCACCCGAACCGCGAAGCCAACAACAGGGCTTGCAGTGCATCGACGTATGCACACTTACTATGTGAGCCGTCTTGCGAGGTCTTGCAATCTCGCCAAGCAATAACTGTGATCCTGGTACTTCGCAGGCAGGGCAATTTCATCAATTGTGTGTCATCCTCGGAAGGAACGTTTCAACTTTGCCTCCCGTCTGCTTGAGATTGTTGCGACGTTAAATATCCAAGGGCGTCTTTCAACGAAGAGTAGATTAGCTATCGCTGGCACTCTGAACAACTACAAATTACCTGGCTCTAACCTGGAGGAGAGCATTTCAGAAGCATACACCCCTTACCAATGATGCCCATGAAATGATTATTGAAAAGCCAGTGCTGCACAAAAAACAAAGAGTCACAGGAGGAACACAAATGGAATTCCACGAACCAATACAATGAAAACCATCACTATCAGAACATTATTGTGAGTTGTTACTGTGTTGTTTGTTTTGACAATTAAAATATTGACTCACCTAGAGGCGCATTACACATTTTCTTATATATTTGCACTGGGTTTTCTGACGTTATGAAGATTGTTTCTATTCTGTGAATTTGAGAAATACGAACAATATAGATATTTTTACCTTTGCAGTGTTCACTTCACCATCGTACTGGTATCCAGTTCCTTCATGGTCCAGTTGTCGAACTGAAAAAAAACAGAGGAGAAAATTCTACTTCGAATAAAACATCAATCTGAAATCGCATGAGACATGACATAACATAATGAGAACAGCACTCGGCAGAGCACAGTCTCACTCACGCACTCATTCTGAACAAAAAATACATCTGTTAACTGGAACATGCCACGATTATAGCCGGTGTCCCCAGATCATCCCATGCACCCTCTTGTGTGACGTAGATTGCCATTATGCGTAGCTCTATTGATGATTATTAGGATATTATGACCACTTTTTTGCACCAGAAGATTGACAAATGAAAAAATTTATTCAACTATTATTCCCCATGGCGAGTCCATCATATATAAGAAGTTTTGCAACGAACTGTGAAGCATTCTGGAGAAGATTTTTTACGTTTTTCTCTACAATCCAATATGGCACCAGACCACGCTGCAATACATCATAAATTTAATTCTTCACTTCACATTGGTCACAGATCAGATATATGAGTTCGAGATAAGATTTTGATTCAACTAATTATGGCTGGAATACCACTTCACCATTGACGTTATCACTCCATATACCCCATGGGAGTTGATCACAAATGCCAAGTTTCCATTATATTTTTTCAGCAGTTTTGGAGATGTCAATTTTTTTTTAATCCAATACGGCTGCCATACATGTGACCTATTGTTGTGGATCCAGGTATCAGGCTGCGGCACGACCGCTAGGTGGAGCAGTAGGGTCGACTCACCGAACACCGGATCTAGATCGTACCGTTCGGAAAATCCGGAGGTACGGTCCCTTACAGGACCGTGAAATCGTAAATAATTCAGCCACGTGGAACAGGGTTATTTGCCATCTTCAAAATTACCGCAGGACCACGTGGCGACCTACCGAGGATTCACACCCCTCGACGGCACTCGTATGAGTTTGAGCCGTTAGCATGCTCGAAACCGTGTGTAACCAGAGCGGATGGTTACCAATGTCCCGGCGGTCCAAACGTACATCTACAGCAGCACGGCCGTTTTTAATTCACCAACATGCCACCATGCTAAGCCAATGAAGAAAACACAGAAGAACGAGCTGATACATGCATCAGGGGATTTTATTTATAATGCGGGAGAAGGGGGGAGCACGCAAGGAGCAGAGTTAACCGACTAACAAGAAATGAAATATAATGTACAGCAAAACACTTATCCAGTTCTACTTAAGACGGGGCCCACAGGACATACACACGCACACACAAATACCCAGAAAGAAAAAAGGAACTTCCGATCGCCTCGTGCGCTTGGCGAGACGACCGCGAACCAGTACCGCGCGAGAGGCGATCAGCAAGCGTCGAGATGCAAGCAGACGAACCAGGCGCAGTGAGCTGCGAGCAGCACGAACGAGGCGCCAGCGAGCTGACGAACCAGACGCCAGCGAGATGCGAGCATACGCGGCCGCAAATTCTTCCTCTCCGCGCTCGAGCAGATCCGCCACAATTATCTTTGCTCTCCTCCGCTCGAGCAGATCAGCGAGCGTGGGATGAGATGAGACAGACGCCGGCGACAGGATCAGACCGATCTCTTCGCGTTTGTCCAAACAATCACCACCCTTCCTCTCTCGGAGGGAGGGGCCTCTTCTCCTGACCACTCGCCTCTGATTGGTCGGAACCATCGCGCAATTCCCTGGCCTCCATCCATTGGACTCCATCCATGGACAGGCGCACGGTAGGCGGGGCAACTCCCACCCTTCTGGGTGGAGTCCGAGCGGAGGCGTTTGTGGCTCTGCCCACCGCCTCACCTCTGGCGCGTGCGTAATGGCGGTTCATGATGGAGTCGGAAACGGGGTGGCGAGACGCCCGCTCCTTGCGATTGGCCAAGAGGGACGCCATGCCCCTGTTACCCACGCCCACGCACGCGCTCGCTGGCGAGCTCTGGAAGAATGCCGTGTGCAGAGCGTTGTTGCTGATAGAGTGAAGATGGCGTTGTTTTTGTTGATTAAAAAATGTAAAAGAAAACCTAACTATCAAAATAACTCTGCAGCGCACGAAGTTTAATTCCCATTAGACTAGGGACGGACTCTAACTAGAAAACACATACTTACGATATAACTCATCTATGGGGACCTGAATGTTGAGTGCAGTAAACTTCCAGATTCGACACATATGACATCAAAGTCAAGAATAAAAATATTTTCCATGGGGAGTCCCTCCGATGTATAAAGATTCACATCGATCAGACAAGCTGTTGCAGAGAAGAAGAAAAAAATTTCAAGGGAAATATAGACGTGGACAGATACACAAACACACAGACAGATTGCAGACATGCGCACGTACACTCACGTGCACACGCACACACCACCAACACACACACACATGCGTGCACACACACACAGTCACTCAACCACTTTGAGGAAAAGACTATCTTTTGAATTGTTTTGACATGACGAATCAACCCGTTCAGTTGCTTCCCCACACCAAACAACAACTTTGTTTTTCACTTGTTCTATTGCATTCTAAAATATCTATGTTCCACTCAACCGACTCTCTTTTCTCCTTCCATCTCCGCTCCTCCGATTCAATATTTTCCTCAATTTCCTGTTCTATTTATTAATACTGTCCAAATGTGAAAGTGTACGTAATACTGCAAACTGAGAAATACTGCGAATAGCGGGGCATGTTTTCAATGGAAGAAGTGGGTAGGTTCCTGGTCAAAAGCTTATCATGAGGGAAAACCAAAAATCCCGTGGAAAAACTGAATACGCCCGTGACAAACTGCGCGAAAACGTGAAAGTACAGGGCCTCGAATGTCAAAGCAGGTCGCATTTTTATAAACCGTGAATAGGCGGGGTCCGACAGCACTGTACTGTATATCAAAGGCCGCAAATTAATTCTCACACAACACAGCATTTAGTCATTGTTCATGGCAACAACAAAAAAATACCCCTTGTCCTTACACTATTTTCCCATCAAGTTGAGATCATCGGCACATCGGCGTACGCACTCTTGGCCCAATTAATTCCTGAATGGCCTGGCTCGGCATGAAGTTTGACGAAAGCTAGCCATAATTTAGAAAAAGGCTCGGGGGCTGATTACGTCATTCCATGGTGGTGTTCAAAAAAAACACCTTGGGATATTTAATATCCACCAACTAATGCCAACAGATGGGTCCCCTGCTTGGCACTCATCCAAGGACAAACACAGTTTGTGATGTCATTGCCCTGCCTGCGAAGCCCCACATGACAGTTTGTGGTCGATGTTAGAAATCAAACCAAGACAAGATGCATTTAGTCAAACCATTTAGAAATCAAATTTAGAAATTAGTCAAACCATCAAGATGCATTGAGTGAAACCATTTAGAAATCAAACCAAGACAACAAGACAAGATGCATAAGATGATTCAAATGAAAGTGCACTCGGTGTAGACACAGGTAAACAAATATATCATCAGGAATAATAATAATACACCTCGGTTGCACTTACCCCTCAATTGAATAATACACAGATAAACAGTGCCCTTCATAAGTATTGAACGTGAAGTCAAGTTTGTTATTATTGCTATCTACTCAAGAAATGTGGATTTGAGATAAAAACAAAATGAATACGAGGCAAGAATACAGCAAGGTCCAGCACATTTCTTGGGATGTCTATGCATCTGTTTTACCATTGTAAAACAGTAGCACTTTTATGTTCAGTCCCCCAATTTTCGGAAAACATAAGTATGCAACGGATTAATTAAAGTAGTGTCAAAGTTCGTATTGGTTGCGATATCGCTTTCATGCAATAACTGCATCGAACCTGTGACCCATTGACATCACCACATAACACTCTTGGTATCTCCTTTTAGATGCTTTTCCAAGCATTTACTGCAGCGATTTTCAGTTGTTTGTTATTGAGGGTTCTGACTTTAGTCCTCTTCAGGCAAGTGAAATGCATGCTCCATTGGATTTAAATCAGGAGGACATTTGACCTGTCCAGTGTAAAATCTTCCACTCCCTCCACCACCGATGAACTCCTTGTTGCGTTGGCAGTGTGTTTTGGATCATTGTCTTGGGTGAAGTGCCACCCAATGAATTGGAGGCACTTCTTTGTACATAGGCAGACACAATGTTTCTGTTCACTTCCAAATTAATTTTTCTGCTGCTGTCATTAGTTTCATCATCAATAAAGATGAGTGACCAAGTTTCAGAGGCAGCCATACAATTCCAAGCCACGACATTACCTCACCATGCTTCACAACTGAGGTATATGCTTTGGATCATGTGCAGTTCCTTCCTTTCTTGACACTTTCACCTTTCCATTGCTTTGGAAAAGGTTTATGTTGGTCTCATCTCAACATAAAAACTTTGTTCTAAAACTCCCCTGGCTCCACCTCTGAACTTCTTGGCAAATTCAAATCTGGCCGTTCTATTTTTGTTGCTGATGGGTTTGTATCTTGCTGCGTTGTCTTTGTAATTCTGCTGTTGAAGCCTTCTGCAAACAGCAGCTTGTGATACTTTCACCCCATGCCTCTGGAGGTTGTTAGTGATGTCAATGACAGTTGTTCAGGTTTTTCTTCACAGCTCTGATGATTTTTCTTGTCATCAATTACATTTGTTTTCCTTGGCTGACTGCGCCATTGTATATTGCAAAGTACACCAGTACTTTCTTTTTCAAGATATTCCAAATTGTTGTATTTGCTCGGCGAAATTTTTGTGCTATGGTTCTAATTAAACTCTTCTGTTCTTTCACCTTCAAATTGCTTGCTTTGCTTTTCATGGACAGTGCTCTGGTAATCATGTTGGTTCATGCCCACTGACTCCAAAGGCAGACTCCAAGGCAAAAGCAAAGGCGAAACCAAAAAGAGACATCACAGCTCTCTTTAGTGTGAACGATTAATGCCAATAACACCAATATCCCCCTTCCGCCAGCGGCGGGGGATAAAACGCTGAGCAATAAGAAACACCTGCCAGTCATTTGTTCCCAATACCGATGCTTACCTAAAATGGGGATTGAACTAAAAAGTGCTGTTCTTCAATTGATGAAAACATATATGCATAAAATTACCAAGAAATATAAACTCACCTTCTGTACTTTTGCCTCGTATCATCTTTTGATCTCAGATCCAAATTTCTGAATATAGCAATTTTAACAAATTTGACTTCATTGTTCCAATACTTATGGAGGGCATTGTACATTTGTGAGATTATTTTTGAGAAATCTTTAACTGTCAAAGGAACCCTCTCCTCTTTCCATGAAAGAGAGGAGGTTTTTCTTTGAAAGTTTCAAGATGGGTGTTCACCAAAACCTCAGGTCATCCCCTTCCCATATGCATGACAGTTACCCTGATCAACCCCACCCTCTCCCCCACCCCCTTCCCATGCTTTCATTATGTTATACGTGGGAAACAACAAAGCGATCCAAAATGAAAACACCCACCTTCTTTCGTGTCAAGTTTCCAATTAACAATCATATTTAAACCCTTGAAAGACTCAGGACGCTGCTGCTGCTGCTGCTGCTGCTGCGTCGGTTGTCGGTCCTCCTTTTCAGAGTTTATGTCTGTTTGAATTGATGCACTGCTTTGATTTTCCATAACAACTGAAATGAAAATAAATAGAGGTGATTTACAACATCATTTGCCCCATTTTTTGCTATTTAACCGAAGGGGATAAGTAATCATTGTGATGTACTGATGCTTGCATGAGGAATCACAATATGGAAACACTCTTGGACATGTTGTGTAAAGTGTTGAGGGTATGAAATTGGTATTCAATTGAAGAATTCAAATCTAGTTGAAGCAGAAGTATCAATAAGTTGAATTCTGTAGTTCTAGAAACAAGCTCGTCTCTGAGGAACTACAATGTAGAGAAAAAAAAACTGTGAATAATGATCTCCAGGGAGTGGTTCAATGCTTGCCCACCTGGCCAGGTCTAACTTGCCTGGTGATGCCGATCTATTTTGTGCTCACTCCTCATGCCTTCAAGGCAAATAAGGACCATCCATCCATTGGGACCACACTCTGTGCAGAGCGTGGTGCTGCATAAGCAGCCTCTTTGGCTATTGAGCACAATCCTGCACGGGTCGACACTCCGACACAGAAATAAGGATGGAGAGAAAAAATATAACCGACGAAAAGGCAGCACTGCCTAAAATCCTTCTCAATGAGAGAAAACGTGTCATCCAAACCAGTATGGCATGTTTTCTTCTTCATGAGAAAGGTACCATGTAAAATACCTCTCTCTTCATTGAGAGAGGAACCTTGAGAGAGGTCAAGCCAGATTAGATCTGTCACTTGCTGCAGGTACCAGGTAAACCTTACTAACATGTTCATTAGTCGGGTTGTCGGCAGAATAAACCGTCTCCCCCACCAGGTTTTCTGGGAGAGGAGGGTGTATAGATATGGACACCCAGCAGGATTAAAACAAAACTGCCCAAAACAAAGCTCATCCATTTATATGCCCAACTGTATCTGCGGACGTCCTCCTGCAGTTGGGTTACTTTTGTAAGGAGGTTGGTGGAGGATTTGGCACTTCGGCCACCGTAAAACACATCATTCCGCAAAACCAACAAATGTTACTATCTGAAATCCCACTCTGTGGGAGAAATCTTCTGTGCTGCGCTCACAGGAAGACGGGATTGGGACAAAGCCTCGGGACCCCATTCCTTGATGAAGGAGGAAAACCATGTGGGGTAAACGTCCAGGGTCAGATTGCAGTGCTGTGTGTGGAGTGGTGCTGAGGTGTCATCCACCAGACGGTGTTCTCCTTGCGGTTAACCTGAGGCGGTCCTCACTCATGCTGGGTGGGTGCCTGGAAGTCCGAACTCCAAGAGAGGATTATCACCCATCTCTGTGATCATCTGAGCTCAAGCGTTTGAAACACAGTTATTGGAGCACTCTCTGAGGTTTGGAGACCGGAGAGTGGTGAGATCATGGCGGGTAGTGCACGTACAATTGGTCTGGCCACTCTGATGGTTTACCATACCCAAGGAGTTGCTGTGGCTGAGTCCAATAAGCTGACTCAAATAATAATGAGGTAACACTGGTCAATGAACGTATTATGAGATTAAGGTTCGTCACTTCCTTGGTGTGCTTTCCCTGTGTCTGTATATGCTCCGACTAAGGTGAGTGATCTCACCGTGAAGGACGCTTTCAATGCCGCGCTCGAGTCTGTGGCTGAACAGTGCCCCAGGCGAGATTTTCTTCTCGTCTTGGGGATTTCAATGCATCGACTGGAACTGATACGGATGGTTATGAGACATGTGTTGGTCCCATGGTGTTGGAACTGTGAACCAGAATAGCACTAAGTTCCATGACTTTGCAAGAAGTCATGGACTGGGGGTGGCTGGTTCATGGTTTCAGCGCCCACAAGCTCATCGCTGGACTTGGTATTCCAATGCTGGCGGTGTGGCAAAGGAGATTGACCATGTGCTCATTGATTGTCACTGGAGGATGATCCAGAACTGCAGGGTCTACCAGAGTGTTCAGCTCCTCAACACCGACCACAGGCTTGTTGCAGCAACTCTGAAGTTGCCAGCACAGATCCAGGAGAATTGTACCATCCTCGCCTAGGCTGTATGTTGTCAAATGCAAGGATGAGAGGATAGCTGAGGAGTTTGCGAACAGGTGAATGGGGAGATGGGTCTGTTCTTTGGGAATCCTGAAGGTTGTGGTTGCCTTCAAGACCACCGTCCTTGATGTTGCTGTGGATGTCTTGGAACTCACATGAGGACGAAGACGAATTTTGTCTCTCAAGGGACACTGGATATCATTGACCAGAGTCGCAGAGCAAGGCTTAATGGCAGAGCTGAGCTGTTCAGGGAGCTGAGGCATAAAACTGTATGTGTGCTGAGGGTGGACAAGGGGCCGATGTGCAAGGAATCTGTGACAGGGAAGACCATCACCTGTGGTCAAGTAATTCTCATCCCGCTTACAGGAGAATGCACGCATTGCATTCCTCCAAGCCCATCCCTCGGTGTACTGCAGTTCAAGCGGAGGGTGGTAACTCTTGACAGAGGAGTCCGAAAGTGAAGGCCCGCTGCGCCGGTTTCTTTGAGCGGCTGTACCAGGCTGACCCACCAGCTGTCGAGTTGGACGTCAGGGGTGTTAACATCCCTGTTGCTGACCCACCAATCAACTGTGGTCCACCTAGGCTTGTCGAAACACAGCCTGCGGTGAACCTGTTGAAATGGTGTAAAGCTCCTGGGATCTATGACATCCACGCTGCAGAGTGTGAGATGGTGGTACTCGTCTCTCTGCATGCAGTTCTGTACTCTGTCTGGAACACAGGCATCATCCCAACTGACTGGAGAGGGGCCTTGTTGTCCCTTCTGGAAAGGAAGGGTGACCGCCAGGACTGCAACAACTACCGAGGGTGACGCTGCTCTCATTGTCAGGCAAGGTCTTTGCTCGGATAATTCTTGATAGGGTTCGCCACCATCTGCTAGAGCACCAGTGAGCAGAGCAGTCAGGCTTTAACCAACGAGGTCAACGATTCACCGTATCCTTGCTCTTCAGGTCCTCACCAAATGCCAGACGAGATTTTGGCAGGGGCTGTTTGCAACCTATGTTGATCTCTGCAAAGCATTCAATTCAGTAAATTGGGATGCCCTCTGGAGGATTTTTGGTCTTCATGGGGTGCCACCAAAACTTATCAATCTGATGTCTGAACTACACTCTGGTAATGAGAGTGCTATGAGATGTGGTGACACCATCTCTGACTTATTTCCAGTTTTTGCTGGAGTATGTCAGTGGTGCGATCTGGCTCCCACACTTTTCAGTGCTTGTATGGACTGCATTCTGAGGAGGATGTCGGAGAGATTAGCTGCGGTGCATTGTTGTTGAGAATGTCAAGATCTCTGACCTTGATTTCACAGTCATCTTGCGGAGACTCTAGACATCCTTTTTGGGCTGAAGAGATGTTGAATGAGGAGTCGGAGCCGCTGGATCACGGGTTTCCTGGGTCAAAAATGAATCCAGGCCTTTCAAAGACATCTTGGATTGCTGCTATCTTTGTGGTGAGGATGGTGAGGTCACAGAGAAATTGAGTTACCTTGGCAGTGAAATCCATGTCTCTGCTGGCTCTGAGCCAGACGTCATAGATGTCTGCGTCGGGCTTGGGGAGTCATGGATTCACTGGATCATGGGGTATGGCGCTGCTGGTATCTGTGCAGGAGGACAAAAGTATGAGTCTTCAGATCCTTAGTGATTCCAGTCTTGCTCTACAAATGTGAGACTTGGACTGTGACCAGGGTCTGAGATGAAAACATAATTCCTTTGGTCCAGGTCTCTTCGGAGAATGCTTGGCTATCACTGGCCGGACTTTGTGTCCAATGAGCGGTTGCTGAGTGAGACTCAAATGAGATTTGTTACCTGCATCGTCCGTGAGCGTCCGTTGCGGCTGATGGACATGTGGCTCATTTTCCTGACGCTAATGCTGGCTCACCAGATTTTCTCAGTGAGGGAGCCTCGTGAGCGGAGGAGGCCAATGGGCTGACCATGTGCCTTGTGGTTGCAGCAGGTTGATCAGCATCTCAAGGAGATGGGATGGGTCAGGCATCTGCTTGGGGGATGGCCAGACGAGGCCCCTGGAGAATTGGCGGAAAGTGGACGCGACGACGCGCAGCTCCGGCGCATGCCCATACCTGAACTGACAAACCAGTAAATCTGACACACACCTTCAACCAACTACACAGTAAATCCAGTTTGAAATTTGAAGTCCAAGTAATCCCTCCAACAGTAAAGGAACATGACAGTTGCAGCAGAAGGCCTAATATGCAATCACTGAATATTTTATACAGCCTCTCTTATTGGTCTGGAGAGATACCTTTCAGGTGTTTCACGTGCAGGGTGATCCGTTAATCTGTGCGATCTCCATCTGACGTTAAACTGTGTGTCCCTCCGTTCATTACTTCGTGGATGTTAAAGATCCCACGGTGCTTCCATGAACAGATTGTGAGTTACTGCCAGTACCCTGGCCAAATTACAAACTCCTGCAACCTCGCTTGAGTATCCTGCTTCGGAGTGGCGATCCGTCCAGAATCATATAAAATCGTCAAGAGAATGCTTCGCAGAACGATGCTCTTTTAGTTGTGGAATACATTTCTTCTTTGCAACATAATCATTAATCATACTCTTTCCATAACTCACATATAGTTGATAATTTACAAGTCAAATCTAAGTTTCAGCTGCATGTATGATCACTGTACGTGACCTTTCATCGATTGATTGGCATTCAAACAAAGTAATTCATGTCAAACGTTTTCAAGCAGTGTCAAGCACAGAGAAGCAGGAATTCAGGGACACATTGGGAGAGGATGATGGGAATGGTTGAGCTGGAGGTGGGCTGTGCATTGCAGGGGACTTTTATCACGCATGTGGGAGTAGCGAAACTGGGGAAGAGGAATATTTTGGTAAATTGGTGGGGAACTCGGAAAAGAGAGGGCCAAGAGATGGTGAGCTGGTGGCGTGGAATGGGATGGCCACAGCTGGTTCATTCTTTCAAAAGTGGGAAAACAACAAGATTACCTATAGGAGTGGACATCGGAGAACATAACTGGATTTGGTGGTGGTAAGGCAGCAACATTTGGTGAGGGTTAAGGATTGTAAGGCAGTGTGGGAAAGCATGTTACCCCCAGCACAAGTACTTGCCTTGGTCACTGGAGGACCACGCATGAAGCGAACAGTATCAGGACCCTCAGATGTTAAGCCAGCCACCTCACCATCACCAGGTCGATATTAAATAACAATAAAATACCACCTGTCAGACATCTAACGCTTGCATGACATGACTCAATAAATGTAATATGAACATCATAATAGTTTATCATTGTAAAAGTACCAATAACATGCAAAATCTATGTTTCCAAATACCTCCAGTTTCATAAATGTAGTTATTTTTACATTTTGTTTATATTCACACCAAACCTTGAATCGATCTCCTGCACTCATAAGGTGCATTATTCGAGGATGTAGGGTGGTTTGAAAATGGGAAGGGTGCTCTTTACAAATTTACCAGACGAGACGTATAAAGAAGAAGCGCTATTCACTCTTCATTCAACATTATGCCTGAGCCTAAACGTATTTTACGTGGCAAGCAGAACTCGCTTGACGCGGCGGGGAGCACACCCCCCCCCCCCCCACCACCACACCAAATTCCACCAACCTACAGGCCTGTTTATTTTGCCATAATATTGTACATAATTCCAAGATATGATTGTCTTGTTTTTCCCATTGCAGTGACAGGTACATTACCACAAAGTATTTTTCTGACCTTCGTAATGAGGACCAATTCATCCTCTGTGCTTCCACGGTGATTGCAGCCTGTGGAGAATATAAAAAGGAGAATATTTCCTCAGAACAATTCTACATCTTCGCCAGCATTAGACATGACAGAAAATAAACTGGAACAGCACTTAGTAGAGTGCATACCTCTACCAGGTAGAACAGTTTGCATTTTCTATCCCACTGATAGGCCATCCCACTGAGAGGGATGGATTGGGAGGATACACTACAGAGGGAATTGATGAGGCACCACCATAACTTCAAGAATTAGAATGGTTAATTGGTTATCTTTGACATCAGCAAGGTTATGTTTTCTGGCTTGCCCAAGGATGGACACAGTTGTTGCAAGCCACACACTGAAAATTTACCTCAGTCAAAATAACCTTGCATGTTCAAAGTGAGCTGCTTGACTGGAATGGCTTCCCCACAAGATTCAGTGTACCATTTGCAAGAGGATGTATTGCTGCACCATAAAAAGATGCATCAGCGAGAGCGAGGAGAGCGAGAGAGCGAGCTTTTGTGACATATTATCAGATTGAATAAATGTCAGATTCTGTGTAAATGGCAGCCCAATCATTTTGGCAAACAGCAGAATATAGTCCCTGCAGTTGTCCTGTGCAAACAGACATCTTCTGTGGCATTGAGGTTGCTACCTCCCAAAAGAGAGACAGATACAGGCTTTGACAAGAACATGGTCAGAGGAGCCAAATTGGGAGAGGACCAAGATGGGCAGAGGAGTGAAGATGGGGAGAGGAGTGAAGATGGGGAGAGGAGTGAATATGGGCAGAGAAGGATCAGGAGAGGATCAATGTAAAGTGAGTCATGGCCAGTTTGAGGAAGAGATAGACTTGATGCAGAAATTCATGTTGGGAAGTATATAAATCCATTTGAATATCCTTACTGGCAGATGCAATGAGGTGTGCCTGACGTTTGACTACCTGCTCTTCCTTGAAGCACCTGAGCTCTGAATTGGACTAATGATCAAAACTGGTCACATCTAATTTCCTCTGGTATTAAACATACTCCTATCAAATAAACTTTGATAAAATGTATTCTTTATCTTTTCCGCTGATGTAGACTGACACTCTAGCGTTCACAGAGAACAGCATTGTGATGTATTTGATCAAAATCTACATACCATTGCCAGTTTTTGTCAGCATCGAATAAAACTTTGGGTGGACCTTTTGGCATGAGATTTTAATGTCTCATTCAACAGCTTCATGTACGTTTCCAGCTGCAAAACAAAGTCTTATGTAACGAATGGCAAAGCAAAGTTGAATGATCATCATCACAAATTGTCTCAATAATTCAGCTTGGAATCTTGAAAGATTATTTATAAGCGATAACCTTGTGGTGGGAAAAGAAATGTGAAGAAAACTGCGAACATTATGCACTGCTTTCACACACCTGGTGGTGTCATGGTTGGACATGTATGCTCCAAATCAGGGAGTTTGATGGTTCGAATCAAGTACGAGTAACACTAAAAATTTATTAAATGGTACGTGCTGCTTTTTCCTCGGCACTCAACATTTAAAAAGGTAGAGGACGGACAACCATAGGTTGGCAATCATAGCACAGGCTTTGATGGACCTCATGGCCTCCTCCTGCATTGAAGTTACTTGTAAGTGGAAACTCATATCATTGTTGTTGTTGTGTGTCGTTCCTACAACAGTGAGTGTAAGACTGCAGTTGGTGGAACTGTTTTGGAATCCACCACTTTTGTTTCATCTTTATGGTGTAAATAATACCAACAGATTTTTGGATTCAACACGCTCATATTTTTGAACCTTTGAGTTGCCTTCTTTGGTGTTCCTACCTGAGCACAGAGGTCATGATGTTGTGACCCCAGGTTCAAATCCAATATACTCTCTTTGACCATTGTCTGTCCATGCACTTTACGTCATAGTAAGGTAGAAGTGCACCTGAGCCTTCATTATTGTTCAATTAAAAGCATAAATATAACATGATAATAAAATTACTTACACAGAAACAAGATTTTGCAAGAAATAAATGCAAGTTTAAAACGTATTTACTCATCTCATTCAACAGTCTGGCTCTCTCATGCTCTTTCACTTTACCTTGACATCGTTTTCCTCGATGTCCTCTTCAATGTTTAAAACCTTTCCTTTGATTTCCATGTCTATGTTCGGAAGCGCCTTTTTTTCAAAGCCTCCTTCCGTCTTGCCATCACCAAATGGGAAAAATTCTGGAATGTAAACAACCTTCACGTGAACCAACAATACCTCATACTTCAGTGGCAACAAAAAAAATGTTTACTTGGCATTATATTCAAACAAAAACAGGTCAGGGTGGAAGGGAAACACACGATTATGACACAGGGTTATATCTTCAACACTATATTGATGAAATAGGCCGTCATGTATTTTTGTTTGTCTGACAGCGTGTTTAGAAAGACGGAATCATTGTCGATTGCACTTCATTGCTGAAGACAGCCGGTCACATGACATGAACTATGTCAATTTGTTCACAGTAAAGAAGCTGCTGCCCGGTCAGCAACCATATTCTGAGATAGCAAGCTATGTAAACCTGGGGTCGAGAAACTACATGAAGACAAGATGAATGGTTAAGACAGGGATTTTGAATTTTGCCAGGATGCCGGTGACAACTTGCTACTCCGCGAAAATACATGAAATCTTTAACGTGCACAAAATGATCGCAAGCAGGCAGGACACCCAGCGTTAACGTCCATGCGAGGGACGGAGCACACAATGATGCCTCACCCTGCTTGCGGACATACCAGGATAACATTTCATAGCTGGGACGATAAAACATCATCACAGAAGTGGTAAACAATGGTTACATCATTGCCACTTCAGGTAGATGGATAACCTTAACAACTAAATCTACAGTTTCGAATTAAGAAAGAGAGTGGTACCGACAATAACTCACAGCTCTGTAATGAAAGATACCATGGATCATATTTATCCAACACCGCATGCGAATAAACAAATCCCCAGGTTAACATCCATCCGAGGGACGGTGCATCAACCAGAATCAAACCCAGAAAAGACAATACAAAGATCAGTGTGCTAACTCAGCAGAACTATTTTGAACTGTCAATTAACAGTGAACAGGATATTAATAATCATATGAACAACAGCGAACACAGAATTACAAGTAAAGAACAAACAGTTTAGGATGACAAATTAATTTTCAATAAGCTATCCAAGATAATTATTCTCTCCACAAGTGTAATGTGCAAATCCCAATAAGGGCCCTCACAAAGCAGAACAAGTTCATCCTATTGTCCATGAAGATATCTCCAAGAGTGCAAAGAGAAAACAATTTTCTTCACTTCAGAGCAAATAATAAAAGGAATACCTGTCTCCTTTACTGCAGGTAATGTCACTTGAATCCAAGTTCACGTTCGAGCTGCCATTCTTTCCAACATCTTTTTCGAAACCAATTCATTTCTGGATGCTTCCACATCCTTTACAACCGCTGAATTTTTCTCCCTCACATAGCCTTTGGTGAGAGCATGCTGTTGGAACATTAACAACATGATCAAACAGGTGGTAGAAATCGAGGAAGCTGAATGAAAAAGTTATCATCGGGGATACCAATAATCATCACCTGCAAATACAGATGTGTGAGGGCGTGTCGAGAAATATCCTTCCATTCTTTTTTCCAAAAGAGGAAAAGATATTAAAATGAAACAAACACTGATATGAACATTAATATTTATTCTACGACGGTGTATATTATTACTCAACATAATCACGACTGCGGTCCGCATTTCTCCCAACATTCAAAATGTTTTTTGATGGTGTCATGGTAGAACCATACATCTGCTGACGAAAGCAGCGCTTCAAAGCGGCCTTGACATCATGGCGGGAAGAAAATGTTCTCCACGAAGGTTTTCCTCCATCGACCCTCTCTTATTCAGTCATCCCAACTCTCACCTGCATTCAGTCATCCCAACTCTCACCTGCAGTCAGTCATACCAACTCTCACCTGCAGTCAGTCATCTCAACTCTCACCTGCAGTCAGTTATCTCAACTCTCATCTGCAGTCAGTCATCCCAACTCTCACCTGCAGTCAGTCAGCCAACTCTGCAGTCATCTCATCTACAGTCAGTCATCACAGATCATTGGGCAAGACATCAATTGTCTTTGTCTCACTGTGCCCCAAAGATCCTCTGTCAGATAGTGAACCTGCTGCCGTGTCATTTTTTCTCCCCCATGAACCAAGATTTCTGCAACACTGGAACGCCATCGGGTAGAGCGCATCCTCTGCCAGACTGAACAATTTACGTTTTGGATCCACTGATGGGCTGGATCTGAACCAAAATCGAACGGCTTGATCTTGTCACCAAACCAATCCACCTAATTTTGTCAAACTCATCCACAACTTTTGAGAGATCATGATATCAACATAAATCAAATTAGTATGGTGTTCGCACAGGCATGATGGCTGAATGGACTCCACCTGTGTCTCATTTCCTTGTATTTCCTTGTGTACAGTATACTGTATAGCTTTTGGCCCATCTCTCAATTTTCGAAATAGACCACGTTGACCTTTTGACCTCAACATAATTGGTGTTGAATTCAGTGAGCTGAAATGAAAATCCTGTTCAAATTTCACGTCAATCAGATGAAAATTGACAATTTTAGATATTTGCCGATGCTGACCTTTTGGCCGAAGTTAACCTTAACGGCATCTTTTGGCCAATGTTAACCTTATGGGACGGACCCCACAATCTCCAAAAGTTCCAGAAATTGGCTGAGCAGTTTGGGCAGTCGGCGAGCGGACACAAACAAACAAACCGAACAGATCAACATTCTTGGCAAAAACATTTTTTTGCAATTAACAAACAGACAGGGGTGAAAACAACCTCCATCGACCTCCGGTTGTGGAGGTAAACTAGTATTACTGAGTCCTGTTCTCCACTGCAGCTCCATAAACACAAGGTGTTAAAAATTTAGTGAATCACGCCAAAAGAGAGTTGATGGTGAGATTCATGCCATGATGGGTTGGAAGGTTTGTGCAAACAATCACATGATTAAGATCAAAACAAATGCAGGAATGAGAATTGCTGATTCCAGGTCTGTATGAAGACTGCATATTGTCAGAGTCCCCATGCCTTTCTGGTGTACACAGTGAAAAATAAAAACATGATCCCAAATCAAAACGACAATGAAGTCCATGGCACGCCATCACAAATGCTAAATCACGCACTTCCCATCGAAAGAAGGGTTGAAAGATGGCAAAAAGTTCCACCAGGAATGACCCAACATCTAATTACCTCAACCACCGAAGGTGTAGGAGGTGATGTATCACCGCTTTCTGTCTGTTTGTGTGCAGGATATCTCAAAAAGTTGTGGACGGATCCGAATGAAATTTTGTGGACAGGTTGGGTGCGTGACAGAGGACGAACTGATTAGATTTTGTGAAGATCCGGAATCCGGATCTGGCGATTAGAATTTTTCAAGTGATCTTCCTATTGAGAGATCGGGCCAAAACGTATAGCAT
>CM068962.1:109964818-109985555 GCA_035128595.1 Eptatretus atami | reverse complement strand
AGTCATGGATTCACTGGATCATGGGGTGTGGTTTGCTGACCGGTAAACGCTGTGCAGGAGGTATGTGTGAACCTTGCTGCAGCTGATTTAGTAAACATCACTCTTCCATAATAGTTTCACGGGGAATGCAACAATATTCGGCGTAAGTGTTGCAATATGGAATTTAGAGTAAATGTGCACATTCTCTGACAGTTTTGAAACCTCTTTCATTTCAGGTCACTTGTCATTAGCTGAATATAACAAGTATACCGATTACTTGAAGAGGTGAATGTGTTCAATGCACGAAAATGTGAGGAACTCAGGTGAGTTAAAACTTCATTTTAACCTCTGCCACCAAGGTGGATGGAAGTTGTGTTTTCACTCCGCGTCTTTCTGTTTGTTTGGTTGTGTGGCGAGATTATCTCATAAAGATATGAGAGGATTTAGAACAAAACTTGGTGTACAGCTTGGGGTGTGTGATAAGGACAAATTAATTCAATTTTTAGTGAAGATACGGATCTGGATTTGGATACAAGAATTTTTAAGTGATTCTGTCACCACTGAGATACGGGCAGCAAAAACGATAGACAGCACGAAATCTCAAAAAAACTGTGGACGAGTTATGACAAAACTTTGGTGGATGAGTTGGGGAGTGACAAAAACAAGCCGACTTTGATTTTGATGTCCGGAAGCAAATCCGCCTCTCAGTGGGATACAAAACGTTAAACTTCATCCTGTCGGAGGTGTGTGCTCTCCTGAGTGCTATTCTCTTTAACCTGCATTCTGTCCAAATGGAAGGGCGAAAGTTTCAGGAGCTGGACCGCGGAGAAGAGGCAGCACAAAACAAAACAGGAAGGTGACCAATCTGTCGGCAAAAGATCAAGAAATGCAGAAGGAAAATCTCGCACTCTATTTCCATGGTCCACCTGTCCTTTCTATTTCTTATTTTTTGCACATCTTCCTATCCAATCATTCATCATAGCTTTCCCGGTCAGACACTGGAAGAGTTCCATCTCTTGAACCTTTAGGACGATGGAATTTCATTCCAGGGATTTATGTTGCCTCCATTTAAATGATTTGAAGTTGCGTTGTTAATCAATCGGTAACCAGGCTTTGGATTACGTCTCCTGAATCGAAGTTACTCGTACAAGTCACGTGCTTTGGCTTTTTCCGTCGCCAATTTTCCTGTGCTGCCAGTCTCACGCCGAGACGTTTGATTCATTGACGTCATGAAGCTTGCAGGCACACACACAGCCACACATGGTTTGCCGTTTCAAGACATGTTGGCATGTACCTGTAGTCCTGTGTGTACGGAATGTAAATTTAGCTGATTATACGCACTGGCAGTTGGACACTGTGCCACCATGGCTGATGTTCATAGTCTTTTATTATTGTCCCACCTCAAACATGGAAATTTCAATTTCCACACAAACTACAAATGGCAATTCAATTCATGAATTTGGAATCCACGCCCGCACGCGTGAGGCTCGCGCGTGTGGCCCGGCGTGACAGAGGTTGAAAACGATCCATGCCAGGGAACCATCCGAGTGCAGACTATTGAAAAGTTAATACTTTTGGTTCTGGTGAGTGCAAACCACCTGTCTGCGACGATTGGAAAATTTTAAATTGTAATGGGTTTTGTTTTTGACAGGCCTGTCCAGGTTGTGGGGACATGAAAGAGCTGTGAGCCTCAGACTGCTCGTGTGCGTAATTGTTGTGAGAAAAGCCTCAAGACTGCTCGTGTTGTAAGTGGTGTGAGGAATGACGCGAGAATGCTTGTGTGTGTCGTGGTATGAGAAAGACTGCATGGGCGACCGTGTACAAAAGCGGGAGGAGCAATAAGCATGGACAACAGGCTGGATTCTCCGTATCGTGGGGGAATCCATCGGGAAGAGGAAAGAAAGAAAAGGTTTGGAACACATGGGCACTCGTAAAATTTGTGCCTTAATGGGAGACAGTAGCAATAGCCTTATGGGGAAGGATTGCATTAGTTAAATGAAATGGAGATTAGATTAGTATTATATGGAGTGTTAGGCCGATGGGATGGAACAGAGTGGATTCGAGATTGTTAACCTTTCGTGGTACGTCGAGAGATTAGTGACATCGGTGTTAAAAGGAAGCGTGCATAGTTTATGGGATTCACTTTAATAAAATTATTTCAACTTTTTTACTGTTAAAATATGTGTTGGAAGAGTGTTTATATATCTCGTTTATGCACAAAAAGTAATATCACATGACGACAATTACGACATCCCCCACCCAGCCTTATTCCATTGATGTATTTCTTATGGAAAAATTGATTCAATTTAAGTCACTATTTCAAAGAACGCATCCTCGATGTAAAGTGAGGTATCCCTGTAGTTGATTGAGAAAGTGAAGTATGGAAAGGAATCCAGATGAAAATCAGAAACTGTGGGACTTTGGGAGATGCAGAAGATTGTGGTGTTGCAGGCTGTGACAATTACAGAACTTCCAACTCGCCTTGGAAGATCAGTGATGAAAGCAGAAATTTGGTTGAGTGGATTGTGGTGACAAGGTGAATAAAGTGGAGATGAAGAATTGAAGAGCCTGCAAACCAAGATGAGGTTACACAATGCAGCAATCTCTGTGTTGAGCTGTATGGGTCGGAAGTCTGCACTTGGAGAAGTCGGGGAAAAAGCAGACTAATTGATTTTGATCCTGGATGCCTGAGATGAATACTTGGGATTCACTGGATGCCGAGTGTAACCAACAAGGAAGTGAGGATAAAAGCTGGACAGAGGAAGTTGTCAGCTTGCCGAAGAGCAGTCTGACGTGGTCTGTGCCTGTGTGGACAATGGGGGAAGATTGAAGAGCCACTCCAGAGAGATGTTACTGAAGAAGAGACCCAAGAGGAAGGCCAAAAAGAAGATGGAAGGATGTGATTAAGGAAGGACCTAATCAGAAAGCATCCAATACTAGAAATGGAGGCTCAGAATTGAAGCTTTGGAGATGAAGGATTCACAGACGGCGACGCAGCGCTGAACCGGTGGCCAGCGTCTTAAATGAATGAACCTTTATGTCCGTATGTTCGTCCGTCATATCATGTGCTCCTAAACGGTTGTGCAAAATTCTCCAAACTTGGTAATTATGATCACCCCTTGCCACATGGCAAGAAGGTGTGAAGCAGTCATTTTGGCTCCACACCGCCCTGGTGGTGTTTGGTTCCACCCCTTAGGGTGGAACAAAAGGTCAAAATACCAAAAAAGTGCAATGCAATTACGGCACATTTTTAGATGAAATTTTGTATATGCAATCAACATTGGGACGCATGGAAGATATATAACGAATTTTTTTTTGATTTGACCCCTGGTTCATGCTCCAGAGGGTGAGGACTTGAGATCATAGGGATCAGAACAGGAAAAAACCAAAAGGGCAATCGTGTGAGCGCATACCTCAACCATGTATATGCCTGATTCAGTAGAACATATCAGGCACAATACATTTTGAAATTTCATGCTATACATAGTTTTTGGCCCGATCTCTCAATAGTGAAGAATCACTTGAAAAATTCTAGCCGCCGATCCGATCCGGATCTTCACACAAAATCTAATCAGTTCGGTCGTTCACGCACCCCACCTGTCCACAAAATTTCATTCGCATCCGTCACAACTTTTTGAGATATCCTGCACACAAACAGACAGAAAGCGGTGAAAACATCACCTCCTAACTCGTGGTTGAGGTATTAGATGTCGGGTCATTCCTGGGTGGAACTTTTTGCCATCTTTAACCTTCTTTCGATGGGAAGTTGTAGTGATTTAGCATTTGCGATGGCGTGCCATGGACTTCATTGTCGTTTGATTTGGGATCATGTTTTTATTTTTCACTGTGTAACACCGAAAAGCATGGGACTCTGACAATCTGCAGTCTTCATACAGACCTGGATCCAGCAATTCTCATTCCTGCATTTGTTTTGATTCACTCATGTGATTGTTTGCACAAACCTTCCAACCCATCATGGCATGAATCTCACCATCAACTCTCTTCTTTTGGCATGATTCTACTTAAATTTTTAACACCCTTGTGTTTAATGGGAGCTGCAGTGCAGAAACAGGACTCAGTAATAACTATGTTTACCTCCCACAACCGGAGGTCGATGGAGGTTTTTTCACCCCTGTCATGTTTGTTAATTTGCAAAAAAAATGTTTTTGCCAAGTATGTTGATCTGTTCGGTTTGTTTGTTTGTAGTCCGCTCGCCGACTGCCAAACTGCTCAGCGCAATTGTTTCTGGAACTTTTGGAGATTGTGGGTCCGTCCATAAGGTTACATCGGCCAAAAGATGCCATAAGTTAACTTCGGCCAAAAGGTCAGCATCGGCAAATATCTAAATTGTCAATTTTCATCTGATTGACGTGAAATTTGAATAGGATTTTATTTCAGCTCACTGAATTCAACCACCAATTATTGTTGAGGTCAAAAGCGTCAACGTAGGCTGCATTTCGAAAATTGGAGAGATGGGCAAAAGCTATACAGTACTACTGTACACAAGGAAAATCAAGGAATATGAGACATCAGTGGAGTCCATTCAGCCCATCATGCCTGTGCGACACCATACTAATTTTGATTTATGTTGATATCATGATATCATCAAAATTGTGATGAGTTTGACAAAATTAGTGGATGAATTTGTTTGGTGACAAGATCAAGCCGTTCGATTTTGGTTCAGATCCAGCCCATCAGTGGGATCCAAACGTAAATTGTTCAGTCTGGCAGAGGGATGCGCTCTACGCGAGTGCGTGTCCAGTGTTGCACATGAATCTTGGTTCATGAAGGAGAAAATGACAGGCAGCAGGTTCACTATCTGACAGAGGATCTTGGGACAGCAGTGAGACAAAGACAATTGATGTCTTGCCCAATGATTGTTGATGACTGACTGAGTATGAGATGATGCAGAGTTGGGCTACTGACTGCAGTGAGAGTTGGGATGACTGACTGCAGGATGAGAGTTGGATGACTGACGCAGGTGAGAGTTGAGAGATGACTGACTGCAGGTGAGAGTTGGTATGATGACTGACAGTGGTTGCTATGAGTGAGAGTTGTTGTGCTGACTGCATTGGCATGTTGGATACTGCAGTGGTTGAGATGATTGCGTGGAGTGGAATGGGCTGAAAAAAACTGGGGGAATTGTAAGTTCGGAATGAAAGAGTGTGGAGGTGTCGAATAGGAGGACAATAGAAAACCTTCGCGGGAGAAGGCTTTCATGTCCCCAGATGATGTCAAGGCCCGTTTGAAGCGCTGCTTTCGTTTCAGCAGGATGAAAGGTTACGCATCATGAACGTCATCAACAAAACTATTCTGAATGTTGGAGAAATGTGCGGGCCGCAGTCGTGATTATGCTGAGTAAATAATATACACCTCTAGAATAATATTAATGTTCACATCAGTGTTTGTTTCATTTAATATCTTTCCTCTTTGGAAAAAAGAATAGGAGGCATTATTTCTCGACCGCCCTCACACATCTGTATTTGCAGTGTGATGATATTATTGGTATCCCCGATGATAAACTTTTTATATTCAGCTTCCTCGATTTCTACACACCGTTTAGATATGTTGTTAATGTTCCAACCAGCATGCTCTCACCAAAGGCTATGTGAGGGAGAAAAATTCAAGCTGGTTGTAAAGGCATGTGAAGCACCATGAAATGAATTTTGGTTCGAAACAGCTGTTGCCAAAAGCATGGCCGCTTCGAAAGGTGAACTTGATTCCCAGTGACATTACTTGCAGTAAAGGGAGACAGGTTATTCCTTTTATTCATTGCTCTGAAAGTGAAGAAAATTGTTTTCTCTTTGCCTCTTGGGAGATATCTTCATGACATATAGGATGAACTTGTTCTGCTTGTGAGGGCCCTTATTGGTGATTGTGCACATTACACTGTGAGAGAATAATTATCATTGGATAGATTATTGGAAAATTAATTTGTCATATAAACTGTTTGTTCTTACTTGTAATTCTGTTTCGCGTTGTTTCATATGATTATTAAATATCCTGTTGCACTGTATTGACAGTTCAAAATAGTGTCTGCTGACGTTAGCACACTGATCTTTGTATTGTCTTTTCTGGTTTGATTCTGGGTTGACTGCACCATCCCTGGGATGATGCTTAACCTGGGGATTTGTTTATTCGCATCGCCGGTGTTGGAAAATATGATCCAGGCTATTCTTTCATTACAGAGCTGTGAATTATTGTCCAGCTAACCCTTTCTTAATTCAGAAACTGTAGATTTTAGTTGTTAAGGTTATCCATCTACGCTGAAGTGGGCAAATGATGTAACATATTGTTTACCACTTCTGTGAGGTGATGTTTTAATCTCCGCAGCTATGAAATGTTATCCTGGTGTTCGCAAGCAGGGCGAAGGCATCATTGTGTTTGCTTCCGTCCCTCGCTGGCGTTTAAACTGGTTCCTGCCTGCGCATGCATTTTGTGCAGTTAAAGATTCATGATTTTTCGGGAGAGCACATGTTGTCGCCGGACATCCTGGACAAAATTCAACAATCCCTGTCCTTATACCATTGCTCTTGTCTCATGTAAGTTTCTCGTACCCCAGGTTTACTTAGCTTGCTATCTCAGAATATGGTTGCTGACCGGGCCAGCAGCTTCGTTTTACTGTTGAAACAAATTGACATAGTTCATGTCATGTGACCGGCTAGTCTTCAGCAACTGAATCATCGACAATCGATTCCTCTTTCTGACACGCTGGTCAGACAAACAAAATATCAGCGGTATGTCATCGCAATATTAGTGTTGAGATATACCTTGTCATAAATCGTGTGTTCCCCTGCAACCTGACCTGTTTTTGTTTGAATATAATGCCCAGTAAACATATTTTTGTTGCGCACGAACTATGAGGTATTGTTGGTTCACGTGAAAGCTTGTTTACATTCCAGAATTTTTACCATTTGGTGAGTGGCAAGACGAAGGAGGCTTTAGAAAAAAAAAGGCCGCTTCCGAACATAGACATGGGAATCAAAGAGAAGGTTTAAACATTGAGAGGACACATCGAAGGAACAAACATGTCAAGGTAAAGTGACAAGGCATGAGAGAGCCCAGACTGTTGAAGAAATGATAACATACTGTTTTAAAACTTGCATTTATTCGTTGCAAAATCTTTGTCTGGTAAGTTAATTTTACTGTATCATGTTATATACTTATGCTTGTATTGAACATAATGAAGGCTCAGGTGCGCTTCTACCATTATCATGACGTAAAGTAGCATGGAGCAGACAATGGTCAAAGAGAGTAATTGGATTTGAAGCCTGGGGTCACAACATAATGACCGTCTGTGCTCAGGTGAACACCAAAAGGAAGCACCTAGGACGTTCCGACGAGACAACTATGTATAGAGACTAGTGTATGAATCCCAAAAATCTGTTTGTTATCTTACTCACACAAAGATGAAACAAAAGTGGTGGATTCTAAAAACAGTTTCCACCAACTGCCCAGTCTTCACTCACTGTTGTATAACTGAAACAGACAAAACAACAACAACAATGATAGTGGTCTTTCCACTTTACGAATAATCTTCGATACAGGAAGGAGCCATGAGGTCCATCAATAGCCTGTGCGATTGCCAACCTTGTTGTCCGTCCTCTACCCTTTTTAAATTTGAGTGGCGGGAAACAGCAGCACGTACCATTTATAAATTTTAGTGTTACTCGTACTTGAATTTGAACCTCAACTCCCTGATTTGGAGCTATACATTCCAACCATGCACCGCACCAGGTGTGTGGAAAGCAGTGCATAATGTTCGCAGTTTTCTTTAACATTTACTTTCGCCACACAAGTTTATCGCCTTATAAATAATCATTCAAGATTCCAAGCTGAATTATTGAACAATTTGTGATGAGCATCATTCAACTTTTGCTTGCCATTTCCGTTTACCATAGACTTTGTTTTGGCAGCTGGAAACCGTTGACATGCAAGCTGTTGAATGAGAATTAAAATCTCATGCCAAAGAGGTCGCACCAAAGTTTATTCGATGGCTGGACAAAAAAGCTGGCAATGTATTAGATTTTGATCAAAACACATCACAAGCTGTTCTCTGTGAAATTCGCTTAGCAGTGTCCAGTCTACATCAGCGCGAAAGATAAAAGATACATTTTTGCAAAGTTTGTTTGATAGGATATGTTTAGTATCCAAGGAAATGAGATGCAGACCAGTTTTTGATATTAGTCCAATCTCGCAGACTTCAGTGCTTCCAAGGAAGAGCAGGTATGTAAACCTTCAGGCCCCTCATTGCATCTGCAGTAAGGATATTCAAATGGATTTAGTATACTGTCAACATGAATTTCTGCATCAAGGTCTATCTTCTTCCTCAACCTGCATGACTCAGCTTTACATATTCCTCTCCTAGGTATCCTTCTCTCCATAATTCACTCCTCTCCCCCATCTCTCCTCCTTCTCCCCATCTTCACTCTCTGCCCATCTTGGATCCTCTCGCCAATTTGGCTCCTCTGACCATGTTCTTGTCAAAGCCTGTATCTGTCTACTACTTTGGGAGTAGCAAACCTCAATGCCCACAGAAGAAATGCTGTTTGCACAGGACAAACAGGCAGGAGACTAATCTGGTGTTTGCCAAAATGATTGGTGCCTGCCATTTACACGAATACTGACATTTAGTTCAATCTGATAATATTGTCAGCAAAAGCCTCGTGCTGTTGTTGTGGGTTTTCGGTCCCCTCTCGCTCCGTCTCGTCTGCTGGATGCTGATGCATCTTTTTATGGTGTGCAGGCAATAACATCCTCTGGCAAAATGTACACTGAATCTTGTGGGAAGCCACTTCCAGTCGAAGCAGCTCACTTTTGAACATGCAAGTTATTGTGACGAGGGTAAATTTTCAGTGTGTGGCTTGCAACAACTGTGTCCATCCTTGGGCAAGCCAGAAAACATAACCGTTCTGATGTCCAAGATAACCGCAATTAACCATTCTAATTCCTTGAACGTTATGGTGGTGCCTCATCAATTTCCCTCTGTAGTGGTATCCTCCCAATCCATCCCCTCTCAGTGCGGAGGCCACAGTGATATGAAATGCACTGTTCTTCCTGGTCGAGGTATGCAGCTCTATCTAAGTGCGTCCTTCTCAGTTTTATTTCTGTCATGTCTAATGCTGGCGAAGATGTACAAGTTGTTCTGAGGAAATATTCTCCTTTTTTCTATTTCCCACAGGCTGCAACAACCGGTGCTAAAGCAAAGAGGATTGAATTGTCTTATTACCAAAGGTTCCAGAAAAATACTTTGTTGTAATTACCTTGTCCCACGCCCAAATGGAGAAAAACATAGACAATCTATCCTGTGAATTATTGTAACAATATGGCAGATGGAATAACAAGGCCTGTAGGGTTGGTGGAATTCT
Organism: Eptatretus atami; assembly: GCA_035128595.1. Taxonomy (NCBI): domain Eukaryota; kingdom Metazoa; phylum Chordata; class Myxini; order Myxiniformes; family Myxinidae; genus Eptatretus; species Eptatretus atami. The sequence goes on along the minus strand of CM068962.1, from coordinate 109,976,208 downwards.
CGGTGTGTGGGGAGTGCGGGGGGGGGGGGGGGTTGATGCTCCTCCCGCTGCTCAACGGAGTTCTTGCTTGCCACGTTAAAATACGTTTAGGCTCAGGCCTATAATGTTGAATGAAGAGTTGAATAGTCGCTCTTCTTTATTACGTTCTCGTCTGTAAATTTGTACAAGGAGCACCCTTCCCATTTCACAACCACCATACATCTCGCTCGAATAATGCACCTTATGAGTGCAGGAGATCGATTTCAAGGTTTTGGTTGTAATATAAACAAAATGTAAAATAAATGCTCTTATGAAACTGCGGTATTTGGAAACATGAAATTTTGCATGTTATTGGCTACTTTTACCAATGATAAACTATTATGATGTTCATAGTTACACTTTATTGAGTCTGCTAGCTAAGCGTTAGGATGTGTCTGACAGGTGGTATTTTATTGTTATTTAATATCGAGCATATAACTGGTATGGTGATGGTGCTGCTAACATCTGAGGCTGCCTACTGTTTCGGCTCATGCGTGGTCCTCCAGTGTGACCAAGGCCAGTACTTGTGCTGGGAGTGGTAACATGCTTTTCCCCACCACTGCTTACAGATCCTTATACCCTCACCAAATGGTTGCTGCTTACCACCACAAATCCGTTATGTTCTCTCGATGTCCACCTCCTATAGGTAATCTTGTTGTTTTCGCCACACTTTTGAAGAATGAACCAGCTGTGGCCATCCCATTCCACGCCACCAGCTCCACCATTCTCTTGAGCCCTCTCTTTTCCGAGTTCCGCAACCAATTTAACCAAAATTTCCTCTTCCCCCAGTTTTCGCTACTCCCATGCGTGATAAGTCCCCTGCAATGCCAGCCTCACCTCCAGCTTAACCATTCCGCATCATCCCTCTCCTGTGTCCGCCTGAATTCGCTGCTTCTCTGTGCTTGACACTGCTTGAAAACGTTTGACATGAAATTACTTTGTTTGAAATGCATCAATAGATGAAAGTCACGTACAGTGATCATACATGCAGCTGGAACTTAGATTTGACTTGTAAATTTATCAACTATATGTGAGGTTAGTAAAGGAGTATGATTAATGATTATGTTGCAGAGAAATGGTATTCACAACTAAAAGAGCATTCGTTCTGGCGAAGCATTTCTCTTGACGATTTTATATGATTCTGGCGGACTCGCCACTCCGAAGCAGGATACTCAAGCGAAGGTTGGCAGAGTTTGTAATTTGGCCAGGGTACTGGCAGTAACTGCACAATCTGTTCATGGAAGCACCGTGGGATCTTTAAAACATCCACGAAAGTACTATGAACGGAGGGGACCACACAGTTTAAACGGTCAAGATGGAGGATCGCACAATTAACGGGATTCACCCTGCACGTGAAACAACCTGAAGGTTATCCTTCCCAGCACCATAAAGAGAGGCTGTTTATAAAATATTGTCAGTGATTGCATATTAGGCCTTCTGCTGCAACTGTCTGTTCTTTACTGTTGGAGGGATTACTTGGACTTCCAATTTCAACTGGATTTACTGTGTGTTGGTTTGAAGGTGTGTGTCAGATTTTAATGGTTTGTCAGTTCAGGTATGGGGCATGCGCGGAGCTGCGGGGTCGCGCGTCCCACTTTCCGCCAAATTCTCCAGGGGCGCTCCGTCTGGCCATCGCCCCAAGGCAGATCCTGACCATCCCCATCTCCTTGAGAATGCTGATCCAACCTGTCTTGCACCACAAGGCACATGGTCAGCCCATTGGCCTCCTCCGCTCACGAGGCTCCGCTCATGAGAAAATCTGGTGAGCGGCAATTAGCGTCAGGAAATGAGCGCACATGTCCATAAACAGCCGCAACTGACGCTCCACGGACGATGCAGGTAACAAATCTCATTTGAGTCTCACTGCAGCAACCGCTCATTGACACAAAGTCCGGCCAGTGATAGCCAAGCATTCTCCGAGAGACCTGGAACAAGAATTATGTTTTCATCTCTAGATCCCTGGTCACAGTTCCAAGTCTCACATTTGTAGAGCAAGACTAGAATGCCATAAGGATCCTGAGACTGCATACTTTTGTCCTCTCTGCACAGATACCAGCAGCGCCATACGCAATGGAATTCCCGCCAAAATTGAACATTCCAATTGACTTTCCCCCCAAGCCCGACGAGCAGACATCCTATTGACGTCTGGCTCAGAGCCAGCCGAGACATGGATTTCACTGCCAAGGTAACTCAATTTCTCTGTGACCTGCACCATCCTGCACCACAAAAGATAGCAGCAATTCAAGATGTCTTTGGGAAAAGCCTTGGGATCGCTCATTTTTGACCACAGGAAACGCCGTGATCCAGCGGCTCCGACTCTCATTCAACCATCTCTTCAGCCCGAAAAAGGATGTTCTAGAGTCTCCGCAAAACGATGACTGTGAAATCAAGGTCAGAGACATCTTGACATTCTCAAACAATGCACCGCAGCTTAATCTCTCGACATCCTCTCAGAATGCAGTCCATACAAGCACTGAAAAAAAAAAAGGGTTTTGTTTTTTGGGGTGGGGGAAAAAAAGCCAGATCGCACCACTGACAACTCCAGCAAAAACTGGAAATAAGTCAGAGATGGTGTCACCACATCTCATAGCACTCTCATTACCCAGAGTGTAGTTCAGACATCAGGATTGATAGGTTTTGGTGGTCACCCATGAAGACCCAAAAATCCTGCCAGAGGGCCATCCATTTACTGAAATTTTTTTTTTTTTTTTTGAATGCTTTGCAGAGATCAACATAGGCTGCAAACAGCCCCTGCCAAAACTCTCGTCGTGCATTTGGTGAGGACCTGAGAGCAAGGATACGGTGAATCGTTTGACATCGTTGGTATACGTTTTAAGCTGACTGCTCTGCTCACTGGTGCTCTAGCAGATGTGCGAACCCTATCAAGAAATTAATCCGAGGCAAAGACCTTGCCTGACAATGAGAGCAGCGTCACCCCCTCGGTAGTTTGTTGCAGTCCTGGCGGTCACCTTCCCTTTCCAGAGAGGCACAAACAAGGCCCTCTTCCAGTCGTTGGGATGATGCTGTGTTCCAGAACAGAGTACAGAAACTGCATGCAATGACACGAGTACAGCATTTCCACCAGCCTTGAGAAGTTTCAGTCGTGATGTCAATAGATCCCAGGAGCTTTACACCATTTCAACAGGTTCAAGCCGCAGCTGTGTTTCGACCCAAGCTAGGTGGACCACAGTTGATTGGTGAGTCAGCAACAGGGATTTGTACACCCCTGAGCGTCCAACTCGACAGCTTGGTGGGTCAGCCCTGGTACATGGCCGCTCAAAGAAACGCGGCACAGCGGGCCTTCAGCTTCGGACCGCCTCTGTCAAGAGTTACACCCTCCGCTTGAAACTGCAGACACCGAGGGATGGGCTGGAGGACATGCAATGCGGTGCATTCTCCTGTAAGCGGATGAGAATTACTTGACGCACAGGTGATGGTCTTTCCCTGTGCACAGGATTCCTTGCACAATCGGCCCCTTGTCCCACCCTGCAGCACACATACAGTTTTATGCCTCAGCTCCTGAACAGCTCAGCTCTGCCATTAAGCCTTTGCTCTGCGACGTCTTGGTCTGATATGCCAGTGTCCCTGAGAGACAAAATTCGTCTTCGTCCTCGATGTGATTTCCAAGACATCACAGCAAGGCATCAAGGATCGGTGTCTTGAAGCACCCCACACCTCTTCAGGATCCCGCAAAAGAACACGGACCCATCAATCCATTCAGCCTGTTCGCAAACTCCTCAGCTATCCTCTCATCCCTTGCCATTTTGACAACATATACAGCCTAGGCGAGGATGGTACCATTCTCCTGGATCTGTGCTGGCAACTTCAGAGTTGCTGCAACAGCCGTGTGGTCGGTGTTGAGGAGCTGAACACTCTGGTAGCCCTGCAGTTCTGGATCATCCTCCAGTGACCATCATGAGCCATGGTCAATTCCTTTGCCACAATACCGCCAGCATTGGAATACCAAGTCCAGCGATGAGCTTGTGGGCGTGAAACCATGAACCCAGCGCACTCCCCAGTTCCATGATTCTTGGCAAAGTCTGGAACTTAGTGGCATTTCTGGTTCACAGTTCCAAACCCATGGGCCAACACATGTCTGCATAAAACCATCCGTATAAAGTTCCAGTCGAATGCATTGAAATCCCAAGACGAGAAGAAATCTCGCCTGGTGGCCTGTTCAGTCCACAGCTCCGAGGCGGCATTGAAAGCGTCTTCACGGTGAGATACTCACTTAGTCGAGCATATACAGAACAGCCAGGGGAAGCAACCCAAGGAGTTTGACGAATCTTAATCTCATAATACGTTCAATTGACCAGTGTTTACCTCATTATTATTTTGAGGTCAGTTATTGGACTCAGTCGCAGCCACAGCAACCTCCTTGGGTATGGTAAACCATCAGAGTGGCCCAGCAGACCAATTGTACGTGGCAAGCTACCCGCATTATCTCACCTCTGCCGGTCTCCGCAAACCTCAGAGAGTGGCTCCAATAACTGTGTTCAAACGCTTGAGCCTCAGATGATAACAGAGATGGGTGATAATCCTCTCTTGGAGTTCGGACTCCAGCAGCCACCCAGATGGGAGACCGCTTCAGGTTAACGCCAAGGAGAAACACCGTCTGGTGGATGACACCTCAGCACCTAACTCCACCACATCAGCACTGCAATCTGACTGACCCTGGACGTTTACCTCATGGTTTTTCGCTCCTGATCATCAACAGGAATGGGGGTCTCGAGGCTTTGTCCCATCCGCTGGTGCTTCCTGTGAGCGCAGCACTACAGAAGATTCTCCGCACTAGTAGTGGGATTTCAGATGTAACATTTGTTGGTTTTGCGGAATGATGTGTTTTTACGGTAGGCCGAGTGGCTAAATCCTTCACCAACCTCTTACAAAAGGTAACCCAACTGCAGTAGGACGTCCCGTAGATCCAGTTGGGCATTATATGGATGAGCTTTTGTTTTTGGGCAGAGTTTTTGTTTTTATCCTGCTGGGTGTCCATATCTATAACACCCTCGCTCTCGCAGAAAACACCTGGTGGGGGAGACCAGAGCTCCATTCATCCATGACACAGACGACTAATGAAATGTTAGTTACAGGTTTACCCTGCGTCACATGAGAAAGTGACAGATGCTAATTGGCTGACCTCTCTCAAGGTTCCTCTCTCAATAGAGAGTAGATATTATTATATTGATACAAAATATATATATGAGAGAAACATGCCATACTGGTTTGGGATGACAAGATTTTTCTCATTGAGGAAGGATTTTAGGCAGTGCTGCCTTTTCAGTAGAGATATATGATATTCTCATAGATATATTATAGATGTCGGAGATAGATGAGTGAGGTTGTGTCATAGCCAAAAGAGGCTGCTTATGCAGCACCGCTCTGCCGGTGTCGGTACAATAGGATGATGGATCTCTTATTTGCCTTGAAGGCATGAGGAAGCTGAGCTATCGTAGAGCATCACCAAGGCCAAGTTAGGACCTGGCAGAGCTGGAGATTGAACGGCACTCCCTGGAAGATCATTATTCACAGTTTTTTTCTTCTTACATTGTAGTTCCTAGAGACGGAGCTGTGTCAACATTCTAAGAACTACAGCCTAAAATTCACTTATTGATACTTCCTGCCTCACTAGATTTGAATTCTTCAAATTGAGATACCAATTTTCATAGCCTCACACTTTACACAACAATGTCCAAGAGTGTTCCATTTGTGATTCCTCATGCCAAGCATCAGTACATCACAATGATACTTATCCCCTCGGTTAAATAGCAACAAAATGGGGCAAATGAGTTTGTAATCACCTCTATTTATTTTCTATTTTCAGTTGTTATGGAAAATCAAAGCAGTGCAATCAAATTTACACAGACATAAAACTCTGAAAGGAGGACCGACAAAGCGACGCAGCAGCAGCAGCAAGCAGCAGCAGCGTCCTGAGTCTTTCAAGGGTTTAAATATGGATTGTTAATTGGAACCTTGACCGCGAAAACAGGTGGGTGTTTTCATTTTTGGATCGCTTTGTTGTTTTCCACGTATACATAATGAAAGCATGGGAAGGGGGTGGGGGGAGAGGGTGGGGGTTGATCAGGGTAACTGTCATGCATATGGGAAGGGGATGACCTGATGGGACACCACGCAGTCTGCTCGGTCGCACCATCCTTAGCCACTTCTACAGAAAACCTCTCTCTTTAACTACACGAAGCAGCGCAAGACGCTATACTTCTCGCACAGACTTAAAGATTTTTCCAAAAATAATCTCCACAAATGTAACAATGCCCTCCTAAGTATTGGAAATTGAAGTCAATTGTTACAAATTGCTATTTCAAGAAATTTGGATTCTGAGATCAAAAGATGAATACGAGGCAAAGTACAGAAGGGTGAGTTTTATATTTCTTGGGTAATTTTATGCATATAATGTTCATGCCATTGAAGAACAAAGCAACTTTTTATGTTCAAGTATATTCTAGATAGCCATGAGGTTTAGGAACAAATGACTGGCAGGTGTTTCTATTGCTCGCAGTATATTTATTCCCGCGCCGCGTGGCGGAAGGGGGATATTGGTTGTTATTGCATTTAATCGTTCACATAACAGGATAGATGCAGATGTCTCTTTTTGGTTTTTCGCCTTTGCTTTTGCCTTGGATCTGCCTTTGGAGTCAGTGGGCATGAACCAACATGATTACCAGAGCACTGTCCATGAAAGCAAAGCAAGCAATTTGAAGGTGAAAGGACAGAAGAGTTTTAATTAGAACCATAGCACAAAAATTTCGCCGAGGGCAAATACAACATTTTGGAATATCTTGAAAAAGAAAGTACTGGTGTACTTTTGCAATAATACAATGGCCAGTCAGCCAAGGAAAACAAATGTAATTGATGGTCAGAAAAATCATCAGAGCTGTGAAGAAAACCTGAAACAACTTGTCATTGACATCACTAACAACCTCCAGAGTGGCATGGGGGTGAAAGTATCACAAGCCTGCTGTTTGCAGAAAGGCTCAACAGCAGAATTACAAAGGACACGCAGCAAGATACAAACCCCATCAGCAACAAAAATAGAACGGCCAGATTTGAATTTGCCAAGAAGTTTCAGAGGTGAAGCCAGGGGAGTTTTAGAACAAAGTTTTTATGTTGAGATGAGACACATAAACCTTTTCCAAACGCAATGGAAAGGTGAAAGTGTCAAGAAAAGGAAGGAACTCACATGATCCAAAGCATATACCTCAGTTGTGAAGCATGGTTGAGGTAATGTCGTGGCTTGGAATTGTATGGCTGCCTCTGAAACTTCGGTCACTCATCTTATTGATGATGAAAACTAATGACAGCAGCAGAAAAATTAATTTGGAAGTGAAACAGAAAACATGCGTCTGCCTATGTCAAAGAACGTGCCTCCAACTTCATTGGTGGCACTTCACCAATGACAATTGATAAAAACACAACTGGCCAACGCAACAAGGAGTTCATCGTGGTGGAGGGAGTGGAAAAGATTTTACACTGGACAGGTCAATGTCCTCCTGATTTAATCCAATGGAGCATGCATTTTCACTTGCTGAAGAGGAGACCTAAAAGATCAGAAACCCTCAATAACAAACAAACCTGAGAAATCGCTGCAGTAAATGCTTGAAAAGCATCTAAAAGGAGATACCAAGAGTGTGTATGTGGTGATGTCAATGGGTCACAGGTTCGATGCAGTTATTGCATGAAAAGCGTACAGCAACCAATACGACTTTGAGCGCTACTTAATTAATCCGTTGCAATACTTATGTTTTTCCGAAAATTTGGGGGGACTGAACATAAAAAGTGCTACTGTTTTACAATGGTAAAACAATATGCATAGACATCCCAAGAACATAGTGCTCGACCTTCTGTATTCTTGCCCTCGTATTCATTTGTTTTTATCTCAATCCACATTTCTTGAGTAGCATAGCAATAATAAACAAACTTGACTTCATGTTTCAATCTTATTGAAGGGCAACTGTTTATCTGTGTATTATTAATTGAGGGCGTAAGTGCAACGCGGGTGTAATTATTATTATTCCTGATGATTATTTGTTTACCCTGTGTCTAACAACCGAGTGCACTTTCCATTTTGAATCATCTTATGCATCTTGTTCTTGTTGTCTTGGTTTGATTTCTAAATGGTTTCACTCAATGCATCTTGATGGTTTGGACTAATTTCTAAATTTGATTTCTAAAAATGGTTTGAAATAAATGCATCTTGTCTTGGTTTGATTTCTAACATCGACCACAAACTGTCATGTGGGGCTTCGCAGGCAGGGCATGACATCACAAACCTGTTGTTGTCCTTGGATGAGTGCCAAGCGTGGGACCATGCTGTTGGCATTAGTTGGTGGATATTAAATATCCCAAGGTGTTTTTTTTGACAACACCACCATGGAATGACGTAATCAGCCCCGCGAGCGCTTTTTCTAAATTATGGCTAGCTTTCGTAAACTTCATGCCGAGCCGCAGGCCTTCAGGAATTAAATTGGGCGCAAGAGTGCGTACGCCGAATGTGCCGCTGATCTCAATTGATGGGAAAATAGTGTAGAGGACAAGGGTAATTTTTTTTGTTGTTGCCATGACCCCATGACTAAATGCTGTGTTGTGTGAGAATTATTTGCGGCCTTGATATACAGTACAGTGCTGTCGGACCCCGCCTATTCCGGTTTTTATAAAATGCGACCTGCTTTGGACATTCGAGGCCTGTACTTCATCGTTTTTCGCAGTTTGTCACGGGCGTATTCAGTTTTTCACGGATTTTTTGGTTTTCCCTTCATGAATAGCTTTTGACCAGGAACCTACCCCCTTCTTCCAATTGAAACAATGCCCCGCTATTACGGCAGTCTTTCTCAGTTTGCAGTATTACGTAGCACTTTTACATTTTGGACGTATTAATAAATAGAAACAGGAATTGAGGAATAAATATTTGAATCGAGGAGCGCGAGATGGAAAGGAGAAAAGAGAAGTCGGTTTGAGTGGAACATAGATATTTTTAGAATGCAATAAAACAAGTGAAAAAACAAAGTTGTTGTTTGGTGTGGGGAAGCAGCACTGAAGGGTTGTTCGTCATGTCAAACAATTCAGAAAGATAGTCTTCCTCAAGTGGTTGAGTGACTGTGTGTGTGTGCACGCATGTGTGTGGTGTGTGTGTGTGCGTGTGCACGGTGAGTGTACGTGCGCTGTCTGCATACTGTCTGTGTGTTTGTGTATCTGTCCACCGTCTCATATTTCCTTGATAAATTTTTTTCCTCTTCTCTGCAACAGCTTGTCTGATCGTATGTGAATCTTTATACATCGGAGGGACTCCCATGGGAAAATATTTTATTCTTGACTTTGATGTCATAGTGTGCGAATCTGGAAAGTTTACTGCACTCAACATTCAGGTCCCCATAGATGAGTTATATCGTAAGTATGTGTTTTCTCGTTAGAGTCCGTCCGCTAGTCTAATGGGAATTAAACGTCGTGCGTGCAGAGTTATTTTGATAGTTAGGGTTTTCTTTTACATTTTTTACTATCAACAAAAACAACGCCAATCTTCAGAATCTCTACAGCAACAACGCTCTGCTCACAGGCATTCTTCCAGAGCTCGCCAGCGAGCGCGTGCGTGGGCGGCGGCTAACAGGGGCATGGCGTCCCCTCCTTGGCCAATCGGCAAAGGAGCGGCGTCTCGCCCACCCTCGTTTCCGACTCCAATGAACCGCCATTACGCACGCCGGCAGAGTGAGGCGGTGGGCAGAGCCACTAAACGCCTCGCTCGGGACTTCCACCCAGAAGGGTGGGGTTGCCTACGCCTACGCGTGCGCCTGTCCAAAGGATGGAGTCCATGGATGGAGGCCAGGGAATTGGCGCGATGGTTTCCGACGGCAATCAGAGGCGAGTGGTCAGGAGAAGAGGCCCCTTCCCTCCGAGAGAGGAAGGGTGGTGATTGTTTTGGGACAAAACGCGAAGAGATCGGTGATCCTGTCGCGGCGTCTGTCTCATCTCATCCCGCACGCTCGCTGATCTCTGAGCGAGGAAGAGCAGAAGATAATTGTGGGCGGATCTGCTCGACGCGCGGAGAGGAAGAATTTGCGGCCCGTATGCTCGCATCTCGCTGCGTCTGGTTCGTCAGCTCGCTGGCGGCCCTCGTTCGTTGCTCAGCTAGCTCACTGGCGCCTGGGTTCGTCTGCTTGCATTCTCGACGCTTGCTGAAATCGCCTCTGCGCCGGTCTGGTTGCTCGGTCTCGCCAAGCCGCACGAGATCGGGAAGTTCCTTTTTTCTTTCTGGGTATTTGTGTGTGCGTGTGTATGTCCTGTGGGCCCCCGTCTTTAAGTAGAACCTGGAATAAGTGCTGTTGCTTGTACATTATATTTCATTTCTTGTAGTCGGTTAACATCTGCTGCCGTTGCCGTGCTGCGCGCACCCCCGTGTCCCGCGCCGAGTTAGTAAATTAGATCCCGCTGGATGCAGTGGTAGTCAGCTTTCGTTTCTGTGTTTTTTCTTCATTGGCTTAGCTCATGGTATCAGTGTTGGTGAATTTAACTGTTGCGTTTGCTTTTTTTCCACATGGCTGGTAAGATGTTAACGTTTGGACCGCCAGGGAACATTAGGTAAACCATCCGCATTCATGGTTACAACACGGTTAGTTCAGAGCATGCTAACGGCTCAACTCAATACGAGTGCCGTCGAGGGGGTGAATCGCTCGGTAGGTCACCACGTGGTCCTGCAGGTTATTTTGAGATTGCAATAACCCTGTTTCGCACGTGGCTGAATTATTTGACGATTTCACGGTTCCTGTTAAAGTGGACCGTACCTCCGGACGTTTTCCGAACGGTACGATCTAGATCCCGGTGTTCGGTAGAGTCGACCTACTGCTCCACCCATAGCGGTCGTGCTCGGCAGCCGATACCTGGATCCACCAACAAAGGTCACATGGTATGGCAAGCCGTATGGATTAAAAAAAAATTGACATCTCCAAAACTGCTGAAAAAAACTATAATTGGAAACTTGGCATTTGTGTCAACTCCCATGGGTATATGGAGTGATACGTTCAAATGGTGCAGTGGTATTCCAGGCCATAATTAGTTGAAATCAAAATCTTATCTCGAACTTCATATATCTGATCTGTGACCCAATGTGAGTGAAGAATTAAATTTATGATGTCATTGGCACGTGGTTTTTTTCCCCCCCCTGGTTGGCCATATTGGATTGTAGGAAAAACGTTAACAAAATCTTCTCCAGAACTGCCCCCAGGCCCGACCCAGATGTCTATTGACCTCTGGCTCACAGCCAGCAGCGACATGAATATCACTGCCAATATCACTATTACCTTCATGGTACGACTACCCAGTGTCAACAGTGACCCGTGAGCATCTGGGGCTCCACCAACCATTGT
>CM068962.1:109798565-109811638 GCA_035128595.1 Eptatretus atami | reverse complement strand
CCCACAGGTTCATCGCTGGACTTCTAACGCTGGTGGTGTGGCTAAAGAGATTGACCATGTGCTCGTTCATGGCCACTGGAGGATGATCCAGAACGGCAGGGTCGACCAGAGTGCTCAGTTCCTCAACACTGACGACAGGCATTTGGTGGCAAATCTGAAGTTGCAGCTTAAATGTTGGAGAATGGTACAATACAATTCCAACTAGAGGGGGAGCACTCGGGAGAGTGCAAAACCTCCGCCGCCAATACTGCTGGGTCACTCAAGGCTTGGGCCCTGAGGCGTGACAAGGGTTGAAAAGTATCCATACAGGGAACATCCGATAGCAGAACTATGAGGAAAAGTTAACATATTGAGACTATTGAGAAAGTGCAGACTATTTGGGATTTCCACTGGATTGTAAGAGAGTAACAACAACAAGGGATGTGAGGATCAAAGCGGACAGAGGAAGTTGATAGACTTGCCGAAGCAGCATCGTGACGTGATACTGTAGCGCCTGTGTCGACAATGGGGTAAAATTTGAGAGCCAGCTCCAAGACAAAGAGAAGAGGAATGCTGAACAGGAAACGCGCAAATCGAGAAGAATCCAAAACTCAAATGGAGGCCAAATTGAGCTTGGAGATGAGAGATTCACGGACGGCGACGACAGCCCTGAACCAGTGTCGTCAGCTACTAAATGAATGAACCTTTATTCCGTATGTCGTCCGTCATACCTGTGTCTCCTAAACGGTTGTGCAGAATTCTCCAAAGTTGGTTAGTTCATATTCACCCTTGCCACATGCAAGAAGGTGTTGAAGCAGTCATTTATGTCCACCCCCTAGAGTCTAGATGGTGGAACAAATGGATGTCCAAATACCACAAAAAAATGCAATTACGCACATTTTTAGATGAATTTTGTATATCTGCATCAACATATGGGACGATGCAAGATAGTTATACGATTTTTTTTGATTGACCCCTTTGTCATGCTCCAGTGTGACGAGACTTGAATCATCGGATCAAAACAGGAAAAAAATAAAAGGGCAATCGGCGGACGCATAACCTACACGCCATTTAATGCCTGCACGCACACAATACAAATTTTCTGCACAATACATTTTCAGAACATTATCAGGCAACAATACATTTTTAAATTTCATGTCTTTAAATAGTTTGGCCCACTCTACAAATGGGAAGAATCACTTGAAAATTCTCGTCGCCGATCTGGATCCGGGATCTTCACGAAATTAATCAGTTCGTACCTTGTCAGGACCCATCCTGTCACAAAATTTATCCGGATCCGAATCCACAACGTATTTGAGATATCCTGCACACAAACAACAGAAGACGCTGTGAAAACCATCACCTCCTCCACCTTCGGTGGTTGAGCGTAATTAGATTCGGGTATACCGGTGAGTTTTCGCATCTTTCAACTTCATGATGGACATGTAAGGATAATTAACATTTACGCAATGCGTGCCAGGAATCCATGTCGTTATTGATTTGGATCATGTTTAATTTTCACCTGTTACACCAGAAAAAGCATGGGAGACTCTGACAATCTGCAGTTCATCATAAGACCTGGATCCAGCAATTTCATCATCTGCATTGTTTTCATCTTAGTATGTTATTGTTTTGCACCCAAACCTCCCACCCATCATGCATGAACTCACCATAACTCTCTTATATGAGGCGAGATTCCATTAAATTTTAACACCTGTGTTTACTGGAGCTGCAGGTAGAAACAGGCTCAGTAATACCAATGTTACACGCCCAAACGGAGGTCGATGGTGTTTTCCACCCCTGTCCTGTTGTTGTTAATTGCAAAAAAATGTTTTCCAAGTATGTTTATCTGTTCGTTTGTGTTGTCTGTTGATCTCGCCCGACATGACCAAACTGCTCAGCCGATGTTTGAAACAATTTGGGAATAGGATCCTCCCTAGATAACATCAGACGCCAAAACTATCCATAAGGTTAACTCTCGCAACAAAGAGTCAGCATCCGCTCAAATATCTAAAATTTCAAATTTTCATCTGATGACGTGAAACTTGAACAGATTTTCATTTCAGCTCACTGAAATTCCACCACCAATTATTTTGATGGTCAAAAGGTACAACGCTGATCGGCTGCATTATCAAATTGAGAAGATGGGGCCATAAGACTATACATACACTGACAAACAAGAGGAAATAAGCACAGGTGGAGTCTATTCAGCCCATCATGCCTGTGCCAACACCTACTAAATTAGTTTAGTTAAATTCATAGTATCTCCAAAAAGTGTGGCGTATGCTTGACAAAATTAGGTGATGAGTGGTTTAGTCACAAGATCAACCTATCATTTTGTTCAAGATCCAGCCATCAGCACGTTGGCACACCATACTAATTATTTATTATAATACTCATATCTCAAAAGTTGTGATGCGTATGACAAATCTAGGGGTATGGTTGTATGTTCGGACAAGAATCAGCCATTCCGATTTTTGGTTCAGATCCACCATCAAGTATGGGGATACAAAACGTAACATTTTTCGTACTGCGAGGACTGTGCTCCTTTCGAGTGCCGTTCCGTGTTGCACTGAAAATTCGGGATTTCCATTTTGCAGGGAGAAGGAAAAATCGAAACCGAGGCAAGACAAGCAGAGTTTCCCCCAACTTAATTGACAACATCTTTAGGGCAGAACAGCAGACACAAAGACCAATTATGTCTTTCACACATGATCTTGAATAACTGACGAGAGAATGATGCAGAGTAGAAAGTCGGGATGATGACTGCAGTAGAGTTGTATGACTGACTGCAGGTTGAGAGTTGAGAATGACTGACTGCATGTGAGGTATTCAGATGACTGACTGACAGTGGAGTTCTGAGATCAGTGCTATGCCTTGAAGTTTGATGATTGACTGCTGTGAGAGTTGAGAAAGCGATGCAGGTGGAGTTGGTATGACGACTGCATGGAGAGTTGGATACGAAATAAAGAGAGGTTCAATGGACCGGAAACCTCGTTGGAACATTTAATTCCTCCGATGAGTCAAGGCCGGTTTAAGCGCTGCTTTCATCAGCAAGTGCCATGTTCAATCATGACACCTTCCACAAATAACTATTATGATGTATGCAGAGAAATAGTCGGACCGCAGTCTGATTATGATTGATAGTAATAATCACACCACTTAGAATAAATATTATGTTCAAATCAGTGTTCGTTAATTTAATGTCTTCCTCTTTGTAACAAAGTAGGGAGGCATATATTTTTGACACGCCCACAATCCTGTATTTGCCAGTGATTGAGATCATCGGTATCCTCCGATGATAATTTTTAATTCTAGCTTCCTCGATTTTTCTACACAGTTTAATATTGTCGTTAATGTGTCCAACAGCATCTACTCACCAAACCTGATAGTAGCGAGGAAAAACTTTCACGCGTTGTAAGCATGTGGAGGGCATCCAGGAAAAATGAATTGGTTTCTAAACACGTGTTGCAAAATCTGCACCGAAGGTGACTTGGATTCAAGTAACATACCCTGCATAAAGAGTAACAGTATTCCTTTATTATTTGCCTCTGAAGTGAAAAAATGTATTTCTCTTCACTCTTGACGATAGCATTCATTAATTATAGAAATTGAAACTATTCTGCCTTGTGAGCCCTTATTCGGATTTGCACATTGCACTTTGAGAATCAGATTTATTGATAGTTTATTGGAAATTAATTGTCATCTAAAACTTTTTACTTACCTGTATATTCTGTGTTCGCTTGTTCATAATGATATATTAATATCTGTCAGCTGTTAATTGAGTTCAAATAGTTCATGCTTGAGTTTCTACAGTTCTTTGATATTGTCTTTCTTGTTTGATTCTGGGTTGAATGCACTCCCTTGGATCGGATGACATTAACTGGGGATTATGTTTATACTGCAGGTGTTGGGATAAATATATCCCACGCGTATGCCTTTACTTACGAGCTGTGAGTATTGATCCCCTTCTTAATTCAGTAACAATAGTATAGTTGTTCAAGGTTTATCCAATACTACTCTGCTGCATGATGTAACCATGTGTTACATCTCCTGTGATGAATTCTTTATCATCCCTATGAAATATCATCTGGTGTTTCGCAAGCGGGGTCGACGGATGCATATTGTGCTCGCCCTCGCACATGGACGTTAAAACTGGGTTCCTGCTGCTCGACATTTGTGCCACGTAAAAACTTCCATCGATATTTTAGTAAAGTAGCGATGTGTCACCGAGTCCTGGCAAAATCTCAAAATCCCTGTTTAACCATTGCTCTTGTCTTCATGTAGATTTCTCGACCCCAGTTTACATAGTTCGCTATACTCAGAATATGTTCTGACCGCGGCAGCAGCTTCTTTCTGTGAACACAATTCAACCATAGTTTGTGTCATGTACGGCTTCTTCAAGCGAAGATCTGAAATCGACAACTGATCCGTGTTTCTACACGCTTTCAGACAAACAAAATACACGATCGTATTTCATCAACTTAGTGTGAAAGATATACCCTGTCTCATAATCGTGTGTCTTCCCTTCACTACTACCTGTTTTTGTCTTTACCAATGCCCAAGTAAACATTTTTTTTGCACTGACACTATCGAGGTGTTGTTGGTTCACGAAGCGCTTGTTTACATTCCAGGAATTTTCCCCATTTTGGTGATGGCACAGACGGAAGGCAGGTTTTGAAAAAATCGCCCTTCCGAAGAATAGACATGGGAATCAAGAAAAAGTTTTAAAACGTTCGATCGAGAAATCAAATGGAAACATGTCAAGAAAGTGAAAGAGGCATAAGAGCCAAGCAACTGTTGATGAGATGATAAAATACTTTTTAAACTTGCATTATTTCTTGACAAACATCTTGATTACTGTGTAAAGTATTTTTTATCTTCAGTTGATATTATGCTTTTAATCATGGAACAATCAATGAAGTATCGGGAGTGATCTCTCTCTTAACTATGACGTAAAGTACATTGGACACAATTGGTCAAGAAGTATATTGGATTTGAAAGCTGGCGGTCACAAACTCATGACACTTGTGCTCGAGTCGGAACACCAAAGAAGGCACACTCACAAGTTCAGAAAATATGAGTGTGTTGAATCCAAAAATCTGTTGTATTATATCACACAAGATGAACAAGTGAGGATTCAAAACAGTTCACCAACTACGCAGTCTTTACATCACTCTTGTAGTGACGACCAACAAACAACAACAACAACAACAATGTATGGTTCCCACTCTACAAGTAACTTCAATGCGGAGGACGCACATGATCGATCAAAGCCTGTGCTAATGATTGCCAACCTATGTTTCGTTCCTCTGGCCCTTTTTTAAATGTGAGTGCCTAGAGAAAGCAGCAGTACCATGATTTATAAATTTTGTGTTACTCGTCTGAATTCAACTCATCAAACTCCTGATTTGGGCGTACATTACAATCATGACACCACCAGATGTGTAAAGCAGTGCATCTAATCGTTTCGCAAGTTTTAATACACAATTCTTTCACAGCCACAGGTTTTCGCTTATAATAATCTTCAGATTCGACTTCAATAATTTTAAAATCCCGTTTGTAATGCCATGTTCATGGTTCCATCATCGTCATCTTTTTTCCAACTTCAGTGTTTAATTACCCACCACCCTACTTAAATCTCCCTCTCGAACCCCTCACGTGTTATCCCTCTCAACTCCCGTCTTGCCCTACATCCTACCTCTCGCTCTTGCAGCACTCTTCACAGTCTAATCCACTTTGATATCATCCCCTCCTCTTTTGCCACACAAGGTGTGTGTTCTTCATATCTGTGGGCTCCATTTAACTCACCAATATCTCATCCTCTCATCAGTACACACATCCCACACATCTCCTTGCCTGCCTTCTACAGGCACACTCCCCCTCTTCCCAACCCCTCAATCTGTACACCTCCCTGTTCCGCTCCCTTCTTTCACCAGGACCTCTCCCAAGTTGTATCGCATACCTCTCTTTCACCCGCCCAACAACCTCCTGCACCTTGCCATTGCCTCTCTATCGCTCCTCTCCCTCTTCAAGCAACCTGCACACTCTTCCTCTCCGAGCTTCCGTCTTACCTGTGTCTCAAAAAAACTCCCCCTCACTTTCTCCCTCACTCCCCCTCTCACTCTTCGCCTCAATCTTCCCCTCACTCCCCTTCCCAAAGTGACCCCCTCCCATGTTTCTAACGGATGGGCATAGTCCTCGTCACACACAATGAGATGGTCATGACCTGGGCAATACAATGACAGCAATGATTCTTCCACGGAAAAATACGGCCAATCTTCAGTTACGACAGCTCGATGTCACGAACGTTTCGTGGTTAGACGCATTCTCCCAATAAATTTAAATAAAAAACAAGCGCAAAACGTGAGTTTAATTTCCCCGTGGACTTCTTGTTTCTCTTATCATCCGTACTCATTACCAAACAATATCTCTCACGAATATATTCTGAAGGTCGCAAAACTCATCACTGAAGAAAGCAGGAAACACACAAACAGCCACTGCGTATCAGAAGACACTTGGAGTGTGGATGAACTTTTTCTTGCTTACATGTGGTTTACCTCGCTCATTCGACGTTTTTCAGTTATTGGTTAACAATGCACGTAATAACATATTTAAATACCATATATTATAGAATAACGACCGTCGATCAAGATAAGAAGAATACCTTCTGCAAATGAGTCAGGAAAATTAATTTGACTTTCGCAGGAAGAGGACTTTTTACAGAGTTTGAATTCACAAAGTCAAAACAGTTTAGACCTCATTGAATCTAAATAGAATGGAGACTGCGACACAACATGACTTGGCCTAACTCCTTCACGGGAACCGCACATCGAAAAAATCAAATTTACGGTAGTGCTTTCGGCTGGAAGACCAACCATCAATGACTTATCCCAATGAACCCTCATTAGTGATTCAGGAGAGTAAAAAAATTGTTGATGAATGAGAGGCAGAACACACTAAAAAGTGCGTTCCAGATTACGCGGAAATCCCAGCTTACAACGTCGTCGTAGGAAGACCTCCATCGTAAGATCGACAGGCCCCTGTAATCGGATAATTTAGATTCCCAGCTGGTAGACATGATTTCTGTCACCTCACTACATTGATTTCACTTACCTCTTAATGGTATGCTTTTTCATGATTGCAGTGTCTTTTCTGTCTCTTTACTGTGGAATTGGCCATTTATGCTCAATGAAATTTAATTCTGTACTGTCAGCCCCACTGACCGCATCTTGTGTTCCTCTTGCGATGCAGAAGGTCAAAGCATTCCTTCTTCCATTACAACAATCCGAGAGATTGAAGCCACAGGCACGCAATGATCTCTCCCCTGCTCACGTCCCATCAAAAGTAATTTTCGTTCTATTTTTCCTTCACACACGTCATGCTCGTTGGAATAAGAACACATACTTGTGTACTTCTGTTGATTCCATTTTCCTTTTATCCTTTTTTTGCTTTTTAATCTTCTCTCAACGTGTGCCACTAGAAGGGCGCAGAGGTTTCGATTTTCACATTGTATTTTCTGTGACAGAGGATATCCTAAAAAGTCATTCCCTTATCTGTGTTTAACTGTCTGTACCTCCAAACCCTGGACCTCGAGGGGCTGTTGCCGTCTTCTATGATGCTCGTACTTGGCTCTGTCTACTGTTTGCAATTTCTCAACTCCTTCTAGAGAGCAGACAAGCATTATTTTGTTTTAACCTGTGGACTAATTACTTCTTTTCACAGAGAAACTTTTCTCTTTTTCCCTGCTTGTTCAATCATTTCCCCCACTCCGTCCCATGTTCATGTGTGAAGTTTGCTGTGTGGTTTATTTTGAGATTTCATTTTGATTTTCTCCTGTATGTGCACATCGTTTGTATTAAAACATTCTCTTTTGTGTGCTGAACCATGTTGAAGAAATGAGTTTTTCCGATCCCACTTGGAATCACATAGTTTTACCACATCACACTCATTGCTGTATCTATTTTTGGCAATTTAACTATCCAATTTGAGTTCAACGCAAAAATAAGTGACCACTTAATTCTATAATGTGTGTGGCTGCTTCTTCGTCTGTCTGTCTGCTCCGAGCATGACTCCCGTGCGGTTTTCATCCATCTGATAATTTCAGATCTGATGGAGGTTTAATCATGATTTAGTTTGTGTTTTCCTTGAGAATGGGCGGTTGCCCATTATGGCGAGAGCCACGCCCCATAAACATGTGTTTTTAGGAGGTGCCGGTTACAGTACATCTTCTCCGAGGTTGTCGATATGACGCGCGTTTCAGTACTTTGTTAAGCCCAATGGCACCTGCTCAGCCCCCAGAGCCAATTTCTTATTTTCGTCCCAAGTCAGTCACAAGGTCACAACTTAGCAAAATGCGAATTTTGACATAAATCATGACCAACGCCCAAACATTTGAGAGCTTGGATGCACAATATTTTTCTGCAATCTTGAGTCTTCCCACCAAAGTCTTGCAAACATTTGCTCTATCTCGAACACCTTGCCCGTGGCACCCCCTTCAAGCTTTGTTATTTACACTATTTCATCAAAGTATGGACTAATCCAGGGAGTGCGAAATCCATATAGCCTATATCGTTATATGTTCTGGAATGTTCGGCGGGAGAGTTTTGCACCACCAAGTCATAATCCTGACCTCTAACTCTTTAAAGTTCCAAAGGTCAATTTTCATAATTGTGGAGATCGAACGTAAGTTTTCGTCCTTCTTCGACAACCTAATCCAATAACTAATACGCACGTATCTGTTTCTTATTTAATGTCCACAACTTCTTTTGTGACTTAAGGTTATGCAAGTCTAAATATTGAAAGTTGTTGAAGAAACCCAGTTTATTGACACTGGCAGCTCATAACCTGTCACTCGCTACCACATTCCATGTGATCAATTTTATAACTTCATCAAAATTATCACTTGTCTCTCTTGACTCACAACATCTACATCGCTCAAATACCGACTCGTGAACCATTGCCGAGATCCAGACATTTATTATTTATGTTTCCCACTTGCGAAATTGATTTTGTTTTTGTGGTGGTTCAATCCTACTGACAGCATTGAACGTGTTAAATCCCTGTGGGCCGTTGCAGAAACGACACATGCAAGTTTTTACCCCATTGCATGAGCGACAGGTGTGAAGCTGGCGTGAAGCCAACATGCGGAGGCAACGATTTGCTCTGTCGTATGTACAAGGGACCTGAAATCTTTTTATTTATTTATTTGATTTATATTATTTATTTATTCTATTGTGTCCCTCTTTCTTTCACTCACATCTCTACCTCTTATCATCTCCCTCCATCTATAGAGTAACTCATATAACAGGTTGTGTCAAAAAGCATCCAACCTTAATTTTCTGGCCTAGAAAAATTGAATCTAGGGAG
The DNA here is from genome assembly GCA_035128595.1 of Eptatretus atami. NCBI lineage: Eukaryota > Metazoa > Chordata > Myxini > Myxiniformes > Myxinidae > Eptatretus > Eptatretus atami. Next base: position 109,802,290 of record CM068962.1, on the reverse strand, counting down.
GCGATGGTTTGGTCACGTATGTATCGATCTAATTCCGTCAGCAAGTGAATATCTTTCCCACCTGCAGAAGCTGCTCAGTCCGACAGCCGCGATAAGTGAGGAACTGACTAGTATCGCGAATTTGCCACTCAGCTACCCTAACATCCAGATTTTTCGTTTAGACAAGAATGACGGAAAAACTGACAATGCTAACTGATCAATTATTGTGTAAAGCATTGCGCGATTCCCAATGGAACGATCCGCAAATTCAACAGGCTCTCGACGAAGCTGAGCCAGGCACCACACAGATAAAAAATGTAACAACTGGCTTCAAGAATGCTCGCACATCGATGGAAGTGAAGCACGTTCTGGTAAGGCCCTCAACATCCCGGAATGAGATCGTCATTGACCAAGTGAGGAACTCTAGCTGATGCGCAGGATACGTCGAATCACGGACTCAGAAAACTTGCGAACGAGGCGGGGCACTCACATTATCATTCATTCATTGTGCTGAGATGCTGGCTTAGAGGAGATCTCAGCGAAGTTCGTGCCAAATTAGCGAAACGACCTTCAAGCAGAGCACCGTTTGGAGATCGCACAGGACATGTCTGAGAGGCTAGTGACAAGGCATCCCAACTTCTTCAACACAGTGATCTACTGGCGATGACCCAGTGATCGCATCATGTGTCCAAAACTAAAAACCTGACGCGCCACTTAACTTCCTTATACTACTCGGTCCATGTCGGCGATGACAGCTCTGCAGGCGGGAATAATTCACGCATACGGAGATTAGACTCGCCTATACGGCTGGACCAAAACCACGGCCCACGGCTTCATTGTTTACGCAACGCAAAAATTAATGGATCTTTTGACACACTCATATATTGTGGTACTATATATATATATATATATATATATATATCATAATAATATACTTATAATATGATTGAGATACTGATAGTACATTTATATTATTATCATGTATAAATATATAGAATATGTATGTATATATATTTATACTATATATATATATCATATATATATATTATATTATATGCTATATGTTATATATATAATGCTGGCCATCATATCGACTGCCCAACTGTGTCTACGACATCCTCCTGCAGTTGGGTTACTTTTTTATGAGGAGGTTGGTGGCAGGATTGCATTACCGCCACAGTAAAACCCTTCATTCGCAAAATACCAAAGCAAAAATCTGAAAACATTCCTCGGTACTTCTCTGTAGCTGCCTCCGCAGGACGCTCACTGGATGACGGTGATGGGCAAACTGCCTTGACCACACTTGATGAAAGAGGAAACCATAGGTAACCTCCCTGGTCAGATTGCGGGTGTGTATTGAGTATGCTGAGTGTCGTTCACCATGATGTTCCTTGGGTAACCTGAGGCGGTCCCTCGGGTGGATGCCTGGAATGTGCGATATCTCAGAGAGATGATCACCTGCTCTTTATATCTGCTGAAAGTTTTGGACATCGGTGTTTCAGCACTCTTAAGGTTTCGTATGGAACGGATTCGTGGTGTCCAGGTTGTTGTTCCACGGTCTCTCTTGGTCTAGCGCTGTTGTACCATGTCGAGGAGTTAGCTACTTGTCCATAAGCTAACTCCAGTGAAAAATTGAGTAACACTGATGTGAACGAGCTATATTAAAGATGAAGGATTCATCACTCCTTGGGTGTGATTTCCCTGGTCTCTGTATAAGCTCCGACTGAGGCGCAGTGATCTCACCTTTGAGGACACATTCCATGTCAGCGCTCGGTCTGTGGTGTATCAGTGCCCACAGGCAAATTCTCTATACTCTTGGGGGATATCAATGATCGACTGAACTGATACGGATGGTTATGAGAAATGTTCGTCCCTATGGGTCTGAAACTGTGATACCAGAATAGCACTATTCCCTGATCTTTGCAAGAGTCATGGACTTAGGGTGGCTCGGTTCATGTTTCAGTGCCCACAGTTCATCGCTGGATCAACGCTGTTGGTGGCAAAGAGATTGACCATGTGCTCGTCTGGCCACTGGAGGATGATCCAGAACGCAGGTCGACCAGAGTGCTCAGTTCCTCAACATGACGACAGGCATTTTGTGGCAAATTGTAAGTTGCCCTTAAATGTGTGAGAATGTACAATACAATTCAACTAGAGGGAGCACTCGGGAGAGCTGCAAACCTCGCCCGCCAATACTGCTGGGTCACTCAAGTAACCTTATATCTTATTCATTAAATATGTCAACATGCTGACAGTTATATTCTTTTCTCCAAACATTTTTTTTTGAGGGGGGGCTGGAAATTCACTTAAAGATGTAAAAATGCAAAAAAATTGAAATTTTGTTGAAAAAAAAGTTGCAATTATTTTTTCTACTTAACAATTTTTTTTGGTGGGTGGGGGGGGGGGAAAGCACTTAAACATGTAGAATGCAAAAAAAAAATTTTTTTTCTTTTTCTTGGGGGGGGGGGGGGGGGGGTTGGAAATCACTTAAAACATGTAGAAATGCAAAAAAAAAAAAATTATTTTCTTCAAAATGGCCGCCTAGCGGCCATATTGATTTTTGACCAGTCCAAATCTAATGGCAATCCTTGGACCATACCTAACCCCCACCAAGTTTCGTCGAAATCCGTCGAGGAGTTTTTCCGTAATACTGTTCAAACAACAACAAAACAAAAACCACTGTCACCTCGGTAGGTGATCCTATATCTGCCAAAAAGGTGACCAGGTCGTTGACTCTTTAAAGGTCACCACTGGAGGTGAAAAGCTGCTACCACAAGGAGCGACTCTTGAGGAAATATCTGCTACGAGAGCATTCCGATGAGAATCAGTTCTACAGAGTACACATGAAAAATATGCGTTGCCTCACTATAACTCACACAAATATCCAATAACATCGTCTACAAACTTTGATATATCTAGTAAAGCAATCAATCGGAGTGTTCAATTTTGAGGACTAAAACTATCGTTTCCTACTTGAAATTTGACTTGCTAAACATGATTGACTTGCTAGTTACACTTACATGAAAGTAGGCCATTCGCCACCAAAAATAAATCAGCCTGAAATTGCAGCAATGAACTATATTCCATGGAGTTTGAAGGACGATCCGATCAAACATCATCAAAATAAAGGCGTTATGTCAATTACCCTGATTGTCGAAACAATGACCTTGCTCTTGACCTTGACTTCAAATTTTAGCAGTGAAAGGGACTACTATAGGCTCTTATTGCGCAATTACAAGAAATTCCAATGAAAAACTAGTTGACTCCATGCGAGGTGCATTATACGTGAATACGGAAAAAAAAAAAAACACAAACAAAACACACGAGTGAAGGTCAGCAAGTCGCCAAAATTAATCAGAACATGAGCGCCAGACCATGACTTATTTCCACTGAAGTTTGAAGACATTTCCGATCAAAATTACTCAAAACAAGGGTTTTGTCTTATACCTATTTGCGAAAACGAACCTTGACTTGCACCTTGACCTTCAATATTTTATGCCTGAAAGGCTCATTCTAGAGCCTCTGATGTGTGAAGTTACAAAATTCGCAATGAAAACGTTGTCTGAGAATTTTTTTTCTATTACAACAAAAACAAACAAAAAAGAAAAAGAAACAAAAAAAAATAAAAGCATACGCACTGGACTACATATCTGCAGAAACTTTCGTTTTGGCAGAAGATACAAAAAACAGAAGCAATGGTGAAAAGTACACTCTCCATCATTTCGATGGGAGGTTAACAATGAGGA
>CM068962.1:109750529-109770336 GCA_035128595.1 Eptatretus atami | reverse complement strand
AGAGAGAGATCTCGATATACCCCATGGGGAGTTGACCACAAATGCAAGTTTCCATTATCAATTTTTTCAGCAAAGTTTCGGAGAGTCCAATTTTTTTTTTAATGCAATATGGCTGCCAATACCATGGTGACCTATGACATCAAAGTCAAGAATAAAATATTTTCCATAGGGAGTCCTCCGATGTATAAAAGATTTACATCGATCAGACAAGTGTTGCAAGAGAAGAAAAAAAAAATTTTTCAAGGGAAAATATACAGACGTGGACAAGATACAACCACACACACAGACAGATGCAGAGCAGAGACGCCTGCATACACACAAGCGCGACGCACACACACGCACGCACGCACACACAGTCACTCAACCACTTCAAGGGAAAGACTATCTTTTCTGAAATTGTTTTCAACATGACGAATCAACCCTTCAGTGTGCTTCAACCACACCAAACAAACAACTTTGTTTTTTCACTTGTTATTGCATCTCCAAATATCTATGTTCCCACTCAACCGGACTCTCTTTCTCCCTTTCCACTCCGCTCTCAATCAAATTTTTCCGTCAATTTCCTGTTTATTTAATTAATCGCTGTCCAAATGTGAAAAGTGTAGTAATACTGCAACTGAGGGAAATACTGCGAATAGTGGGGCATTGTTCAATGGTAAGAGGGGGGATAGTTCCTGGTCAAAAGCTATGCATGAGGATAAATCAAAAATCACGTGAAAAACTGAATCACCGCCCGTGAAACTGTGGAAAACTGAAGCACAGGGCCTCGAATGTCAAGCAGGTCGCATTTTATAACCGTGGAATACGTGGGGGTCGCCGACAGTACTTGTACTGTATATCGAAGGCCGCAAATAATTTTCACACACAGCTGCATTCGTCATTGTTCATGGCAACAATAAAAAAAATACCCTTGACTTACACTATTTCCCATTACGTTGATGATCATCGGGAACATCGGGTACGCACTCTTGGCCAAATTAATTCCTGAATGGCCTGGTTCGGCATGAAAGTGACGAGGCTAGCATAATTTGAAAAGGCTCGGTGCTGATGAGGTTCTTCCATGGTGGGTGTTCAAAAATAACACCTTGGGATATTTCATATCCACCAACTAATGCGAACAGATGGGTCCCCTCTTGCAACTCATCCAACAGACATTTTTATTTGAAATTTTTTATTTATTTTTTTAGAATTATTTTTTTAGAAATCTTTTAACTGTCAAAGAACCTCTCCTCTTTCATGAAAGAGAGGAGGTTTTTCTTTGAAAGATCAAGATGGGTGTTCACCACAACCTCAGGTCATCCCTTCCCATATGCATGACAGTTCCCTGATCAACCCCACCCCCTCCCCCCACCGCCTCCCATGACTGACAAGAGATTGACAATGCTCTCTGAACAACAAATGCTGATTCTCAGGCTGTAATCTGAAAGAACGTGAACGTGCTTCATTAATGTTCTAACGTGAACACACAAAGCGAATCCAAAATGAAAACACTAAACCTTCTTTCGGTCAAGTTTTCCAATTTAACAACATATTTTAAACCCTTTGCAAGACCAGGGACCACTGCTGCTTCTGCCTGCTTGCTGCTGCGGAGTCGGTCTCCTTTTCAGAGTTTATGTCTTGTTTGAAATGATGCACTGCTTTATTTCCACAACAGCTTTGAAATAGAATAAATAGGAGGTGATTTAACAAATCATTTGCCCCTCCATTTTGTGCTATTTTAAAACAAAGGGGATAAGACAGTAATCATTGTGATGTACTTTTTAATATTTGCATGAGGAATCACAACATGGAAACATTCTTGCACATTGTTGTTGGAAAGTGGTGAGGGTATGAAAATTAATATTCAATTGAAGAATCAAATCTAGTTGAAGGCAAAGTTCAATAGGTTTGAAATTCTGTGGTTCCAGAAACACGCTCGTCTCTGAGGAAAGTACAACGTAAGAAGAAAAAAAAACTGTGATAATGACCTCCAGGAAAGTGGTTGCAATGCTTGCCCACCAGGCCAGGGTCTAACAAGCCTGGTGTATGCCGATCTATATTTTGGTGCTCACTCCTCATGCCTTCAAGGCAAATAATCATAACCTACGAAAAGGCAGCACTACTTAAAATCCTTCTCAATGAATGAGAAACCGTGTCATCCAAACCAGTATGGCACGTTTTTCTCTTTCATTGAGAACGGTACCATGTAAAGTACCTCTCTCTCTCTTCATTGAGAGAGGAACCCTCTTGAGAGAGGTCAAGCCAGAATTAGATCTGTCCACTTGATGCAGGTACCAGGTAAACCCTGTACTTACCTGTTTCATAGTCCGGGTGTCGGCGAATAAACTGTCTCCCCCACCAGGTTTTCTCGGAGAGGAGGGTGTTATCGATATGGACACCCAGCAGGATAAAAACAAAAACCTGCCCAAAAAAAACAAAGCCCATTGACATTTCTAATGCCCAACTGTTTATCTGCGGATGACCTCTGCAGTTGCGTTACTTTTTTAAGGAAAGGTTGGGGTGGTAAAGGATTTTGCAACTCCGCCACCGTAAACATACATCATTCCGCAAAACCAACAAAAATGTTACATCTGAAATCCACTCTGTGGGAGAATCTCTGTGGCTGCGCTCACAGGAAGACGGGATTGGGACAAAGCCTTCGGGACCCCATTCTTTGATGATAGGAGGAAAAACCACGGGTAAACGTCAGTGGTCAGTTTGCAGTGCCTGTGTGGCGGAATGGTGCTGAGGTGTCGTCCCCAGACGGTGTTCTCCTTGGTTAACTGAGAGGTCCCTTCGGTGGGTGCTGGAATGTCTAACTCCAAGAGAGGATTATCACCCATCTCTGTGATCATATGAGCTTCAAGCGCTTTGAACATAGTTATTGCAGCACCTCGAGGTTTGGCAGACGCGGATAGTGGCGAGATTCATGGCGGGTAGTTTGCACGTACAAATTGGTCTGGAACACTCTGATGGTTTACCATACCCAAGGAGTTGCTGTGGCTTGAGTCCAATAAGCTGACTCAATGATAATTGAGGTAACACCCGGTCAACGAACGTGTTATGAGATGAAGGATTTCGTCACTCCTTGGGTGTGCTTTCATCACTGGTGTCTGTATATGCTCCGACTAAGGTGAGTGATCTCACACAGTGACAGGACGCCTTTCATGCCCCGCTCGAGTCTTGGCTGAACAGTGGCCCCAGGCGAGATTCTCTTCTCGTCTTGGGGGGAATTTCAAATGGCATCGACTGGAACTGATACGGATGGTTATGAGACAGTGTGTTTGGTCCCCATGGGTTTTGGATACTGTGAACACAGAATAGCACAAATTTCCATGACTTTTGCAAGAAGTCATGCTGGGGGTGGCTGGTTAAATGGTTTCAGTGCCCCACAAGCTATTGCTGGACTTGGTATTCCAATGCTGCTGGCAGTGTGGCAAAGGGAGATTGACCATGTGTCATTGAATAGTCACTGGAGGACATAATCCAGAACTGCAGGGTCTACCAGAGTGCTCAGCTCCTCAATACCGACCACAGGCTGTTGCAGCCAACTCTGAAGTTGCAGCATAGATCCACAAGAATGGCACCGAATCCTCGCCGAGGCTGTATGTTGTCAATGCAAGAGATGGAGGGAAGCTGAAGGAGTTTGCGAACAGGTTGAATGGGGATTTGATGGTCTGTGTGCTTTTGGGGAATCCTGAAGAGTTGTGGTGTGCCGTTCAAGATCCATCCGTCCTTTGATGTTGCTGGTGGATATCCTTTGAACTCCTGAGGGGCGAAGAAGAAATTATCTCTCAAGGGACACTGGATACCATTAGACGCAGAGTTGCAGAGCAAGGCTTTAATGGCAGAGCTGAGCTGTTCAGCGGAGCTGAGGCATTAAACGTATGTGGTGCTGAAGGTGGACAAGGAGACCTATTGCAGGAATCTGTGAGGGGTAGACCATCACAGGGGTGTTATAATCCTGTTGCTGACCCTCCCATTCAACCTGTGGTCCACCTTTGCTTGTGGAAACACAGGCAGTGGTGAACCTGTTTGAAATGGTGTGAAGCTCCTGGGATCGATTGAACAATCCACGCTGAAACTTCTCAAGGCTGGAGAAAGCTGCACTCGTGTCATTGCATGCAGTTCCTTGTACTCTGCCTGGAACACAGGCATCATCCCAACTGACTGGAAGAGGGGCCTTGTTGTCCCTCTCTGGAAAGGGAAGGGTGACCGCCAGCGACTGCAACAACTACCGAGGGTGACGCTGGCTCGCAGTGTCAAGGAAAGGTCTTTGCTCGGTTAATTCTTGAATAGGGTTCACCACCCATATGTTGAGCACAGTGAGCAGAGCAAGTCAGGCTTAACACCAAAAGAGGTCAATGATTCACCGTCTCCCATGCTCTTCAGGTCCTCACCGAACGCAGACGAGAGTTTTAGCAGGGGCTGTTTGCAGCCCGATGTTTGGATCTCTGCAAATGTTTGTTCAGTGAATCTAATGCCCTCTGAGGGATTTCTTGGTCTTCGTGGGGGTGCCAGCAAATCTGGATCAATCTGATGTCTGAACTACCACTCTGGTAATGAGAGTGCTATGAGATGTGGTGACACCAATCTCTGACTTATTTCCAGTTTTGTTGGAGTACGTCAGGGTGCGATCTGGCCCCCACACTTTCAGTGCTTATTGGACTGCATTCTGAGGAGGATGGCGGAAGAGATTAAGCTGCGGTGCATCGTTGAGAATGTCAAATCTCTGACCTTGATTTCGCAGCATATTTGCGGAGCTCCTAGATATCCTTTTTGGGGTCGAAGACAATGTTGAATGAGGAGTCCGGAGCCGCTGGATCACGGGTTTGCTGGTCAAACGAGGATCCAGCTTCTAAAGACATCTTAGAATGCTGCTATCTTTGTGGTGAGGATGGTGAGGTCACAGAGCAATTCAGTTCCCTTGGCAGTGAAATTCAGTCTCTGCCTGGCTGATGAGCCAGACGTCTAATAGATATATGGGTCGGCCTGGGGAGTCATGATTAATGGATCATGGGGTATGGCGCTGCTGGTATCTGTGCAGGAGGACAAAAGTCGAGTCTTCAGATCTTTGTGATTCCAGTCTACTCTAAGAATGTGAAGACTTGGACTGTGACCAGGATCTGAGATTGAAAACTTAATCCTTTGGTTCCAGTGTCTCTTCGAGAATGCTCGGCTATCGCTGGCCGACTTGTGTGTTCCATTGAACGGTTGCTGAGTGAGGACCTAGAGAGATTTGGTTACCTGCATCGCCGTGAGGTGTCAGTTGTGGCGTTATGGACATGTGGCTCGTTTTCCTTGACGCTGATCTCCTGCTCACCAAGATTCTCTCAGGTGAGGAGCCTTGTGAGCGGGAGGAGGGCCAACTGGGCTGACTACGATGCATGTGGTTGCAGCAGAGGTTGATCAAGCGTCTCAAGGAGATGGGGATGGGGCAGGCATCTGCTTGGGCGATGGCCAGATTGGAGGCCCCTGGAGAATTGCGTGAAAGTGGAAGCATGCGACGCACACGATGGCGCATGCTCCCTTGCCTGACCTGACAAATCAGTAAAACTGACACACACCTTCAACCAACTACACAGTAAAATACAGTTTGAAATTTGGAAGTCAAAATAATCCTCCAAACAGTAAAGGAACATACAAATGCAGCAAGAAAGCCTAATATGCAATCACTGATATTTTTATACAGCCTCTCTTAATGGGCTTGGAAGGGAATAACTTTGAGGTGGTTTCACATGCAGGGCGATCCGTTTAATCTGTGCGATCTCTCTCTGACAGTTAAACTGGGTGTCCCCTCCATTAGCAGTACTTGGTGATGTTAAAGATTCCCACGGTGGTTCCCAATGAACAGATTGTGAGTTAACTGCCAGTACCTGGCCACAATTACAAGCTCCTGCAACCTCGCTTGAAGTAACCTGCCTCGGATGGCGATCCGTCCAGAATCATATAAATCGTAAAAGGAATGCTTCGGCAGAATGAATGCTCTTTTAGTTGTGGAATTACATTGTTTTTTGCAACATCGTCATTAATCGTACTCCTTCCATAACTCACATATAGTTGAGAATTTACATGTCAAATCTAAGTCTCAGTTGCATGTATGATAAACTGTACGTGACCTTTCGATTGATTGGCATTCAAAACCAAAGTAATCCATTGTCAAACGTTTTCAAGCAGTGTTCCAAGCACAGAGAAGCAGGAATCAGGGACACATGCCGGCGAGATAATGGAATGTTGAGCTGGAGGTGAGGCTGTGCATTGCAGGGGACTTTATCACCGCATGTGGGCAAGTCAGCGGAAACTGGGCGAAGAGGAATATTATGCTGTAATAATTTGGTTGAGAACTACGGAAAAAGAGAGCGGTCAAAGAGCTGGTGGACCTGGTGGGCGTGGAATGGGATGGCCAACAGCTGGTTCACTTCTTTCAAAAGCGGGAAAACCACAAGATTACCTTTAGAGTGGACATCAGAGAACATAACTGGATTTGGTCGGTGGTAAGGAAGCAACCAGTGCGAGGTTAAGGATTGTAAAGGCAGTGGTGGGAAAGCATGGTTACCACCAGCACAACCCTATGAAAGGGCCAGATGATTGTAATTTACATTGTAAGATGTTGGATATGATGGTAAAAAAAAATCCTTTAGTTTCTCTCATTTGCTGATTAAACCCATCAGAGAACAAGACCTGGAATTTTGCGCAGATTATCTCCTTGTATTGATGGAAGAGAAAACTAAACTCGTCAAACCCAATAGTGCAAATAATCAGTAAGAGGTAATGAAAAAAATACATTTTGAAAATGGCCGCTCTTGGTTGGCCCAAAAATCAGATAATCGTGTAAAATCAGTGGCTAATACAAGGAAAACTTGGAACTTCACCACAGGAGGGAGCCAAAGCGTCCTTCACGTCTCACAATCATGGCAATTTTGAGTATGCTCTCATCCCCACGGGACTGCAGATACCTATCCAACTCAAGTTTTAAAACAATCCAACGACTCTATTGCTCACGACCACTGCAGGGTGACATTTCATGCATCACCACTTGATTTGAAAGACTTCTGCCTCACTCTATCCCACTCCTGTCCGTTTCACCCCGCACATGCGCAAACAGGAAGTGGGGTTCAGATTGGTTAACGTTCTCTCTGTCCGTCCATCATCCAAACGTCGGTTTATATGCGAGGAACAACTTAATTGTCCAATGAAATGTTCTATTTTGAACACGATTCGGAAATCAAACCTGTAGTTTAGCAGTTACTTGGCTCTTGAATTTGTCCCAAACGTGCATTCGCAGAGAGGAAATGAAGATAATAGTTACTCTGCCTGTCCGACAGTCAAACAAAATGAAATAATTCCAATCAAGGACCTACTTGTATTAAGGACATCATAAAGGACAAAAAACAAGCATGAATAACTAATTAAACAAGTCAGATAAGGTGGTGGATAGCAATGAGTCAAATGGCCCAGAAACTTCCGAATTTATTTACAATATATAGACTTTTAACAACTTTATTTTACTTCAATTTTAGGGTTTTTCCTTCAACACTATGTCGGGATAAGATGTCGATGAACTCTCTGTTGACAAATGAATGGTGCCCTCTTATCCTCATGGTGTCCATTCATTTAGCTCTTACTCTTGGACAATGTGCTGAGTGAATTGAGCAATGAGTGTATTTCCTGACATCTCATTGCCACATCTTATTGGATGATATTCCATGTTTATGCAAATCCAGAACAGTATTTACCAATATCAAAATTGGAAATGGGTGTCTTGATGTCGAATTTCAGGAGAGACGAAAAAAAACATGCAATGAAAATGAAAGGAACAAAATCCTCCGTTATTGCCACCATCAGTTCACCGATGTGATACGCCCCACACGCACCCACGCCAATGCCAGGATGCGCACCATTCTTTCCAGAAAACCCTCTCCGAGTTAAACGTTGAAAATCCAACTCTTTCATTGTTCGCTTCGGTCGAGGGAACCACCCTTCCAGAGGCTTTTATCCCCCCCCACTCGTTCCCTACAATGGCTTTCAACAGGCAGTGACTTTCAATTGGCTAACCCGCTATCCCACACCAACTCAATCTTTCTCTTCATGAGCTTCAATCTGCCGAGAAAAAAACGATTGTCAATTTTTTCAGCTTTTCCATGAAAATCACCCAATTTGACGAAACTGGTGTTGGAAGAATTTGTGAATCAATGAATGATCTGAATTGGAATCTGTGGAGATTTATACAAAAATTAACAAAATTTAAAGCTTCTTGGGGAAACAGAAAGGAACGAAAAGTTTTCCTTTTGACCACAAACCTTCTGGCTCAGCAATCTCAAACAGGTACCTTCACCAGGTCTGGAAACTCTGATCATTTTAACCTCTGTGGCAACAATGAAAAATTTGAAGAACAAAGTCAATGACAATGTCATTTGTGAAAAACTTTATCTGCTTTGAGAAATGAAAAGTTGAAGGTAAATAAATTGGGATTCTGATGAATGTGACAAATTACAATGTCTGAAAGAACTTTACAAAGAAATTATTTTAAAACGAGGTACAACTATGAGTACACCCACTTCAAGACAAGGGAAAGAATATTTCACGTGTTTTCAGTTGACAGCAATCATCTCCAGAATGTTTGTGTTGAAGACGACACAGCAAAGAACAAAACAAGAACTTAGTTGAACACGAAGGACACGTGATTGTACAGAAGATTTTATCGATAGATGGTAAAGCAAACCAATCTCTTTCAAGTCTTTAGTTTCTCATTTTGTGATAAACCGTCAGGGAGATGAACTCGGAATTTTTGGTTGATGTTTTAGTTCTTATGTGATTAGAGAGAAAACGCAAAAACTCTTCAAACCCAACAATGTTGCACGTAATTGAGAAAGATGTAATGAAAAATATACGCTCTGTGTTGGCCAAAATCAAGACATAGCGTAAATCAGTGGCTATTACAAGAGAAATACTGGAACTTCACACCAGGAGGCGGCCAAGGCATCCATCATGGCAGACATCATTATCATGCCAAACATTGAGTATTCTCATTCCACAAGTTGGCAGATACCTATCCAACTCATGTTTCAAAAAACAATCCCCAAACTCGCATTGTCAACGACCCTGCAGGGTGACCATTTATGCATTCACCACACTGATGAAGACTTCTGCCTCATCCCTGTCCCAACTCCTCTACTTCTTTTTACACTGAAGCACATAAAACGGAAGCGGGGTTGAAGCAATTGGTTCCCTTCTCTCTTGTCCATCCATACCATTCACAAACATCAGGTTTGGTTTATGATCGAGAACAACTAAATTTCCATTGAATTATATATTTGAACACGTGTTGAATCGGAAAACGAACCTGTAGTGTAAGCAGTGCTTTGGCTCTGAATTTGTCCGAAGCGCATGCACAGAGAGGAGCGAGATAAATTTTTACTTTTTGTCTTGCCTGTCTGGCAGTCAAACAAATTTGAAAAATAATTCCAATCACGAACCTTACTGTTTAGGATGGATGAAGGACCAAAAAACAAGCACGAATAACCAATTACATGTCAATAGGTGGAGGAATAGCCCCGAGTCACCAGCGGCTAAACTTCCGGAATTAACTTTTTATTAATATCGACCTTTACAAACGTGTATTTTTATCTCAATTAAATTTTATACTTGAACATTGTGTGGGGGTAGGTGGAAAAATGTTTCTACGACCTTCTCTGGTTTTACTATTGAACTGTGCCCATTATCCGCTTGCTGTTCCATTCATTTGCTTCTTCCTCTTAGACATTGTGCTGTGAATGAGCAATGAGATTATAACAAGGAATTCCTGGCATGTCGCCCAGCTGGAATGATATTCATGTTTATGTAAATCCCCCAGTCATTCCAACATGGCTCAAGCAGGCAGTGTACTTTCAATTTGTTTAACCCGATATCCAACAACAAACTCAATTTGCTCTTCCATGAGCTTCAATCTTGCAGAGGAAAAAAACGATTTAATGTCACATTCTTTCAGCTTTCCATGAAATCACCAAGGAGGAGAACTAGTGTTTGAGAATTTGTGATAATAATTATCAATGATGAATCTGAGTTAGAATCTGCAGAATGTGACACAAAATTAACAATGTTAAGCTCTTTGGGGAAAAAGAAAGGAAACGAAATGTTTTTCTTTCGAACCACAAACCTTTCTGGCTCAGCAATCTCCAAACAGGTTTACTTCCACAAGGTCTGAAATCTGCATTGTTTTATCCTCCGTGAACAATGAAAATTTTGTAGGAACAAAGTCAGACAATGTCATTTGTGAAAATTTATCTGCTTTGAGAAATGAAAATGTTTGAAGGTAATATAAATTGAAGTCTGATGAATATAACAATTAAACAATATCTGGAAAGACACTTTCAAAGAAAAAAATTATTTAAACGATGGTCAACATGATTGTACACCCCTTAGACAATGGAAATAATATTTCACGTGTTATCAGTTTGACGGCAATCATCTCAGAATGTTTGGTGTATGAAGAGACACAGCAAAAGAAACAAACAAGAAAATTAGTTGAAACACAAGTGACACATCATTGTACATGTGGATATTTTATCGAAGATGTAAAGCAACGATCTCTTTTCAAGTCTTTAGTTTCTCATTTTTATGCGATAACAATCCTCAGGAACGACTTGGAATTTGCAAAAGATGTCGTTCTTGTATTGTTTGGTGGAAAAAACCACTCATAAAACCCAATGTTGGCACATCATTTAGCAAGAGGGTTAAATGAAAAATTAGCTCTTGTTGCCGAAATCAGATGATAGCATTGAAAATCATGGCGATTAACAAGGAAATACTTGGAGCTTAACCACAAGGAGGGGGCCAAGGCGTCTATCATGGCAACACAATCATGACAATATACGAGTATCTCTCATTTCCCACAAGTTGCAACACCGATGCAACCCATGTTTTAAAACAATCCACACCAACTCCATTGTTACGACCCGTGCCAGGGAGACAATTTATGTTTAATTCACCACTTCTTATTTGAAAAAACTTCTGCCATCACTACCTGTCCCAAACTCCTCATCCTTTTTTAACCGCCGAGCACACGAAAGTGGAAAGCGGGTCAAGCAATTGGTCATTTCTCTCGTCCATCCATCCATCGATCCACAAATGCAGTTTATGATCGAGGAAACAACTTAATTTCAATGAATTGTATATTTTGAACACAAAATCGGAAAACGAACCTGGAGTTTAGCAGTACTTTGGCTCTGAGTAAAGTATTTATCAATGAGATGATCTGAGTAAAATCTGCAGAGATTTACACAAACATTGACAATATTAAAAGCTCTTTGGGGAAAAAGAAAGGAAACGAAAAGTTTTCCTTTCAACCACAAACCTTCTGGCTCAGCATTCCTCCAACAGGTTACTTCCACCGGGTCTGGAAACTTTGATCGTTGTATCCTCTGTGGAACAATTGAAAAAGTTGTAGAACAAAGTTAGACATGTCATTTGCTGAAATGGTAAATAAATTGGAGTACTGATGAATGTGACAAATTAAAACAGAGAAAGGCACTCAGAAGGAGTACATCTGCCAACGCAATGCCTGCCTCACGAGAACATTTCAGGCCCAGTATTTTTGAACGAGGAAAAAGAGCAATCGGAGAATTGCAGAACTGTCGCCAGGACTTTCTTCGAGTGGCTGTATTTTATTAAGGTTTTTTGGGTAATCAAATATGGCTGCCAAACATGTGACCTAATTACACATATGTTGTGAACCTTTTGTTCCTCATAGACAAAAGGTGATCATACCACTTTAAAGTTTTGTCTCGATCTGTCAGCCATTTCAGAGAAGAAGAATTTTTGAAGGTTAAAAAAACAAAAATAATACAGCTGCCAAATCACGTGACCGATGAAGTCAGCATAGTTTTTTTTTCTCTGGACTATTTTATCCCTCGATGATCCTCAAAAATTTTCATACTGATCTGATGTGTGTGTTCCACATATGCAAAGATGACGTCATCACGAAGGCACCTATGATATCAAAAAAAATCACTCATTTCCCATGACGAGTACTGCTATGTGGTCAGTTTTCAATTTGTTCCTGGTGAAGTTTCAGAGATACAGCGGATCCAAGCTTTTCCGATTTTCCAATTAGGCTGCCACACACGTAACGCTCATGACAACATAATTAGTCATTAAAACCATTCCACATGACTAGTCACACAAAAAAAAAAAAAAAAAAAAAAAAAAAAAATGGCGAAAAATTTGGTCTCAATCCAACAAGCACTTGTGGAGGAGAAAACACAAAAGTTCTGTAGCCGACAAAACAACAGACAGACCGCGACCCAAATGCAATACCTCTCTTTGGCGAGGGTAAATATAACACCGCTAATAACAGTACGATATGGTTTGGATAATGGACACTTTTGTCGCAAGCTGACACATGTTATCACACTACCCAAGTGTATCAATTTCAATCCAACCCATGCAGGCTGGGGCCACCCTCCGATCTTCCCCAAAAAAGAAGTCTGAGCCAATCATACAGTTCTAATACAGCCCAACAGAACCCCGACCTTTGCACCAAAACTCATTCCAAAACCAGAAAGGTGGAGTAAATTAATCATGGAAGTGTCCCACACTGAGCCCTTCAGCAAAGGCCCGACGTGAAGTCAACTCATCATCGACATCTTCGGCAAAAATGTGCTTTTACTGAATCTTGGAAAGACACCATTTAAACTTCAGTGGTTGTGGACGATGATTCATGTATTGGACAAAAGTGCTGAAGTCGGGGAATGAGTGGGAATGAGTTTGGATGAAAAAGTTTATTGGAATGGACTCAATCTTCATGCTATTGATTTATTGAATGATTTTTTTAAAACAAAACATTTGTAATATTTGGGCTTGATGAGCTTTATATTTCGTGTTAGTGCAATTTTATCCAATGTTTAAGCAAAAACAAAGTTAGTTTACTTGGGTTTGAAAAGGGCGGGGGTGGGGTACAGAAGTAACAAATTTGGCAATCACCCGTGGCCTTTTGTCCACCAATAAAAAGAACTATCCAAACAGAACACCTTGAGCTTTCTCTGCTTCGCATCACACGATTCCCCCTTGTAGTACACTTTCTTATCTTTACCACAAATGACAATTTGTGACAATCAATTTTTTAAATGCTTCTTTTCATTCGTCTCTTCAACCAGAGTGAAATAAATATTAAATGTGTTCATCGATCTATATTCCAGCAATCTCTGTGTGTGTGTCTGTGTGTGTGTCGTCTGTGACGCCTGTTTCTCGACAACCACTGGTCAGTCTAAATGAAATTGCCAGGTTATTGCTGAGGCCCCTGACTATGTGCTTTTCAAGGTTTGCTGATGATATCCGGACAAGTGGTTCCCAAAGTTATGGCCATTTTATTTACCCAAACAATGACAGGACACGTTGCTTGCGTCGGCGGGCCGATGGGGGAAAGGCACCTTAACGTTACCAATGGAACACCCCGACAACATTGCTGCGTAGGCATGGCCATTGGGGAAGAAGATCCTCAGTTACCAATGACAGGACACGTTGCTTGGCGTTTTGCACCCACAGTATCTATCTTCTATCTGGTCTAAATTCCCAGCAATCTCTGTTTGTTTGCCTTTTTCAGAGTTTTGGAAATAATCGGATAAATGATTTTCCCAAGTTATGGCAAAGTTAGAGCACGTTCCCCATTACGGCGTTACAACGTACGGACTTCCGGATAGTGTGACTTACTGTATTCTAATAATTTCTCGATTTCTTATGTGCATTTATAGATAAACACAATGCCACAATTCAATCGTCGTTTAACGAGAGTGAAGGAACGGCCTTGTTGGTTGTTGTTTTTTCTGGCACGTGGTTTGCAAAGTTTTTTTTCCACGTACGGCCAGGCCACGTTACGGCCACGCATGTACGGGCCACGCACTAGTCCAATTTTAATTACCTAAAAGAAATTACGTTAATGTGGCAGGTGTCTGCAGTTAGAATTTAAGGCCTGAACACCATTTGTGTCATGCGTGTTTCGAAGAATCTCGACATAGTATTAAGAACTGTGAAAGGGATAATTGGTCTGCTGTATGGCCCATGTGAGAGAGAGTATTCCTCATTCTATTTGGACAAGAGAGATTAAGGATTTGTATTACCACGTGTCTCCATATTGAACAGGGCAGGGAGGGGCGAAGCGCTAAGAGAGGCCAGAACTGCTCCACATCTACACCTCCACCTCCGCCCCCCTCCTCCTCTTCCTGCTCCTCCTCCTCTCACTCACCTTTCTGGAAAGAGAAGGAGGGTACCAGCCCACAGACTGTCCCAACCCCCCCACTTCCCTCCCAAGGTCCTTCAGCAGGTGTGTGTACAACCATGTCATTCAATCGACATTCCCAACAAAAAATTTATTTCTAACCGGAATTTCAGCACACCCTTACCAATTCCCTATCCCTTTCCTGTTTACTGTTTTTCCCACCTTCTCTCTCTTTTCCTGTCATCATTCCTGTTTCTTTCTGTCCACTGCATGTGGCGTCAAAACTGCCCAAGTTATTTAATTTGTTCTTTATAAAATGCTATCACCTCACTCTTGCTATCAGTCTTTCATTTGAACTCGCCGAAGCGAGTGGATAGACAAAGGCATGTTCATAAATCGAACGCACCCTCACACTGGCAGAAAGTGCATGTTGTGCAAGTTATGGAGAAAAGTAGAATGCTCAATTCTAATAATTTTAGTGTGCAGCCTGTGACTTGCTAGTTACATCTATTGCTGGGAGTGGCAGCTGTTCCACTGATGCAGTGCCCCCTGTTTTCAGCAGCTTGTACATCATTTTGCTGACCTCAAAAAGCTGAGGTCAACCCAACCTGGGGTTATTGACAGCACGACAGGGGGCTGCAAAACTCAGACCCTCAGATGTTAAGTCAGCCACCCTCACCATCACCAGGCTCGATATTAAAAACAATAAAATACCACCCGGTTCAGACATCTAACGCTTGCACAACATGAACCAATAATGTAATATGAACATCATAACAGTTATTCATTGAAAAAGAACCAATAACATGCAAAAATCATGTATTCCAAATACCTCCAGTTTCATAAATGTAGTTATTCTTTAGCATTTTGTTTATATTCACAGACCAAAACCTTGAAATGATCTCCTGCACTCATAAGGTGCATTAATTCGTGATGTAGGAGGGTGTGAAAATGGGAAGGGTGCTCTTACAAATTTACCAGACGAGACGCTATAAGAAGAAGCACTATTCCTCTTCATTCAACATTTAGCCTTGAGCCTAAACGTATTTAACATGGCAAGCAGAACTCGCTTGAGCAGCGGGGAGCATTACCCCACCGCCCTCCCACCACCGCCACCAATTCCACAACCTACGGGCCTGTTATTCATTGCCTTTATCATTGTACAAAATTTCCAAGATATGATTGTCATGTTTTTCCCATTGCAGTGACACGGAACATTACAACGGGAAGTTTTTTTTCTGACCTTCGTAATGAGACAATTCATACCCACTGCTGCTTCCACGGTTAATTGCAGGCCCGTGGAAGAAAAGAAACAACACAGCGACGACTATTTACTCAGACAATTGTAGCATCTTCGCCAGCATAGACATTGACAGAAATAAACCTAGTAACAGCATTAGATAGTCGAGTGCCATACCTCCACCAGGCAGAACAGTTTACATTTTCTATCCCAACTGATAGGCCATCCCGCTGAGAGGCGAGATTGGAGGATACACTAACGCGAGGGAGTGATGAGGCACCACCAAACTTCAAGGAATTAGAATGGTTAATTGCGTTATCTTGACATCAGTAAGGTTATGTTTTCAATGGCTGCCCAAAGATGGACACAGTTGTTCAAGCCCAACACTGAAAAATTTTACCTCAGTCAAAATAGCCTTGGCATGTTCCAAAGTGAGCTGCAATCGACTGGAATGGCTTCCCCCACAAGATTCAGTGTAGCATTTGCAAGAAGGAGTGATTGTGCACCATAAAAACGATGCATCAGCGAGAGCGAGAGCGAAGAGAATGAGAGAGAGACGAGAGAGAGAGAGAGAGACAGAAGAGAGAGAGAGAGAAGAGAGAGAGGAGAGAGAGCAGAAACATTTGTGACAATATTATTCAAAGATTGAATAATGTCAGATCTGTGTAAATGCAGCCAATCATTTTGCAACACCAGAATGTAGTCCCTTCAGTTGTCCTGTGAAACATGCCATTCTTCCTGTGGCATTGCAGGTTGCTACCTCCAATAAGCTAGACATATACAGGCTTGACAGAACAGGGTCAGAGGAGCCAAATGGGGAGAGGAGCCAAGATGGGCAGATGGAGTGAAGATGGGGAGAGGGGTGAAGATAATGCGGGAGAGAGTGAACTATGGGCAGAGAAGGATCAGGAGAGGATGATGTAAAGTGAGTCATGAACCCAGTTTAAGGAAGACAGATAGACGATGCAGAAATTCATGTTGTGAAGTATAAAATCCATTTGAATATCCTTACTGGCAGATGCAATGAGGTGTGCCTGACGTTTGACTACCTGCTCTTCCTTGGAAGCACCTGAGCTCTGAAGTTTGGACTAATGATCAAAACTGAAGTCCATATACTAATTTCTCTTTACTGGTAATAGAAACATACTCCTATCAACGAAACTTGAGAAAATGTATTCTTTATCTTTCCGCTGATGTAGACTGACACTCAAATGCATTGCAGAGAACAGCATTGTGGATGTGTTTTGATCAAAATCTACATACCATTTCAGCTTTTTTGTCAGCATCGAATAAACTTTGGTGGACCTTCGGCATGAGATTTTAATATCTCATTCAACAGCTTCATGTACGTTTCCAGCTGCAAAACAAAGTCTTTATGTTAACGAATTGCAAGCAAAAAAGTTGATATCATCATCACAAATTGTCCTCAATTAATTCAGTTAGAATCTTGAAAGATTATAATTATTTATACAGCGATAACCTTGTGGTGGGAAAAAGAAATGTGTAACTAAAACTGCGAAACTTCTGCCACTGGACTTTTCTATCACACCTGGTGGTGTCCATGGTTGGAATGCTACGCCCAAATCAGGGAGTTTTGATGGTTTCAAATCAAAGTACGAGTAATTACTCAAAAATTTATAAAATGGTACGTGCTGCTTTCTCCTCGGCACTCAACATTTAAAAGGGTTGAGGACGGACACCATAGGTTGCAATCAAAGCACAGGCATTGATGGACCTCATGGCCCTCCTCCTGCATTGAAGTTACTTGTAAGTGCGGACTCATATCATTGTTGTTGTGAGTTGTTGTTGTTTACTACAACAGTGAGTGTAAACTGAGTGGTGGGACTGTTTGGACATCCCTATAATTTCAATTTTAGTTGGTGTAGAATAATACCAAACAGATTTTAGGATTCAACACGCTCATAATTTCTGAACCTTTGATTGCCTTCTTTGGTGTTCCTACCTGACACGAAGGTTCATGATGTATGACCCCAAGGTTCAAATCCAATGTACTCTCTTGACATTGTCTGTCCATGTCTTTCGTCTAGTTAAGGTAGAATACACCTGAGCCTTCATGATTGTTCAATTAAAAGCATAAATCATAAATGATAATTTATAAGCTTACACAGAAACAAGATTTGGCAAGAAATAAATGGCAAGTTTAAAAATTACCCGCCGTGTGGGGGTGACGGTCATCTCTATAATGTTTTTTCTATCATTCATTAATCCGATGAACCGTTGCCAGAATCTACTATACTAAAAGATGAATATGTTTGTTATGTATGTTTGTTCGTCCTTTATAGGCGGCGAACCTTTGGATGGAATGAGTATGAAACTTTTGGCATGATTGATCCTTGGGACATGAGAACGGGAACCATAGGGGGTCAAGTTCAAGGTTCAAAGGTCCGGGGTCAAGGGGCAGTCACCGGGTCAATTTCATCCGATCGAGACGGGACCAACGCCATTCGACAGATTCAATCAAATTAAATGACACAGTTGATTGACGAGCATTCACTTCGACTTCCGTTTTAGAGTTGTGATGTCATAAATTGACTAAAAACGTCAAAATTTTTCAAACCGTTGTTTTGTCCTTTATAGACGGCCAAACCGCGTTGGATAGAATGAGATTGAAATTGGCATATTGATCCTTGCGGAACGGACATTAAGGGGATCAAGGTCAATGGTCAAAGGTCACGGGGTCAAGGTCACCAGATAACGTCAATTTCTCAATTCCATCCGTCGAGACGGGACCAACGCCATTCAAGCAGAATAACTGTACCCGCCCATGAGCGGGTAACTTTGCCTTAGTATCTCCTAAAATGACAGACTAGATTAGGTTTTTTTGAAAGTGGCGACTTTCACAACTTTCGTGACGCTGTCGGACCTTGACCCTGACCTCGAATCCGGGGAAAAATAGCTCGTTGGGTATTCCAACTTCATCCGACCCTCTAACCCACATACCTAAATTTCAATCAAGATCGGAAGTAAAAGTTTTCTTTGTACCGGGAGGTGTTTTTGACCATCTTCCACGTTACGTGGCGGCCCAAACGGGACGGGAAATTCAAAAATCTGTCCAGAACCATTGGCATACAAGATAAATATTTTTTTTACTATCATAAAAAAACACAAGTTGCCAAATACTTGTTAGAAATGGCAGACGAAGATAGGTTTTGAAAATGGCGCATTTTTATAACTACGTGACCTCGTACCTTGACCCTGACCCTTGAACCCGGATAAAAGTTATAAATCGTTGTGCAACACTCATCGACCTCTACCCACATACTAAGCTTCATCAAGATCGGCAAAGAAAAATTGTTGACGGACGGACGACGGACGCGGTACATTTGGTCCGCTTTATTAGGTCATCTCGGTAGAGATGACCTATAAAACGTATTACTCATCTCATTCAACAGTCTGCATCTCTCATGCCATTTTCACCTTACCCTTGACATGGTTTTCCTTGGATGTCCTCATCAATGTATAAAACCTTTCCCTTTGTTCCCATGTCTATGTTTGGAAGGGCCTTTTTTTTCAAAGCCTCCTTCCGTCTTGACAATCACAAATGGGAAAAATTCCTGGAATGTAAACAAGCTTTACGTGGAACGCAATCACACCTCATAGTTCAGTGTGCAACAAAAAATGTTTACCTTGGGCATTGTATTCAAACAAAAACAGGTCAGGTGGAAGGGAAACACA
Source organism: Eptatretus atami (assembly GCA_035128595.1). Classification (NCBI taxonomy): domain Eukaryota; kingdom Metazoa; phylum Chordata; class Myxini; order Myxiniformes; family Myxinidae; genus Eptatretus; species Eptatretus atami. Next base: position 109,751,209 of record CM068962.1, on the reverse strand, counting down.
CGATTATGACACAGGGTTTTATATCTTCAACACTATATTGATGAAATAGACGCATCGTGTATTTTTTGTTTTCTGACAGCAATGTTGGAAAAGACGGAATCATTGCGATTGCAACTTCGTAGCTGAAGGACAGCCGGTCACATGACACGAACATATGTCAATTTGTTCACAGGAAGAAGCTGTGCCCGGTCAGCAAGCACATTCTGAGATAGCAAGCTAATGTAAAACCTGGGGTTGAGAAACTACATTGAAGACAAGACGAATGGTTAAGACAGGGATTTTGAATTTTGCCAGGCATGCCGTGACAACTCGTGCTTCTTCGTGAAAATATAATGGAATCTTTCAACGTGCACAAAATGATCGCAGCAGGCAGGACACACCAGTTTACGTCCATGCGAGGGACGGAGCACACAATGATGCCTCATCCCGCTGCGAAACACCAGGATGACATTTCATAGCTGGGACGATAAACATCATCACAGAAGATGTAAACAATGGTTTACATCATTGCCACTTCAGGTAGATGGATAACCTAACAACTAAATCTACAGTTTCTGAATAAGAAAGGGTGATTGTTTACCACTTCTGTGATGATGTTTTATCGTCCCAGCTATGAAATGTCATCCTGGTGTTTCGCAAGCGGGATGAGGCATCATTGTGTGCTCCGTCCCTCGCATGGA
>CM068962.1:109730750-109750218 GCA_035128595.1 Eptatretus atami | reverse complement strand
AGAGAGAGATCTCGATATACCCCATGGGGAGTTGACCACAAATGCAAGTTTCCATTATCAATTTTTTCAGCAAAGTTTCGGAGAGTCCAATTTTTTTTTTAATGCAATATGGCTGCCAATACCATGGTGACCTATGACATCAAAGTCAAGAATAAAATATTTTCCATAGGGAGTCCTCCGATGTATAAAAGATTTACATCGATCAGACAAGTGTTGCAAGAGAAGAAAAAAAAAATTTTTCAAGGGAAAATATACAGACGTGGACAAGATACAACCACACACACAGACAGATGCAGAGCAGAGACGCCTGCATACACACAAGCGCGACGCACACACACGCACGCACGCACACACAGTCACTCAACCACTTCAAGGGAAAGACTATCTTTTCTGAAATTGTTTTCAACATGACGAATCAACCCTTCAGTGTGCTTCAACCACACCAAACAAACAACTTTGTTTTTTCACTTGTTATTGCATCTCCAAATATCTATGTTCCCACTCAACCGGACTCTCTTTCTCCCTTTCCACTCCGCTCTCAATCAAATTTTTCCGTCAATTTCCTGTTTATTTAATTAATCGCTGTCCAAATGTGAAAAGTGTAGTAATACTGCAACTGAGGGAAATACTGCGAATAGTGGGGCATTGTTCAATGGTAAGAGGGGGGATAGTTCCTGGTCAAAAGCTATGCATGAGGATAAATCAAAAATCACGTGAAAAACTGAATCACCGCCCGTGAAACTGTGGAAAACTGAAGCACAGGGCCTCGAATGTCAAGCAGGTCGCATTTTATAACCGTGGAATACGTGGGGGTCGCCGACAGTACTTGTACTGTATATCGAAGGCCGCAAATAATTTTCACACACAGCTGCATTCGTCATTGTTCATGGCAACAATAAAAAAAATACCCTTGACTTACACTATTTCCCATTACGTTGATGATCATCGGGAACATCGGGTACGCACTCTTGGCCAAATTAATTCCTGAATGGCCTGGTTCGGCATGAAAGTGACGAGGCTAGCATAATTTGAAAAGGCTCGGTGCTGATGAGGTTCTTCCATGGTGGGTGTTCAAAAATAACACCTTGGGATATTTCATATCCACCAACTAATGCGAACAGATGGGTCCCCTCTTGCAACTCATCCAACAGACATTTTTATTTGAAATTTTTTATTTATTTTTTTAGAATTATTTTTTTAGAAATCTTTTAACTGTCAAAGAACCTCTCCTCTTTCATGAAAGAGAGGAGGTTTTTCTTTGAAAGATCAAGATGGGTGTTCACCACAACCTCAGGTCATCCCTTCCCATATGCATGACAGTTCCCTGATCAACCCCACCCCCTCCCCCCACCGCCTCCCATGACTGACAAGAGATTGACAATGCTCTCTGAACAACAAATGCTGATTCTCAGGCTGTAATCTGAAAGAACGTGAACGTGCTTCATTAATGTTCTAACGTGAACACACAAAGCGAATCCAAAATGAAAACACTAAACCTTCTTTCGGTCAAGTTTTCCAATTTAACAACATATTTTAAACCCTTTGCAAGACCAGGGACCACTGCTGCTTCTGCCTGCTTGCTGCTGCGGAGTCGGTCTCCTTTTCAGAGTTTATGTCTTGTTTGAAATGATGCACTGCTTTATTTCCACAACAGCTTTGAAATAGAATAAATAGGAGGTGATTTAACAAATCATTTGCCCCTCCATTTTGTGCTATTTTAAAACAAAGGGGATAAGACAGTAATCATTGTGATGTACTTTTTAATATTTGCATGAGGAATCACAACATGGAAACATTCTTGCACATTGTTGTTGGAAAGTGGTGAGGGTATGAAAATTAATATTCAATTGAAGAATCAAATCTAGTTGAAGGCAAAGTTCAATAGGTTTGAAATTCTGTGGTTCCAGAAACACGCTCGTCTCTGAGGAAAGTACAACGTAAGAAGAAAAAAAAACTGTGATAATGACCTCCAGGAAAGTGGTTGCAATGCTTGCCCACCAGGCCAGGGTCTAACAAGCCTGGTGTATGCCGATCTATATTTTGGTGCTCACTCCTCATGCCTTCAAGGCAAATAATCATAACCTACGAAAAGGCAGCACTACTTAAAATCCTTCTCAATGAATGAGAAACCGTGTCATCCAAACCAGTATGGCACGTTTTTCTCTTTCATTGAGAACGGTACCATGTAAAGTACCTCTCTCTCTCTTCATTGAGAGAGGAACCCTCTTGAGAGAGGTCAAGCCAGAATTAGATCTGTCCACTTGATGCAGGTACCAGGTAAACCCTGTACTTACCTGTTTCATAGTCCGGGTGTCGGCGAATAAACTGTCTCCCCCACCAGGTTTTCTCGGAGAGGAGGGTGTTATCGATATGGACACCCAGCAGGATAAAAACAAAAACCTGCCCAAAAAAAACAAAGCCCATTGACATTTCTAATGCCCAACTGTTTATCTGCGGATGACCTCTGCAGTTGCGTTACTTTTTTAAGGAAAGGTTGGGGTGGTAAAGGATTTTGCAACTCCGCCACCGTAAACATACATCATTCCGCAAAACCAACAAAAATGTTACATCTGAAATCCACTCTGTGGGAGAATCTCTGTGGCTGCGCTCACAGGAAGACGGGATTGGGACAAAGCCTTCGGGACCCCATTCTTTGATGATAGGAGGAAAAACCACGGGTAAACGTCAGTGGTCAGTTTGCAGTGCCTGTGTGGCGGAATGGTGCTGAGGTGTCGTCCCCAGACGGTGTTCTCCTTGGTTAACTGAGAGGTCCCTTCGGTGGGTGCTGGAATGTCTAACTCCAAGAGAGGATTATCACCCATCTCTGTGATCATATGAGCTTCAAGCGCTTTGAACATAGTTATTGCAGCACCTCGAGGTTTGGCAGACGCGGATAGTGGCGAGATTCATGGCGGGTAGTTTGCACGTACAAATTGGTCTGGAACACTCTGATGGTTTACCATACCCAAGGAGTTGCTGTGGCTTGAGTCCAATAAGCTGACTCAATGATAATTGAGGTAACACCCGGTCAACGAACGTGTTATGAGATGAAGGATTTCGTCACTCCTTGGGTGTGCTTTCATCACTGGTGTCTGTATATGCTCCGACTAAGGTGAGTGATCTCACACAGTGACAGGACGCCTTTCATGCCCCGCTCGAGTCTTGGCTGAACAGTGGCCCCAGGCGAGATTCTCTTCTCGTCTTGGGGGGAATTTCAAATGGCATCGACTGGAACTGATACGGATGGTTATGAGACAGTGTGTTTGGTCCCCATGGGTTTTGGATACTGTGAACACAGAATAGCACAAATTTCCATGACTTTTGCAAGAAGTCATGCTGGGGGTGGCTGGTTAAATGGTTTCAGTGCCCCACAAGCTATTGCTGGACTTGGTATTCCAATGCTGCTGGCAGTGTGGCAAAGGGAGATTGACCATGTGTCATTGAATAGTCACTGGAGGACATAATCCAGAACTGCAGGGTCTACCAGAGTGCTCAGCTCCTCAATACCGACCACAGGCTGTTGCAGCCAACTCTGAAGTTGCAGCATAGATCCACAAGAATGGCACCGAATCCTCGCCGAGGCTGTATGTTGTCAATGCAAGAGATGGAGGGAAGCTGAAGGAGTTTGCGAACAGGTTGAATGGGGATTTGATGGTCTGTGTGCTTTTGGGGAATCCTGAAGAGTTGTGGTGTGCCGTTCAAGATCCATCCGTCCTTTGATGTTGCTGGTGGATATCCTTTGAACTCCTGAGGGGCGAAGAAGAAATTATCTCTCAAGGGACACTGGATACCATTAGACGCAGAGTTGCAGAGCAAGGCTTTAATGGCAGAGCTGAGCTGTTCAGCGGAGCTGAGGCATTAAACGTATGTGGTGCTGAAGGTGGACAAGGAGACCTATTGCAGGAATCTGTGAGGGGTAGACCATCACAGGGGTGTTATAATCCTGTTGCTGACCCTCCCATTCAACCTGTGGTCCACCTTTGCTTGTGGAAACACAGGCAGTGGTGAACCTGTTTGAAATGGTGTGAAGCTCCTGGGATCGATTGAACAATCCACGCTGAAACTTCTCAAGGCTGGAGAAAGCTGCACTCGTGTCATTGCATGCAGTTCCTTGTACTCTGCCTGGAACACAGGCATCATCCCAACTGACTGGAAGAGGGGCCTTGTTGTCCCTCTCTGGAAAGGGAAGGGTGACCGCCAGCGACTGCAACAACTACCGAGGGTGACGCTGGCTCGCAGTGTCAAGGAAAGGTCTTTGCTCGGTTAATTCTTGAATAGGGTTCACCACCCATATGTTGAGCACAGTGAGCAGAGCAAGTCAGGCTTAACACCAAAAGAGGTCAATGATTCACCGTCCCCATGCTCTTCAGGTCCTCAACCGAACGCAGACGAGAGTTTTAGCAGGGGCTGTTTGCAGCCGATGTTTGATCTCTGCAAGTGTTTGTTCAGTGAATCCTAATGCCCTCTGGGGATTTCTTGGTCTTCGTGGGGGTGCCAGCAAATCGGATTCAATCTGATGTCTGAACTACACTCTGGTAATGAGAGTGCTATGAGATGTGGTGACACCATCTCTGATTATTTCCAGTTTTTGTTGGAGTACGTCAGGGTGCGATCTTGGCCCCCACACTTTCAGTGCTGTATGGACTGCATTCTGAGGAGGATGGCGGAAGAGATTAAGCTGCGGTGCAATCGTTTTGAGGAATGTCAAATCTCTGACCTTGATTTCGCAGCATATTTGCGGAGACTCTAGATATTCCTTTTTGGGTCGAAGACAATGGTTTGAAATGAGGAGTCCGGAGCCGCTGGGATCACGGGTTTGCTGGGTCAAAACGGAGGATCCAGCTTCTAAAGACATCTTAGATCTGCTATCTTTGTGGTGAGGATTGGTGAGGTCACAGAGCAATTCATTCCCTTGGCAGTGAAATTCATGTCTCTGCCTGGCTGATGAGCAGACGTCAATAGATATATGGGTCGGCCGGGGAGCATGGATTAATTGGATCATGGGGTATGGCGCTGCTGGTATCTGTGCAGGAGGACAAAAAGTCGGAGTCTTCAGATCCTTTGTGATTCCAGTCTTACTCTAAGAATGTGAGACTTGGACTGTGACCAGGATCTGAGATTGAAAACTTAATCCTTTGTTCCAGTTCTCTTTCGGAGAATGCTCGGCTATCGCTGCCGACTTTGTGTCCAATGAACGGTTTGCTGAGTGAGGACCTCAATGAGATTTTGTTTACCTTGCATCGTTCCGTGAGGTCAGTTGTTGGCTGTTATGGACATGTGGCTCGTTTTCCTGACGCTGAATCTCTGCTCAACCAAGATTCTCTCATGGTGAGGAGCCTTGTGAGCGGGAGGAGGCCAACTGGGCTGACTACGATGCATCGTGGTTGCAGCAAGGTTGATCAGCGTCTCCAAAGGAGATGGGGATGGGGCAAGGCATCTGCTTGGGGATGGCCAGATGGAGGCCCCTGGAGAATTGGCGGAAAGTGGAAGCACGACGCACAGCGATGGCGCATGCTCCCTTGCCTGACCTGACAAATCAGTAAAAATCTGACCACACACCTTCAACCAACTACACATAAAATACAGTTTGAAAATTTGAAGTCAAATAATCCCTCCAACAGTAAAGGAACATTACAAAATGCAGCAGAAAGCCTAATATGCAATCAACTGAATATTTTATACCAGCCTCTCTTTATGGCTGGAAGGGAATAACTTTGAGGTGGTTTCACATGCAGGGCGATCCGTTTAATCTGTGCGATCTCTCTCTGACAGTTAAAACTGGGGTGTCCCCTCCATTAGCAGTACTTGGTGGATGTTAAAGATCCACGGTGGTTCCATGACAGATTGTGAGTTAACTGCCAGTACCTGGCCAACAATTACAAGCTCCTGCAACCTCGCTTGAGTAACCTGCCTCGGAGTGCGGATCGGTCCAGAATCATATAAATCGTAAAGAGAATGCTTCGCAAGAATGAATGCTCTTTTAGTTGTGGAATACATTGTTTCTTTGCAACATCGTCATTAATCGTACTCCTTCCATAACTCACATATAGTTGAGAATTTACATGTCAAATCTAAGTCTCAGTTGCATGTATGATAAACTGTACGTGACCTTTCGATTGATTGGCATTCAAAACTAAGTAATTCCATTGTCAAACGTTTTCAAGCAGTGTTCAAGCACAGAGAAGCAGGAATCAGGGACACATGCCGGCGAGATAATGGGAATGGTTGAGCTGGAGGTGAGGCTGTGCATTGCAGGGGACTTTATCACCGCATGTGGGAGTAGCGGAACTGGGCGGCAAGAGGATATATTATTGCGTAATAATTTGGTTGAGAACTACGGAAAAAAGAGGGTCAAGAAGCTGGTGGACCTGGTGGGCGTGGAATGGGATTGGCCACAAGCTGGTTCACTTCTTTCAAAAGCGGGAAACCACAAGATTACCTTTAGGAGTGGACATCAGAGAACAATAACTGGATTTGGTCGGTGGTAAGGAAAGCAACAGTGGCGAGGGTTAAGGATTGTAAGGCAGTGGTGGAAAGCATGGTACACCAGCACAACCCTATGAAAAGGGCCAGATGATTGTAATTTACATTGTAAGATGTTGGAATGATGGTAAAAAAAATCCTTTAGTTTCTTCAGTTTGTGATTAAACCCCTCAGAGGAACAATGACCGGAATTTTGCGCAGATTGTAGTCTCCTTGTATTGATTGGAAGAGAAAACTAAACTCGTCAAACCCAATAGTGCAAATAAATCAGTAATGAGGTAATGAAAAAATACATTTTGAAAAAATGGCGCTCTTGGTTGGCCAAAATCAGATAATCGTGTAAATCACGTGGCTAATACAAGGAAAACTGGGAACTTCACCACAGGAGGGAGCCAAAAGCGTCCTTCACGTCTGCACAAATCATGGCAATTTTGAGTATGCTCTCATCCCCACGACTGCAGAATACCTATCCAACTCAGTTTTAAAACAATCCAACGACTCTATTGCTCACGACCACTGCCAGCGGTGACATTCACTGCATCACCAACTTGATTTGAAAGACTTCTGCCTCATCTCTATCCAACTCCTGTCCGTTTCACCCCGCACATGCGCAAACAGGAAGTGGGGTTCAGATTGGTTAACGTTCTCTCTGTCCGTCCATCATCCAAACGTCGGTTTATGATCGAGGACAACTTAATTTCAATTGAATTGTTCTATTTTGAACACGATTCGGAAATCAAACCTGTAGTTTAGCAGTACTTTGGCTCTTGAATTTGTCCCAAACGTGCCATTCGCAGAGAGGAAATGAAGATAATAGTTACTCTGCCTGTCCGACAGTCAAACAAAATTGAAATAATTCCAATCAAGACCTTACTGTATTAAGGACATCATAAAGGACAAAAAACAAGATGAATAACTAATTAAACAAGTCAGATAAGGTGGTGGATGAGCAATGAGTCCAAATGGCCCAGAAACCTTCCGGAATTATTTACATATATATGACTTTTAACCAACTTTATTTTACTTCAATTTTAGGTTTTTCCTTCAAACACTATGTCGGGATAGATGTTCGATGAACTCTCTGTTGACAAATGAATGGTGCCCTACTTATCCTCATGGTGTCCATTCATTAGCTTCTTACTCTTGGACAATGTGCTGGTGAATTGAGCAATGAGTGTATTTCCTGAAATCTCATGCCACATCTTATGGATGATATTCCATGTTTATGCAAATCAGAACAGTATTTACCAAATATCAAAATTGGAAATGGGTGTCTGATGTCGATTTCAGGAGAGACGAAAAAAACATGCATGAAAGAAATGAAAGGAACACAAATCCTCCGTATATTGCCACCATCAGTTCACCGATGTGAACGCCCCACACCACCCACGCCAATGCCAGGATGCGCACATCTTTCCAGAAAACCCTCTCCGGACTTAACGTTGAAAATCCAACTCTTTCATTGTTCGCTTCGGTCGAGGGAACCCAACCCTTCAGAGGCTTTTATCCTCCCCACTCGTTCCTACAATGGCTTTCAAACAGGCAGTGAACTTTCAAATTGCTAACCCGCTATCCCACCACCAACTCAATCTTGTCTCTTCATGAGCTTCAATCTTGCGAGAAAAAACGATTGTCACATTTTTCAGCTTTTCCATGAAAATCACCCAATTTGGACGAAACTGGTGTTGGAAGAATTTTGTGAATCAATGATGATGCTGAATTGGAATCTTGGAGATTTATACAAAATTAACAAAATTTAAAGCTCTTGGGGAAAACAGAAAGGAACGAAAAGTTTTCCTTTTGACCACAAACCTTCTGGCCTCAGCAATCTCAAACAGGTACCTTCCACCAGGTCGGAAACTCTGATCATTTTAACCTCTGTGGCAACAATGAAAATTTGAAGAACAAAGTCAATGACAATGTCATTTTGTGAAAAACTTTTATCTGCTTTGAGAATGAAAAAGTTGAAGGTAAATAAATTGTGGATTCTGATGAATGTGACATTACAATGTCTGAAAGAAACTTTAACAAAGAATTATTTTAAAACGATGGTACAACATGACGTACACCCACTTCAAAAGACAAAGGAAAGAATATTTCACGTGTTTTCAGTTGACAGGCAATCATCTCCAGAATGTTTGTGTTGAAGACGACACAGCAAAGAACAAAACAAGAACTTAGTTGAACACGAGGACACGTGATTGTACAGAAGTATATTTATCGAAGATGTAAAGCAAACCAATCTCTTTCAAGTCTTTAGTTTCTCATTTGGTGATTAAACCGTCAGGGAGATGACTCGGAATTTTTGGTTGATGTTTTGTTCTTATGTGATTAGAGAGAAAACCAAAACTCTTCAAACCCAAAATGTTGCACGTAATTGAGAAAATGTAATGAAAAAATATCGCTCTGTGTTGGCCAAAATCAAGACAATAGCGTAAATCAGTGGCATTACAAGAAATACTGGAACTTCACACAGGAGGCGGCCAAGGCAATCCATCATGGCACACATTATATGCCAACATCTGAGTATTCTCATTCCACCAAGTTTGCAGATTACCTATCCAACTCATGTTTCACAAAAACAATCCACCAAACTCCATTGTCACGACACTGCAGGGTGACCATTTATGCATTCACCACACTGATTGAAGACTTCTGCCTCACTCCTGTCCCAACTCCCTCTATTTTTTACACTGAGCACATAAAACGGAAAGCGGGGTTGTAAGCAATTGGTTCCACTTCTCTCTGTCCATCCATACCATTCACAAACATCAGGGGGTTTTTAATGATCGAGGAACAACTAAATTTCCATTGAATTATATATTTGAACACGATAATCGGAAAACGAACCTGTAGTGAAGCAGTTGCTTTGGCTCTGAATTTGTCCCGATTAGCGCCATGCACAGAGAGGAGCGAGATAAAATTTTTACTTTTTGTCTTGCCTGTCTGGCAGTCAAACAAATTTGAAAAATAATTCCAATCACGAACTTACTGTTTTTAGGATGGATGAAGGATCAAAAAACAAGCACGAATAACCAATTTAACATGTCAGATAGGTGGAGGAATAGCCACCGAGTCACCAGCGGTTAAACTTCCGGAATTAACTTTTTATTAATACGACTTTACAACTGTATTTTATCTCAATTAATTTTATACTTGAACATTGTGTGGGGGTAGGGTGGAAAAATTGTTCTACGACCTCTCTGGTTTTACTATTGAACCTGTGCCCATTATCCGCTTGCTGTTCCATTCATTTGCTTCTTCCTCTTAGACATATGTGCTGTGAATGAGCAATGAGATAACAGGAATTCCTGGCATGTCGCCATGTCTGTGAATGATATTCATGTTTATGTAAATCCCCCAGTTCATTCCAACATGCTCAAGCAGGCAGTGTACTTTCACAGTTTAACCCGATATCCAACACAAACTCCAATTGCCTCCATGAGCTTCCAATCTTGCAGAGGAAAAAAAACGATATGTCACATATCTTTCAGCTTTTTTCCATGAAATCACCAAGGAGGAGAACTATGTTGAGAATTTGTGAGAATATTTATCAATGATGAATCTGAGTTAGAATCTGCAGAGATGTGACACACAAATTAAACAATGTTAAGCTCTTTGGGGAAAAAGAAAGGAAACGAAATGTTTTTCTTTCGAACCACAAACCTTTCTGGCTCAGCAATCTCCAAACAGGTTACTTCCACAAGGTCTGGAAATCTGCATTGTTTTATCCTCCGTGGAACAATGAAAATTTGTAGGAACAAAGTCAGACCAATGTCATTTGTGAAACATTTATCTGCTTTGAGAAATGAAAATGTCTTGAAGGTAAATAAATTGAAGTCTGATGAATATAACAAAATTAAACAATATTCTGGAAAGACACTTTCAAAGAAAAATTATTTTAAACGATGGTACAACATGGATTGTACACCCCCTTAGACAATGGAATAATATTTCACGTGTTATCAGTTGTGACGGCAATCATCTCAGAATGTTTGTTGTTGAAAGACACAGCAAAGAAACAAACAAGAAATTAGTTGAAACACAAGTGACACATCCATTGTACATGTGGATATTTTACTCGAAGATGCTAAAGCAACGATCTCTTTCAAGTCTTTAGTTTCTCATTTTATGGCGATAACAATCCTCAGGGAACGACTTGGATTTGCCAAAGATGTCGTTCTTGTATTGTTTATGGAAAAAACACCACTCATAAACCCAATGTTGCACATCATTTAGCAAGAGGGTTAATGAAAAATTACGCTCTGTGTTGCCGAAATCAGATGATAGCATGAAAATCAGTGGCGATTAACAAGGAAATACTTGGAGCTTAAACCACAGGAGGGGGCCAAGGCGTCTATCCATGGCAACACAAATCATGGACAATATACGAGTATTCTCTCATTCCCACAAGTTGCAGGACACCCGATGCAACCCATGTTTTAAAAACAATCACACCAACTCCATGTTACGACCACGTGCCAGGGAGACAATTTATGTTAATTCACCACTTCTGATTTGAAAAACTCTGCCATCACTCCTGTCCCAAACTCCTCATCCTTTTTTAACCGCGCGAGCACACGAAAGGAAAGCGGGGTCAATGCAATTGGTCATTTCTCTCTGTCCAATCCATCATCGATCCACAAATGCCAGTTTATGATCGAGGAACAACTTAATTTCAAGTGAATGTATATTTTGAACACAAAATCGGAAAACGAACCTGGAGTTAGCAGTACTTTGGCTCTGATAAAGTATTTACAATGAATGTCTGAGTATAAAATCTGCAGAGATTTACACAAACATTGACATATTAAAAGCTCTTTGGGGAAAAGAAAGGAAACGAAAAGTTTTCCTTTCAACCACAAACCTTCTGGCTCAGCATTCTCCAACAGGTTACTTCCACCGGGTCTGGAAACTTTTGATCGTTGTATTCCTCTGTGGAACAATTGAAAAAGTTGTAGAACAAAGTTAGACATGTCATTTGTGAAATGGTAAATAAATTGGAAGTCTGATGAGATGTGACAAATTAAACAGAGAAGGCACTCAGAAGGAGTACATCTGCCACGCAATGCCTGCCTCCACGAGAACATTTCAGGCCAGTATTTTTGAACGAGGAAAAGAGCAATCGGAGATTGCAGACTGTCGCCAGGACTTCTTCGAGTGGCTGTATTTTATTAAGGTTTTTTGGGTAAATCAAATATGGCGCCAAACAATGTGACCTAATTACACATATGTTGTGAACCTTTTGTTCCTCATAGACAGGTGATCATACATTTTAAAGTTTTGTCTCGATCTGTCAGCCATTTCAGAGAAGAAGAATTTTGAAGGTTAAAAAAACACAAAATAATACAGCTGCCAAATCACGTGACCGATGAAGTCAGCATAGTTTTTTTTTCTCTGGACTATTTTTCCCTCGATGATCCTCAAAAAATTTTCATACTGATCTGATGTGTGTTGCCACATATGCAAAGATGACTCATCACGAGGCACCTATGATATCAAAAAAAATCACTCATTCCCATGACGAGTACCTTGCTATGTGTCAAGTTTCAATTTGTTCCTTGGTGAAGTTTCAGAGATACAGCGGTCACAAGCTTTTCCGATTTTCCAATTAGGCTGCCACACACGTAACGCTCATGACAACATAATTATCATTAAAACCATTCCACATGACGTAGTCACACAAAAAAAAAAAAAAAAAAAAAAAAAAAAATGGGCGAAAAATTTGTCTCAATCCAACAAGCACTTGTGGAGGAGAAACACAAAAGTTCTGTGCCGGACAAAACAACAGACAGCCGCGACCCAAATGCAATACCCTCTCTTTGGCGAGGGTAAATATACACGCTATACAGTACGATATGGTTTGATATGGACACTTTGTCGCAAGCTGACACATGTATCACACTACCCAGTGTATCAATTTCAATCCAACCCATGCAAGGCTGGGGCCACCCTCGGATCTTCCCCAAAAAAGAATGTCTGAGCCAATCATACAGTTCTAATACAGCCCAACAGAACCCCGACCTTTGCACCAAAACTCATTCCAAAACCAGGAAAGGTGGAGTAAATTATCATGGAAGTGTCCCACACTGAAGCCTTCAGCAAAGCCCCGACGGTGAAGTCAAGTCATCATCGACATCTTCGGCAAAATGTTGCTTTTACTGAATCTTGGAATAAAGACACCATTTAACTTCAGTGGTTTGTGACGAAATGATATCATGTATTGGACAAAAGTGTGAAGTCGGGAATGAGGTGGGAATGAGTTTGGATGGAAAAAGTTTATTGCGAATGGACTCAATCTTCATGGCGTATTGATTTATTGAATGATTTTTTTAAAAACAAAATTGTAATATTTGGGCTTGATGAGCTTTAATATTTCGTGTTGTTAGTGGCAATTTTATCCAATTGTTTAAGCAAAAACAAAGTAGTTTACTTGGGTTTGAAAAGGCGGGGGTGGGGTACAAAGTAACAAATTTGGGCAATCATACCCGTGGCCTTTTGTCACCAATAAAAAGAACTATCCAAACAGAACACCTTGAGCTTTCTCTGCTTCGCATCACCACGATTCCCCCTTGTATACAACTTCTATCTTTACCACAAATGACAATTTTGTGACAATGCAATTTTTTAAATGGGCTTCTTTTCATTCGTGTCTCTTCACCAGAGTGAAATAAATATTAAATGTGTTCATCGATCTATAAATTCCAAGCAATCTCTGTGGTGTGTGTCTGTGTGTGTGTCTGTCTTGTGCCGCTGTTTCTCGACAACCACTGGTCAGTCTAAATTGAAACTTGCCAGGTTATTGCTGAGGCCCCTGGACTATATGCTTTTCAAGGTTTTGCTATGAATCGGACAAGTGGTTCCCAAAGTTATGGCCATTTTATTTACCAAACAATGACAGGACACGTTGCTGTGCTCGGCGGGGCCGAGGGGAAGAAGGCACCTTAAGTTACCAATGAAGCCCCACCCCCGACAACATGCTGCGTAGGCATGGCATTGGGAAGAGATCCTCAGTTACCAATGACAGGACACGTTGCTTGGCGTTTGCACCCACAGTATCTATCTTCCATCTGGTCTAAATTCCCAGCAATCTCTGTTTGTTTGCCTTTTTCAGTTTGGAATAATCGGATAAATGATTTCCCAAGTTATGGCAAGTTAGAGCACGTTCCCCATTACGGGTTTACAACGTACGGACTTCCGCGATAGTGACTGACTTACTGTATTCTAATATTTCTCGATTTCTTATGTGCATTTATAGATAAACCACAATGCCACAATCAATCGTCGTTTACGAGAGTGAAGGAACGGCCTTGTGTGCGTTGTTGTTTGTTTCTGGCACGTGGTTGCAGTTTTTTTTCCACGTACGGCCAGGCCCGTTACGGCCACCATGTACGGGCCACGCACTTAGTCCAATTTTAATTACCTAAACAAAATTACGTTAATGTGGGCAGGTTCTGCAGTTAGAATTTAAGGCCTGAACACCATTTGTGTCATGCGTGTTTCGAAGAATCTCGACATGTATTAAGAACATGTGAAAAGGGATAATTGGTCTGCTGTTATGGCCCATGTTGAGAGAGAGTATTTCCCTCATTCTATTTGGGACAAGCAGAGTTAAGGATTTGTATTACCACGTGTCTCCATATTGAACAGGGCAGGGAGGGGCGAAGCCGCAAGAGAGGTCCAGAACTGCTCCACATCTTACACCTCACCTCCCGCCCCCCTCCTCCTCCTCCTGCTCTCCTCCTCTCACTCACCTTCTGAAAGAGAAGGAGGTACCAGCCCACAGACCTGTCCAACCCCCCCACTCCCTCCAAGGTCTTCAAGCAGGTTGTGTACAACCATGTCATTCAATCGACATTCCAACAAAAAATTTTATTTCTACCGGAATTTCAGCACACCCTTACCCAATTCCCTATCCCTTTCCTGTTTACTGTTTTTCCCACCTTCCTCTCTCTTTTCCTGTCTATCATTCCCTGTTCTTCTGTCCACTGCATGTGGGTCAAAACTGCCCAAGTATTAATTTGTTCTTTAACAAATGCTTATCACCTCACTCTTCTATCAGTCTTTTCATTTGAACTCGCCGAATGCGAGTGGATAGACAAAGGCTGTTCATAAATCGAACGCACCCTCACACTGGCAGAAAGTGCATGTTGTGCAAGTTATGGAGAAAAGTAGAATGCTCAATTCTAATAATTTAGTGTGCAGCCTGTGACTGCTAGTTACACTATTGCTGGGAGTGGCAAGCTGTTCCACTGATTGCAGTGCCCCCTGTTTTCAGTCAGCTTGTACTCAATTTTGCTTGACCTTCAAAAAGCTGAGTCAACCCAACCTGGGGTTATTTGACAGCACGACAGGCGGCTGCAAAACTCAGACCCTCAGAGTTAAGTCAGCCACCCTCACCATCACCAGGCCTCGATATTAAAAACAATAAAATACCACCCGGTCAGACATACTAACGCTTGCACAACCATACCAATAATTGTAATATGAACATCATAACAGTTATTCATTGAAAAAGAACGCAATAACATGCAAAATCATGTTTCCAAATACCTCCAGTTTCATAAATGTAGTTATTTTAGCATTTTGGTTTATATTCACCAGACCAAAACCTTGAAATTGAATCCCTTGCACTCATAAGGTGCATTATCGTGGATGTATGGGGTGTGAAAATGGGGAAGGGTGCTCTTACAATTACCAGACGAGACGCTATAAAGAAGAAAGCACTTATTCCTCTTCATTCAACATTCTAGCCTGAGCCTAACGTATTTAACATGGCAAGCAGAACTCGCTTGAGCAAACGGGGGAGCATTGACCCCACCGCCCTCCCACCACGCGCACCAATTCCCCAACCTACGGGCCTGTTATTCATTGCCTTATATTGCTACAAAATTTCCAAGATATGATTGTCTTGTTTTTCCCATTGCAGTGACAACAGGAACATTACAACGGAAGTTTTTTTTCTGACCTTTCGTAATGAGACAATTCATACCCTGTGCTCCACGGTTAATTGCAGCCTCGTGAAGAAAAGAAAACAACGAGACTCATCTTCATCAGAACAATTTACATCTTCGCCAGCATAGACATGACAGAAATAAACCTAGTAACAGCACTAGATAGTCGAGTGCATACTACGACCAGGCTAAACAGTTACATTTTCTATCCCAACTGATAGGCCATCCCGACTGAGAGGCGATGCATTGGAGGATACACTACGGAGGGAGTGCATGATGGCACCAACCAGAACTTCAAGGAATTAGAATGGTTAATTGCGTTATCTTGAATCAGTAAGGTTATGTTTTCAATGGCTTGCCCAAAGATGGACACAGTTGTTGCAAGCCCAACACTGAAAATTTACCTCAGTCAAAATAGCCTTGCATGTTCACAAAGTGAGCTGATCGACTGGAATGGCTTCCCCCACAAGATTCAGTGCTAGCATTTGCAAGAAGGAGTATTGTGCACCATAAAAACTATGCATCAGCGAGAGCGAGAGAGAGAGAAGAGAGAGACGAGAGAGAGAGAGAGAGACGAGAGGAGAGAGAGAGAGAGAGAGAGGAGAGAGAGAGAGAGAGCATTTGTGACAATATTATCAAAGATTAATATGTCGGATTCTGTGTAAATGGCAGCCAATCATTTTGCAAACACCAGAATGTAGTCCCTTCAGTTTGTCCTGTGAAACAGCCATTCTTCTGTTGGGCATTGCAGGTTGCTACCTCCCAATAGCTGACAATACAGGCTTGAACAAGAACAGGGTCAGAGGAGCCAAATGGTGGAGAGGAGCCAAGATGGGCGCAGGAGTGAAGATGGGAGAGGTGTGTGAAGAAATGCGGGAGAGAGTGAATATGGGGCAAGAGAAGATCAGGAGAGGATGGATGTTAAAGTGAGTCATGAACCCAGTTTAAGGAAGCAGGAAGACGAATGCAGAAATTCATGTTGTGAAGTATAAAATCCATTTGAATATCCTTACTGGCAGATGCAAATGAGGTGTGCCTACGTTGACTACCTGCTCTTCCTTGAAAGCACCTGAGCTCTGAAGTTTGGACTAATGATCAAAACTGAAGTCATATCTAATTTCCTCTTTCTATGGTAATAGAAACATACTCCTATCAACGAAACTTGAAAAAGTATTCTTTATCTTTCCGCTGATGTAGACTGACCACTCAAAGCATTGCAGAGAACAGCATTGTGATGTGTTTTGCATCAAAATCTACATACGCATTTCAGCTTTTTTGTCAGCATCGAATAAACTTTGGTGGACCTTTCGCATGAGAATTTTAATATCTCATTCACAGCTTCATGTACGTTTCCAGCGTGCAAAACAAAGTCTTATGTTAACGAATGCAAGCAAAAAGTGATATCATCATCACAAATTGTCTCATTAAATTCGCTTAGAATCTTGAAAGATTATAATTATTTATAAGCGATAACCTTGTGGTGGAAAAAGAAATGTGCTAATAAAACTGCGAACTTCTGCCACTGACTTTTCTATCACACCTGGTGGTTCATGGTTGGAAATGTACGCCCCAAATCAGGGAGTTTTGATGGTTCAAATCAAAGTACGAGTAATTACTCAAAAATTTATAAAATGGGTACGTGCTGCTTTCTCTCGGCACTCACATTTAAAAGGGTTGAGGACGGACACCATAGGTTGGCAATCAAAGCACAGGCATTGAGTGGACCTCATGGCCCTCCTCCTGCAATTGAAGTTACTTGTAAGTGCGGACTCATATCATTGTTGTTGTGTGTTGTTGTTGTTTACTACAACAGTGAGTTATAACTGAGTGGTGGACTGTTTGGACATCCCCTTCACTTTTTCATGATATTATGTTGCTGTTGTAGAATAATACCAAACAGATTTTAGGGATTCAACACGCTCATATTTTCTGAACCTTTGATTGCTTCTTTGGTGTTCCTACCTGACACAGAAGGTTCACGATGTTATGACCCCAGGTTCAAATCCAATGTACTCTCTTGACCATTGTCTGTCATGTCTCTCTCTCATATAAGTAGAATACCACCTGAGCCTTCATGATTGTTCAATTAAAAGCATAAATCATACACATGATAATTTATACTTACACAGAAACAAGATTTGGCAAGAAATAAATGCAAGTTTAAAAATTACCCCCGTGTGGGGGTGACGGTCATCTCTATAAGTTTTTTCTATCATTCATTAATCCGATGAACCGTTGCCAGAATCTACTATACTAAAAGATGAATATGTTTTTATGTATTTTGTTCGTCCTTTATAGGCGGCCGAACCTTTGGATGGAATGAGTATGAAACTTGCATGATTGAATCCTTGGGACATGAGAACGGGAACATAGGGGGTCAAGTTTCAAGGTCAAAGGTTCCGGCGGTCCAAGGGTCAGGTCACCGGGTCAATTTTCATCCGATCGAGACGGGACCAACGCCATTCGGACAGATTCAATCAAATTAAATGACACAGTTGATTGACGACATTCACTTCGACTTCCGTTTTAGAGTTTGTGATGTCATAAATGACTAAAACGTCAAATTTTTCAACCGTTGTTTTGTCCCTTTATAGACGGCCAAACGCGTTGGATAGAATGAGATGAAATTGCATATGTGATCCTTGGAACGGACATTAAGGGGATGCAAGGTCAAGTGTCAAGGTCACGCGGCGTCAAGGTCACCAGATGAACGTCAATTTCTCAATTCCATCGTCGAGACGGGACCAACGCCATTCAACAGATAACGTGTACCCGCCCATGAGCGGGTAACTTTGCCTAGTATCTCCTAACAATGACAGACTAGATTAGGTTTTTTGAAAGTGGCGACTTTCACAACTTTCGTGACCTTCGACCTTGACCCTTGAACCTCGAATCCGGGGAAAAATAGTCGTTGGGTATCAACTTCATCGCCTCTACCCACATACCAAATTTCAATCAAGATCGGAAGTAAAAGTTTTCTTTGTACCGGGAGGTGTTTTTGACCATCCTTCCAGTTCCGTGGCGGCCAAACGGGACGGAAATTTCAAAAATCTGTCCAGAAATTGGCATACAAGATAATATTTTTTACTATCATAAAAAAACACAAGTTGCCAAATACTTGTAGAAATGGCAGACGAAGATAGGTTTTTGAAAATGGCGATTTTTATAACTACGTGACCTACGTACCTTGACCCTGACCCTTGAACCCGGCTAAAAAGTTATAATCGTTGTGCAACACTCATCGACCTCTACCCACATACTAAGCTTCATCAAGATCGGAAAGAAAAATTGTTGACGGACGGACGGACGGACAGACGGACATTTGGTCCGGCTTTATTAGGTCATCTCGGTAGAGATGACCTAAAAACGTATTTACTCATCTCATTCAACAGTCTGGCTCTCTCATGCCATTTCACCTTACCTTGACATGGTTTTCCTTGATGTCCTCATCAATGTTTAAAACCTTTCCTTTGATTCCCATGTCTATGTTTGGAAGGGCCTTTTTTTCAAAGCCTCCTTCCGTCTTGACAATCACCAATGGGAAAAATTCTGGAATGTAAACAAGCTTTACGTGAACCAACAACACCTCATAGTTCAGTGGCAACAAAAAATGTTTACTTGGGCATTGTATTCAAACAAAAACAGGTCAGGGTGGAAGGGAAACACACGATTATGAACACAGGGTTTATATCTTCAACACTATATTGATGAAATAGACCATCGTGTATTTTTTGTTTTCTGACAGCATGTTGCGAAAAGACCGGAATCATTGTTACATTCCAGAATTTTTCCCATTTGGTGATGTCAAGACGGAAGGAGGCTTTGAAAAAAAAGGCCCTTCCAAACATAGACATGGGAATCAAAGGAAAGGTTTTAAACATTGATGAGGACATCAAGGAAAACCATGTCAAGGTAAGGTGAAATGGCATGAGAGAGCCAGACTGTTGAATGAGATGAGTAAATACGTTTTTAGGTCATCTCTACCGAGATGACCTAATAAAGCCGGACCAAATGTCCGTCTGTCCGTCCGT
>CM068962.1:109649808-109658342 GCA_035128595.1 Eptatretus atami | reverse complement strand
TTCCTCATCCTGGGAAAGCGGGTTTCGATGGCGGGTTGAACAGAATCCTGGGAAAGGGGGAGCGTTTCCTCGACGGGCAGCGCGGCATCATCGTTCTCATCAACTTCAACTTTTTCTTCTCGGTATTCCCTGGCTTTTCGTTCTCGGTTCTTCTTTTTTCACCAGGCCTTCTTCTTCAGATGACTGTCTAGATTGCAGAGGCGGGATTCTTCCCATCTATGCTGCTGCTCTCGAATGTATTATTTTCTTTTAGTGTATACCGTTGTTTGTCAATAAGCCCGGACACGCGCTGCATCCACATTCAGTCTCTTTCTTTTCTCCTCGGAACTTTCGTCCAGTGCCCTCTTCTCCCCAGATTTTCTTTTCCTCTCAGCTCCTGTCATGGCTTGCTTTCTAGGTGGCCTTACAGGTTATTCTGGTACAGTACGTCGGTCTTGAAACAATTCAGGTTGGTCTTGATCTCGAAACTTAGGAGACCTCAGCTTCACTCTCAACTGGAACACCATCTGAAAGAATTACATGTATTATTATGGATTTTGAAATCCAAATGAATGTGAACTGTGAGTGATGCATAGTGAGGGGTCGAAAAGGGGTCTATCCCCCACGCCTGCCCCCTCCCCACCGCCCCCATCCCAACCCCCGTGTGCAGTGAGATCGGAAAAGAGAGAATAATATAAGGATCGGGTACGGTAGGATTCCAACCACACGCCATCAACCGGAAGCAGGAAACATATAACTGGTAACTGAGACCTCTGGCAGCCCTTTCAGTTTCGGTTTCAAGCAAAAAAACATGAAATCTTGACGGAAAACGGTCTCAAATGCGAGTTTAAAGCTTTGACTATTCTCCACCACAGTTGGATCGCTTATAACCTTATAAACAGGTAATGCTACGGTTTTGGCGTGCACTGCCATTGAACTGATCAAAATCTGTGATCAAATCTTTGATTTTATGAAAAATTATTTCTATTTGATTGCTATTTTTCATTTTCCAAGTATCGTTTCTAGCAATCACAATGCAATAATCACCATATTATAGTTTTAGCAGTCAAGAAAGGGGAACAATCCTACCTTTGATAACTAACTTGAAGAAAGTTCGAAGATACAAGTATTCAATATATTTTGTACGGTTTTCCAGATTGGATTCTGCTCGAGTTCAATGGAACAAGCCAAGGTCAGGCAACAGATTTGGGTTGCCATAAGTATTATCTCTAAGCTTTGTGAGTTTCCAGTTTCCCATAATATTATTATTAATTGAATCTCAATCAATTTTCATCTCCAAAGACCACCTTATCATAGTTATCGGTCAATTTTCTGATAGAACCACGGCCACAGCTGTCGGCAGCTCATCGATGACTGTCATTCGAAGGGTCAAAACCCAAAATTGTCCAGAAATGATAACCTGATAAAATACTGCATCATGCTATCAGTAAGCTTAGTAATATAATCAAAAGCATTTTTATGGAAAATACATGAATTCACAGAAAAATCACCTTTTGAAATGTGACGGACCGGTGGAGAAATTTTCATCGGATATATTTTCATCTAATAGGGGAATAAGGAATGATACTTGGTCAGATTAATCACTCCCTTTGTATTCGAGTATATAACCAACAACAATTAAATTGCCATGTTATTAGTCTAAACTATTGACTGAAATCAAAATGTGACGGACCCGCGTGGAGATTTCACTGGCCAAACCCAATTTGCTAGCCGAGTATATCAGTTCCCTAATCCTGATGGTCCTCGCATGACAGTTTACTATTATCGAATAAACTTCCAAGCAATACATTAAGAAAAAATTTATTTTCTATCGATTGACTCAAGGGAATTATAAGGCACCAATTAGAGCCTTCTAGTGTGAAATGGTCATTCGACGTTTTCCATCAGTTCACATGGATAGACCCTTTCCGAGCTGATCCATTCTATTTTCACAATAATATTGGGGCTATTTGTGATACTGAACCAAGATAGCAAAAATTGAAATCATTATGTCAGCCCTACAAGAAATATCATTAATTTACAAATGTGAAAATAAAAACAGGCCCTCATTGAAACTTCAATACAAATTCCCCAGAGTGAGCACATGAGGACTCATATAGACCAGGAAGACCATACATTTTTTTATAGATTTTCAAACGCTTGTTTAGAATATCTCCTCAATTTTGTTTAGTAAATACTTTAGGCACTATCATATTCTACAATGACGGTTCCCTGAACACCGTGTCACACTTCTGCGTTGGGCCATGATCACTGTCAGTGCCATCCAGAAATTCATCATTTTCTGTATTTGATCTTGCATAGTTGTTTGTTCATCGTCATTGGCCCTCAATACTCGGTTCCTAATGAACGCATCTGCTCGTACTGAATCGGAGGGTCTGCCCTGCTTAGGCCGTTTGCGAGGGATCATTTCTCTGCAAGAACTCATTTGGTATTTCCCTTCCTGTTCTAAGTTTGTGCCTGCAGAGGTTGTGGTATACGCATCTGCAGCATGTAAGATCCTGCGCATACTCAATTCTACCTCTGACAGTGTCTGACCACAATCATTGCGTTATTGCATACCTGCATTATGGTCTTCTGGAAATCCATTGTTCTGACTGAGATTAGTTCATGTGTGGTTTGTGTTTTTTTTTTTGCATCGCAAACACACAAAATATGCAGTTTTCTTTGTAATTGGAATGCCATACTTGTGGATCGACGCACACATGAGTGAACTACTGGGAGCTGCGGAGTCATGTCCTCGCTTTTTTGCTGTCACTGACTATGCACTGTGGGTAACAGAAGTTCTTCCTACACTTGACATGCACAACTTGCCGCGGACACAGTAACATATTATGTTCCGCAACTCATTAGCCTTGGCAATGCCTTCACATCCTTTGATGCGTCATGGAAGTTGGCTCTCCATTGGATAGAGGTTCCTCACAAAACACACTGTCCATGATTCAGCTAATACACTGTAATATGAAAAGAAAGAAATACTTTAGCTATGACAACACAATACTCTGTATCCCCTATCTTAGAATTTTCATTCATTTCTGAAATGTCTCAACCAAGGAAATTTCAAGATTTTTTATTTATATATGAATCCCAAGTAATTGCTTATATTTTGGCTATTTCTAAATAGCTAGTTTGGCACCATTTTGTGGCCATTTTGAATGTGAGTCTGTTGACCAAGTTTAAAATGCCAGAAATGGGTTTATTGTGTCCAATAACATGTACCTAAATGTTTCACATATATTTTTAGCACTATTACTTGCTGACAGGGTTGGGGGCAATTACAATTTTCCATTACAATTACATCCTCAATTACGAGGTATCAATACAATTAAATTACAATTACAAAACTTTTGAAAATTTCAATTACAATAAAATTACAATTACGCCCCAGTACAAATTTTTCAATTACAATTACATTAAATTATTAAATTCTATCATTCAATTAAATACAATTATGCTCGCAAATAAATATTCAATTAACATTGTCAATAAATACAATTATACAGATTGTTCAATTAACCCATTGGTAAATTAGCTACGAGCATTATTATTTGTCCTCCATTCAAACAAAAAAGAAAACACAAGAAATTTGAAAATAGGAACTTGTTATTTACACATCAGTATATATGTTTACAATGAATCACAGACATTTATATTGTGTCGCGAAGTTCGCTTTGGCTCCAAGCCGGCGTGCGATCGGCCACGTGACTGCGAATCGCAGTCCGCCGTCGCTCTCACCGACGGATACATCTGTCTGACGCGCTCTTCGGACTAAGCGACCGGGAGGCGCCAGCTTCACAAGGGGGGTTTAACCCCCCACAACCCCAGGTCCGCATTCTACTGCCCAGTGGCGAGGATAGGGTGAATCGCCGGAAAAGTCGATATACCTTAAAGTACCTCGCACGGGTAACGCCTATCCGAGGGGTTTTGTAACGCGACGGTTTGCCACTAACGAGTTCTGATTCTTCGGTACACAAACCGCTTAAATGGTCGCGGCACCTCGTATCCGTGCGACAGGGATTAACCAAGAGCGGAAGTCATCGTCACCTTGTAGACGTTCCTAATTTAATTATCGGTGCGTCTCGCGCCCACTGTTCACGTACCCTTTACGTAAAACAAGATGCGAGACCCAACGAAGTGATAGGTACATCAAGCCGAAACGGGGGAAGTAATCAACCAAGGACGGCTATTTTTATTTACACAGACGGACCAAAGCACACGTATAGCTCGTTCCATTTAACACTACGTAGCTAAGGCTATTCGTCCCCGCTACAAGCATCTTCAAAGTACGTTCACTGTGTCTCCAAAATGTCCATTCTACGATTTCTCTCCCGTCTATATCTCAACAAATTCACTTCTACCTTATGTCCATTCAGGAACCGGCTCCAGAGGACTTACCCCCTGCCCATGAGTCGGCTCTAAGCTATAGCTAGACCGCTTAAACCCCTAGCTAGTGTCATCTGCCCAAGGTAAGAGGGGTCTTTCACCCCTTGCCCAGTGGAATCCTGTTCACCCTACCGAAAGGCGAGGCTTGCTGTTTCAGTTAAGTTTTGTGTTCCAATTATGCAGCAGCACCACCTGAAAGCCGCGGACAATCCTCGCTCACAGGCTCGCCGCCACTTGCACTTGCCCGTGACGTCATGCGCAGCATGCCGCGTACCTCGTCCCTCTTGGCACAAGGTACCTTATCTCGGAGCGGATTCCACCCTCCGCCATGGATTCCAACCACCACCGCTGCTAGTCATGACGTCACCTCTGCCACCCCTTCAACAAACCTTCGGCACTCCGAGGAGGCTCCCACATCGCGACACACATGTGCTTGCTCTGCCGTTTGGAGCTTAACCACAAGCTCGCCGCTGGGACCCATCCAGGTCCTCAATCTCGTTCTACCTGCCTAGACGTTTGTCCTGTTCCGCGGATCGGCGAAGATCCACGCTGGCCTGTTCCGACGCGGGCTTCACTCCCGCAAGCGAGCACGTGGCGGGCCTCCAGTGCGATTGCAACAGTCCGGACCTCTGTGCGCTCTAGCCGACGGGGATCATGGGAACCGACACCACGGGTCCCGTGACACAACAGCTCTACGGCCGCTAATCTCGGCCTTGTGTCTCTCTGTCGCCGTCGCTCTCGCCGCATGTCGAACCACGCACACCTGAGTGTCACGACGCACTACCTATCTCACTCCCAACCATCAATCTTACGGCAACCAGGAAGAACGCGGGACGTGCTACCCGCATCGCCGACTGACACTTCCCTCACAATACAGGAGGACTTACACCCACGGTCTCCTCTTCACACTTGACCGTTCACCTCACGGGCATGCCACCTCCCTTGCCAGCACGACGTGCTTCCACTCACACACGGCCTTTCCACTTGCACAGGGGTTCTCACTCACACCATGCGTGCCGGAAAGCACGCATCTCCGCACACTCGCAAACACACACCCCTGCACATACCCACACTGGGGATTCGTTCGCCCAACAAGGGCTTCGCCGGGCTCTTAGCCCCCTAGCAAAGCTGCAACTGTGACACACCGTCCACCTTAGTCACTCGCCCTGATCAACCCGCGAAGCACGACCGACCACCCTGGTCGAGTGATCCCGCTTCTAAGGCGGGCCATACTCCTCCCTCGTTCCTGGAGGAGGTCTATCGCGGCTCATTCACGTTTTAGTTTACGGGTCTCCAACCCAGTCCGCGAGCTCGCCCCCATTATAACCTCCAACTACCTGTCTGCGTGGTGTATGCTTTTCTGTATCTTTACCATGCCCGGCTCTTTATCGTGCAGTCTCTCCTCTTACTTTTTTATTTCCCCTCGTCTCATATAGCATTTATTAGTATTCTCTGTTGTCTCCATAGTGATCTATTAGTCTCTGCTTCTTATCTGGCGTCTTTTCCTTATCTTTACGTAGGTCAATCCTTGCCCTTTCTCCTTAAGTCGCTCCCCGTCCTTATCCTCTGTTTCAATTCCTGTGCTTTCTTTCAGGATCTCCAGCCTAAAACTCATCCTTGCATTTTTTCGTCTAATTGTTCTTTTTCTCTCGCCTCACCAATTGCTTTCACCTACGTGCTCTCTCATCTTCCTACGTGCACCAGTCTTCCGTCACCTCCAATTATTTTCGCCCTCTGTGGTCTACCGTTTTCACTTCTCCGTCGTTGTTATCCTTCTCGGCGCTCCTAGTGTCTTCGTACTCACGTCCCGCCTCGAATTAATTTCATCCTCGACCCGCCTTTCCGCCGCAGGCCTGACCACGCCCGTATGCAGATTGTCTCCACTCCCAAGCGGTCGTTCGCTCACTCACAACGTGGACGTACGCCATTGACGTCACTTTCGCTGCTGTGTTGTCCTATCATAGCCCGCGCATTGCAGGACTTTCGGCCCATATTCGCTGCACTTTCACGCCCGCAATTTCCTTTCAATTTCTTCCTTCATTCGCTTGCGCATTTTGTTTACATATTCGTTTTCAATTTCGTTTATGTTTGTTTGCCATTCCGTTAGTCGCGGTTTCCATCAACTTATTTTTTCTTCTGTTGCATTTGATCCCTTCTGTAGTTTGTTTCCATTGGCTGTTCATTCATCCATTGTTTGCCGTTCATCACCTATTTAATTTCGTTATTATTTGCATTTCTGCGCATTTGCATTCATCCTTGGCCAAGCTTAAGGCGAATAGCTGGGCCATGTCGGATGCAACTCGGCTGAGGCCGATTCTGGCCAGGATCGAGGGCGTTTTGGCGGAGGGGGGAAAAGGGAGGTGTCATATTTAGCACCGCGGCGCCCGCCGCCGCACCTATTTCGTGCCCTAGGTTTCAGTTGAGGGGGAAACTGTTCCTGCGCAGCACCAATATGTCCTTGCTTCGGGTCTACATTTCCTGGCCATTGGGAATCATACCATTACTGACACATATACATTCCTAATACCCGTTCCTGGCTCATTTCCGTCGAGCCCTTGAAGACGATCCTATCCTTATTCCACGTAAGCGGGTTTAATTTAGCTTCCTCGGTAATTTGGAGGGATCGGGGGATCCGCTCTCCATACTCTCACCACTCTGGACCGATTCCACGTGTGAATTTAGCGTTGGAGACAAGAGGAGCATCGAATTTTCGACCCGCTCTGCTTATCACAGTGTTGGCGAATTCCGCCCGTTTCCGGTCGTGCGATCGTATTGCCGACCGTGACTCCGAATCGCGACCTTGACGCTCGATCGCCCAACCGGACTCGAACAATTTCTAGTTCGAGACCCTCCCGGCTAAACGCCGGGATCCCAGTGCACGGGTGGAACCTTTCGCGCGCCTCACACACCCAGTCCGCATTCTACCTCCCCACTAGGCTGGGAAATAGGGTGAATCAAAGGCGACAAGAAATCGTATATATTCCTAAAGTCCCGCCACGGGGTAACCTATCCGAGGGGTTTGTACCTTCGCACAATTTTTGGTCTTGTTATTTCTTCTGTGTATCTATCTGTGGCCTGCTAAAGCGACCCGGTTTTCATGCTAACATAGGAGATTATATCCGATGTCGGCATTTTGTTATCCGTCGCCTTGTACGTGATCCAGGATTAATTATCGCGTCCCGCGCCCATCAGGATCGAATCCCTTGTACGTGAAACAAGAATGGATGACCCCGAAGAAATGGACGACAGCGAAACGGGGGAGAATCAATACAGAGCAATTTTATTAATCACATGCTATACGACACCAATTCAGAAGCATCTACAATAGCACAGCATTATTTTACGGCAACAATAATAATAAATAGCACCATATCAAAAACAGAAAGGTTAAAATCGAATAACGACACAGGACCCACTACACTAAATTGGACATATTATCAGACACGGCGTCCACATTAACACGTTCACAAAACCAAAAGAAAATGGAAGTCACTCCATTATATGTCGGCTTTGCGCCGTCCTCGCCGGTGGTCCGCTTGAGCTTTCTGGTGCCGAACCGTGGAAGCGACAGAGAGAATCAACTGACGCAGGGTATGAGCAGAAAGTAACTCAAGCCAGAAGGGCAGCAGAGCAGCGACGACGACAAGGAAGAGAAAAGCACTCATCGCCTCCCGCCTCTTATACCGCCCGGAGCCCCGCCCGCGTCTCGCTACTTCTTCGAGGCGTATCGAGAAGGAGGGGCGTTCCCTCTCATTCCCTCCACGTCGGCTTGTGGGGCGAGCGATAATCAGGCCTGACGCCGTTGACAGAGAAGGACCGCCCGGCTGGGAAAGCACAGGGCGGAATGGCTTTGCACGTCTTCCCGTTCCTAGCGCGGGCGAGTGCGTGGCCGCAGGAGCCCTGGTCAAGACGGCAGAGGGCGTGAGCATGGCGGGTGGGGCCTGCTGAGTCAAGCGGAGGACCGTTGAGTCGTGCTCAAATTAAAGAAAGAGAAAGAAAAACCGCCTATACTGCAAGTTAGATCGCAGCCCGAATGAATTACTTTAGATGTCCCTCCAAACAATGGGTTGGGCAACTACACATGTACTTTAAAAAAATCTCACTACGGGATCCTTGAATGGTGTTGCGAATTTCCTACAGGCCGTAACAATATT
>CM068962.1:109586772-109599630 GCA_035128595.1 Eptatretus atami | reverse complement strand
GCTATCTTTTCTTGGGGAGCATTTCAAGAGCATTCTCGTTGTTAGCAGTGATCAAGGTGTCATACACTGCTGAGGTGTTGTTATACTCTAGTTCATCCACGCAGATGGCAAATCTGTATGAACTTTCGACTGTCTGAATTGCTCACAGAGGTTGTAATCTATCACAAACACTTTTGCCAGCTTGCTCTCTCGATCTAGCCGGTGACCTTCTTTTGTCTGTGGTCTATCGTGCATCTACATGAGACGTCGATGGCTGATGACCTTCAAGGCAGACAGCTCTGGAATTCCAATGGAATTAATCATTCTTAATTTCAGATGAATCTTAGTGAACAAGTTGATCATTTGGATGGCGATGGGTCCAAACCCTATCCACTATTAAATTATTTACACATGAGCAGGATTAAAAACAAAACTGTCAAAGAGCAGAAGGCTCCTTATAGACCATATGGCCTCCATTCTCACGCCAACTGTGTTCCGACGTTGTCCTGCATTGGTACTTTTTTTTAAGGAGGTTGGTGGCAGGATTTGCACTCCGGCCACCGTAAAATACTTCATACTGCAAAACCAACAAATGTTATATCTGAAAACCCACTCTGTGTGAGTACCTCCTGTGCTGCTGCCCTCTGCAGGGCAGCTCAACGGACAACGGGATTGGGGCAAAGCCTTTGGGACCCCCATTCCTTGATGACAGGAGGGAAAAAACCATGGGGTAAACCTTCAGGGTCAGATTGCGGTGGTGTGTGGTGGAGTGGTGCTGAGGTGTCGTCCACCAGACGGCGTTCTCCTTCGGTTAACCCGAGGTGGTCACTTTGGGTGGGTGACTGGAATGTCCTATCTCTAAGAGAGGATGATCGCCTGTCTGTTATCATCTGAGCTCAATCATTTGGACATTGGTATTGCAGCACTCTTTGAGGTCCGGAGACCAGATTGCGGCGACATCGTGGCATGTGGTTATACCTGCTATTGGTCTGGTTGCTCTGATGGTTACCATGCCAAAGGAGTTGCTATAGCTGTGTCCAATAAGCTGACTCCAATGATAATTGAGTTAACACCAGTCAACGAGCATGTCATGAGACGAAGGATTCGTCATTCCTTGGGTGTGGTTTCCCTGCTGCCTCTATATGCTGCCGACTGAGGCGAGTTGATTCGACCATGGAAGGACGCGATGGCTTGCCGCGCTTGGTGTGGTTGATTCATGCCCCGGCGAGATGCTCTTCTGTCTTGGGAATTTCAATGCATCGACTGGAACTGATATGATGTTATGACGACATAGGTTGTCCCCATGGTTTGAACGTGAACCAGAATAGATTCAAGTTCCCGACTTGGGAAGAAGTCATGAACTGGGTGATTGTTATGTTTCAGCACCCACAGGCCTCATCGCTGCGACTTAGATATTCCAACCACTGGTTGTGTCAAAGGAGATGACCATAATGCCTGTTTGTGGTCACTGGAGGATGATCATGAACAGAAGCGACCGGAGGCTCAATTCCTTCAATATGATCACAGCTTGTTGCAACTCTGAAGTTTTGCAGCTTAAATCCGGAGAATGCTTAGCTACCATCCCAGCCTTGACTGGATGTTGGCAAGCTCAAGGTTATGAGAGGTGGTAGCTGAGGAGTTCATACAGGTCTGAGTATTGTATTTGGGGGTCTTGTGCTTTCGAGGGTCTTATAAGTCGTCGAGTGCCTTCAGACCACCTCCTTGATTTGCCAGGCAATGTTTAATCTCACGAAGGGCGAAGAAGAATTTGTCTCTCAAGGAAACTGGTGCCGTTGACAGAGACGCAGGGCAAGCTTAATGCCAGAGCTGATCGTTCAGGGAGCTGAGAGATGTAGAAAAACTACGTGCACGAAGGTGTGACTTGGCTCGTTTTCCTGACGTGATTCTTTCTCACGCAGTTCTCTTCTCAAGGGAGCTCGAGAGGGTAGGGCCAATGGGCGACCACGCCTTCCTGGTGGCATTCAATGATCGACATCATCAAAGAGCATGGCCAGCATGCTGCCTGGGGTGCCAGACGGAGGTTCTTGGTTATTACCATCAGAACACGTGCACGCGACGCGATGCTGCTCTGCGCATACTCCCGTCCTGAAAAATTTGCTGAGTGTTTTGATTTGCTTCAACAGGTGAGTGTGACCTATTGTGTATTGGTGCTGTGGAGTGATTAAGACTTGTATTCTGCCAATCAGTGATTAGGATCCTTGAGTTTCATGTGCCTGTGTGAATCGGAGATGGTGGCCCACACCAGATGTATTCAAGAATGAATTTAATTCTCCATGCAGTATTACAATGATCCTCAGTGACGGACAAGAAGTACGCGGAAAAGGCTTCGTGATGTACTGTTATTCTCGTCATGGTATGAAACACTCATGTATGTGGAATAGGACAACGGTTAGTGAGTGTTGGAGGTAGATAACGGGAAACAGCCACGAAACGATGGAATCGGCTGAGATACAACAGCGCATTGAGTGCACTCCGTTACAGATAACCAGCAGGAAATATCACCCCCCCCCCGACCAAAGATCACCAAGGTGAAAGAGAGCAGGAAGTTTGAAAAGCATCGAAAGTGGTTTTCAAGGGCACCACTTTATGTGATAGGTGAGGAGGGTTTTGCTGGGATGTTAACGAGAAACAGGGTAACTCTTATTCACAAAATGAGAATCCACCTTCCGAAATACTGGAGTCTCACTGATCTTCTTGCTTGTGGACAACACACCCACGATGTTGGACAAATAAAAAGTCGTGAGGCCGGTTAAAGTCTGGCAGACACATGACCTCCATACTACTGTAAGAACCTGGAAATATATGACTGACGCTTTGTACAGATGTTGAGAGCAGTAAAGGATTGCGTAATACCCCTTATCCTGTAGCGCCAAATCCGGTTTACTGTACTCTCCAGCATTCCAAGTGGTACAAAATACTATTCATTTGTGGATCTGTGTTCTGCATTTTCTTTTCTGGGCCAATTAACATGAGGATTCGCAAACAGTTGTTTGCATTCACTACAAGGCAGAGAGTACTTCCACAAGGCTATACCGAAAGCCCGAGGCGATTCTCTCGAGCATTGGGCAAGATGATTTGAGTGATGTTTACCTTCCCAGGGCTCGGCATTGGTGTACAGTATGTTGATCTCTTAATATGCTCTTCTTCAAAACGGCATCGACAAGACGCTATCGTGCTATTGCCGCGTTGACAGACAAAGGACATTAAGGCATCGAAGGCTATACTGCGTTTTGCAAGGAAGAGTAAATTACCTAGGACATTTCTTTGGCAGGGCAGCTTTGTCGACGTGGACGTTGACTATGCTTTACGAGCACGTCCTCTTAGGACATTAGCTCGCTAAATAGCCAAATCCATTGGAATGGACACCTGAGCGGAGAAGATTCGTTCGTTAAAAGCTGCTTTCTTTCTGCACCAGCACTGGATTCCAGACTATGACAAATTTTCATTTCTCTTCGCATAGACAGAAGGATTGCGGTTTCCGTACTGACACAGGCGCATGGAGGTAAGTGCCGACCGAAGCTTCACAGCACAAAGTTAGATCGTATGTCAAAGGATTTCCAACATGTTTGAGAGCGGTGGACTGCAGGCCTCTTACACTGTACAAACTACAGAATCTTTGTCTGAAGCCACATTATCCTTCGAGTACCACATGCCATTACGGCTGTCCGTCTGAAAGGCAAATTTATCAGCTTCAAGAGCAACACCACGTTGAAACACTAACTGTTAAACAGCGCCGAATGTTACCATCGAGTGCTTCCCGACCATTGAACCGAGCTTTTGTTGCCAACAGCAGGAAACAGACTGCATTACGTGTGAGAGGTAAATAACCACACATTTTGCACATATGGGTGATTTGAAGGATGGGCCACCTGCAAGCTCAGATTTAATACTGTTGTGTGGATGGATCATCATCGCAGCATTGATGCTCACTGTTATCAGGGTGTGGCTCTGCACTGATTCAGAGGTCGTAGAAATGGGAACTACCAGAAATTCATTCACCACCAACAAGCGGAAATTTATGCGTCGACAAGAACTTGTTGCATAGTGGAACATTCGTGATGTGACTATTTACCACCAATTTATAGTTATGCTTATGGAATCGTCGCTGGACTTTTTGGAACGCTCTGGCATGAACGAGGGTTTTTGTCTTCTTCAGGCACTCCAAATAGAATGGTGCTCCGATAGCAAACTTATTGGAAGCAATTTTTTGTCCATCGCAATTGCCGCTTATAAGTGTGACGCACATACGGGTCGGTTCCGATGACATAGCGAAAGGAATGCTAGGGCAGATGAAGCTGCAAAGCATCAGCCATTTTCTCTGACAGGCCCGAGATCAAAACAATGTGGATCAACCACCTTTTGAAAGTACTCCTACTTTGACAACATGCCACTCTTCAGGCAGCGTTGACAAGCGGAAGAATTAAATGGATATTTTTATGTCAGTATTGATATCGTCTCCAAACTGTGACATCTTACGATGGTGACGTTTGGTCCTCCAAAAGCCTTTGCTCCGTGACTTGCCCAATAGCCCACCGAAGTTTAGCCACAGGTGAAGGAGGAAGTTGCACGTCCATTGCAAAACAATGGTTGCACGAAAGATTTGCACCAATAGTCTGAACAGTGTTGTGCAAATTTGCTCAGTTTTCACATCACTTTTTCACAACAACATCATTGTCACTTCCGGTTTCCAGGTTTTGAGGCAACGCTTGTATCTCTCTGGGATCTCTCCGATTTTCTCAAGTTGTTTCGATTTTTATTTGTCGCCATTTGGGACTTTTTTGTTACCTACATGTTTACTGTGTGTTCAGTTTGGTTTGGTTTCAAAATTTGTGTTATGTTTGTGACTTTTTGTCGATCTTGTCTTGTGTCAGGTTTCCTTGAGCCTACCCGTTCATTCCCGTTCTCGGTGCATGGCGTTTTTATTTGTATTTATCTCCCTATTACCATCAGTTATTAGTTGCTCCACTTTTCCACCTTCCTCCTATCCCTCCCCAACTACACCTTCTGTTTCTTGTCTTAATATTTTGCAAAATATAACAAAAAAAAAAACAAAAACCCTTTCTCCCTCCATAGCTTTTTTCCCACGGTTATCCACGATACCGACTCCTCTTTTCCTCCTGCCGTCATACCATCTTCCTTCGATTTGAGCTGACCTACTTCACCTTACCTTCACGAATTTCTCTCTAACAACTTCCATTCCCTATCTTACCTAATCTCAAAAATCCATTCCCCCCAAAATTAAAGCCTTATATCCTTTTCTAACTATACATCTCCCGCAACCACGTTTTCTCTACCCCTTCCTCTTGACTGTTAACTTTTTATCGACCCCATCTTTCCCTCTGCCTGGTGTTGCTTACGGTAGAAGTGGCTGATTGGGATCCTTGGGTTCTGAGTTTCGAGCCCTGGTTCCACTGAATTAATGCCAGGTGGGTTGACTCGCCTGTCATCCTTCCGAGCGTTGGACAAAATGAGTACTGTACTGGTAATGGGACACTTCATCAGTGACATAGCCGCGTCCCTAACCATGAGGCAACGAGCCCATAAGGCTTGCACTCGAGAGAGGAGAGTTTCCCTCTGCGGTTGCGATACAAATTTACCAACACCTCCATGATTTTACTTTACCTTTCCTTACCTCATCTTATCATTTCCTAATTTAAAAAAACAATTTAAAAAAAAAAATTCACTTCTGACTGACTAAAACACCTCCCGTAACACGTGTTTAATGTTTAGAAATGTTCACCTTAATTTTCTGATACAAAATTCACCTTCACCTCACGATTTTTCTTCAACCTTTCTTTACCTAATCACATTTGCAATCTTTTGGCAAAAAATATAATAATAAAACAAATAAAGAACGGGCCCTTATTAATGCTTCAACCTTTTCTCTTTCACATTGTGATCTCATTACTGTATCGTAATTCATGACTTTTGGATATTCAACAGGCTTGCATCATTTCGACTTTTCCTTCATCTTGTGTCTAAAAAAAGTCCAACTCTCCAACATTTCTTCTCTCCATTCTCTTGATTTCTCCTTATTGATCCTTCACTTAAGTCTTTCGTCGGCATCTCTGAACCTAAAAATCCAAAAAACATATCCCAGTTTTGCAATGCATATTCGTGTTCCATCAAATATCCTGTTGTTTTTTTCCAACTTCGTGCAATTCACGCCTCCCCTCAAAAGCAAACCTTCACACTCTTCCCCCTCAAGCTTTCATTCTCACCTTTTCTCAAAAAAACTCCACTACCTTTCTCCTCAACTCGTCCCAACTCACCCTTCTCCGCTCAATCAACCCCTCACTCCCCTTTTTCAAAGTGCTCCCTTCCTCTCAAGTCACAAAGCTGCCTCCTTCCCCTGTCCTCTCTCTACTCATCACTCCACCTCCTGCCAATCCGTCCAACTGCCGTCTGCTCCCTCTCTTCATTACTCCTCATGTACCTCAACCCAGCACCACCGAGCCTGTTTGTCCTCATGCGCATATCCCCTCGGGTCTTTTTTATTTATTTAGTTTTTGTAAACCTTTGTCGAGGTGTACGACGAGGAACACACAACACCCACAGCAAGGGGGGCATGCAGACAAGTAGGGGCTGGGATGAGGACAAACAGTGGGGACAGAGACATTAGGAGTTCTGTGGGAAGGGAGAGGGATTGGACGGGGAACATGGGGACATTACAATATGGACATTACAGGACTTTCAGGAAGCGAAAGCAGGGAATTCGAAGGAGGTGGGCTTGGGTGGATTATCGGGTAAAAAGATCGATATTTGATGGGGTTATGAAAAGAGTGTGGGAACAGCTGTTTTGAAGGCCTGGAGGGAAGAATTTCTTTTGATTCCCAGGATTTCTTGAAATCTTTGAAAATTTTTTGAAAGAAATCAAGTTCTTTTGAAAGAATTCCAGGATGAGTTGATGTGGAAAGTAGTGATAGCAGACCAGTCTATTAAGCTTGATAGCTTGCTTGGAGACCCTGCCAGTCGGCTTGAGTGAAACGCCAGACTCGACGCAGTGAGGTGGTCTTCTCTGATAATAGCCAGAGAGATGTCCACTGTTGCAAGACGTGTCAGAAGAACCGATTGGAGCGGAGGAAGAGCAGCAGTTATGTCAGGAGATTGTTCAAAAATAGGTCTCTGCATTCCCCCACACTCTTTTCAGCAACTTTCTTACCTTCCCCCCTCTGACCTTTTCCAGCCCTCCGCCTCTCCTTTCCTGCACCAAAGCCTCCTCCCCTCCCTCTTCTTATAGTGTGGACCTTCAAAAATCCGAGGCCTTCACTCAAGCCTGACCAGATCTTTCCATACAGGTTGCCGACTGACAAACCAGACACTGCTTAATAGAAACTTGCTTCTTCAAAAAACATCTCTGACCCAGGTATGCTCCCTATTACTCCCTCCTCTGGAATGACAGACCTGAGCCTCGTCTGGTGTAAGAGTTGCTCTTCTTCAAAAGAACTCCATTCCTACTTCTCCAGGCACTTGCCCTCATCCCCCACACCCCAGGAAATACTTCTGGCTTTGGCTCCCCTTCCACTCCCACCTTTATTTGTGTGTTGTACCATCCACAAACAGTGTTGACTCCATTTACACCTCACTCTCCAAAAACATAACCAACTTTTGTCTCTTCTCCCAACTCTCTCTTCTCATATGTTTGTACTTTCAATTTGCCATCATGCCCAGTTGTTGTGGGTACCTCTCACCTGCCATGGCCTTCAGCAAAAGATTCTGCGAGTCATTGCGACTGACCTCAATCGGTCAACCTCCCGACCCGGATCTCAACCAACTGAACTGCATCTCTTCTGATATGAATTTTGACCAATTTCCCTGAAAATTGCTATTGTTCTCTCATCTCCAATTGGTGTCATCTGACCACATGCTTGTCAATGTAGACATCCTCTCTGCTTTATTAGGAACCACGCTCACCACCGTTGGAGTCTGCTTTTCACTCAGGCGATGCCAGTCTTCAAGCAGCCATCAAACATCTAGGACTGGTCTCCCATCGCTACTTTCTCAAAAATAACTTGGTCCTGGGAATCTTTCGAAGAATCTTGCTCTCTCATGCACAGATTTATCCGCCTATCGTCTTCAGTTGTCCGAACCCTTCCTCCCACCCATGGTACACTTAGCTTGTGGCGAGGCAGTTTGTTCCTGAAACAACTTGTCTTGCCTCATGAAAAGCAAATCCACTGATGGTTATCTCAGTTCTTCCATAAAGCTCAGAAACAAGTGTGTATCCCTTCAGGAGGCCAGGAAAACAACCATCTTTCCAATCTCAAGTCTGATCTCTGAAACCTCTCTCCCTCCACAATCCTGGTGGTGTCTCGTTAAATCTTTTCTGGGTGTATGTCTCTCCAACCCCTCCCTACCTCAAATAGCCGCACAGCTGACACCGCACATGAAAGGCTGAATTGCCTAAACTCCGTGTTGCACGGCAATCTTGTGTGCCGAAACCTATCACTTCTGGACCCACCGTACCCAGTCGCACCCAGCTGTTCCTGTGACTCTGTGCCTTTTCTCCTGACAAGGTGGAGAGCCTTGCTGTCAAATCGGACGCAATTCTGCAACCGGTCCAAACAGCACTCAGCCCACATGTCCTAAAACTGCTCTTTCTTCACCCTCTCTCTTGCTATATTCGCCCTCTCATTCACTGAAGGTCATCTGCCATCTGCTTGAAATTCAGCAAACATTTCCTGCTCTGCCAAAAAAATGTGCAAAAACAGATCCTGCAACTACAGACCAACAGCCCTTCTCCCAATCATCAGCGAAGTTATGGAATCATTCATTTACTTCAGACATTAAATCGTTCCTTCTTCTCCAATGGCTTGATTTCTGATCATAACTTTGGATTCCATACCAGTCACTTGACCCAGGATTATGCTCTTCTGCTCTCCCATCAATGGATGGGAGGTCCTCTAAATGCCAGACCATGAAATGAGAGCCATCTCTCAGACATATCACGTTTGCTTTCGATTACGTTCTGGCACCCTGCCCTGCTTACCAAACTCTCTTCCAATGGTATGGGAAGTAAAAAATAATTATATTAATTTCTTCTCAGATTAATATTCACTTTGTTGCGGTGTATTACACTTCTTTTGGTAGTTTCTTAATTAACACAGTATTAAATGAGGTCTTACTTTTGTACCCCCAACGCGACAGGCTTTTGACCTCCAGTGAACATGAAGAATATACAAGTGAAGTAGTAATTGTATCTCACTAAAATGTTATTGTGCTTTTCTCTTACTGAAATAACATAAACCAGACTAGTATTCCATTGTTAAATGGAAACTGCCCAGCTGCTGAAAGAGAACGCTTGCTGACGCCTCATTGTCTCAAATAAATAAATAACTTCGGAGGACTACTGGAGCAAATGTCTTGCTGTCGCAGGAAAAAAATTCATACCCCTCTTGGCTTTTGATGGCAAAGGCCTTGCAAGCTGCATGTAAACAGGCTGGATGTTTTGAGAATGAGCTATGTGCAAGAACTTGACCTCATGTATCCCTCCTCCTCCAAACTTATCATCCTTTCTTCAAGGTAACACTGCAAACTTGCATTGTGTTATTCCCTCCACCAAATGGCCAAAGGTGTTGCAGCTTCTGTGTTGTTTTGCCGTTTGTGCCTATCAGCCGTTCCCATTGTTGAATTGGCAAAGTGTCTCACCCCTTCCGCTGTTTGGCTGTCAAAACTAGTAATAAAGGGATTAGTGTGGTGCATTTTGAACAGAAAGGGATGTTTTGATATTGCTTGCTGTCTTGTAATTGCCTCTTCCCAAGCGCATGTTTGTGTTAATAAATGGTTCTCAGACTCCGATAAAGAAGAACTGAATTCTTCCACGATCCAAAGTCATCTCCACTCATGGGCTCACAGACTTCCCTCCTGTCGCAGCAACATGTGCCCTCAATGAGTTCTCTCATCCCCTCTTCCTGTTCCAGGCTAGAGTTCCTCAGGCAGCAGTTCTGGAACCCTGTTCTTTTTCTGGTTTTCATCAATGATCTCTCGACTCTCTGTAAAATCCTCTTTAGTTCTCTTCACCGATGACTTAACCCTCTGCCGTACTATCTTCATCCCTCGACCAGCAAGCAGGCAAGCTTCTTCGCTCTCTGCAAGATCTGGGTAAAATCACAAAACGGTGGGTTCCAACACGTCTTTCAAATCCTGACAAAATCTCACACTCAAATGTCTCTCTGAAAGAATGTTAGGACCCCCCCCCCCCAATCTACTTTTGCAAACAATCCTCTTGAAGAAGTCCTTCATTTCAAGCTTCTGGGTCTCAGCTGTCTGCCATGATTTGTCCTGGAAAGCCGCATTCCAAACTGACCTCTAAGCCAGTCGCCGAGGCATCGCTCCAATCGTGCAACTCCTTCCTCGCCCAACCTGAAGCTCCTGTACTACATTACAAAGCTTCGTCTGCAGCCTGATGGAGGATGCTCCTTCCCTCTGGGCTGTGCTCCCGCTCTCACCTTCTCGGCTTCACGCTGTGGAAATCAAGCATTTCGGAGCATTGGGGTTTCGCGCAGCTGAGGCTGAGGCTTTTGGCCTCTTCACCCTCTCTCACGCAACAGGTCGGTGGTCTTTCTGTTTTCTACCATCTCTCTCCGGTCTCACACCCCCCCCCTACACTGTCTGCGTATGTCCCCCCCCCGCCCCATATTCCACAAGAGGCTCAAGGTCACCAGCAACCTCTTCTGGTAAACTTCCCAAAATCACGAATCACTGGCGTTCACCCTTCATCGTCATTTTCTCTTTTCCCGCCTTGGAATAAAACTCCCAACACTTCTCTTCAATCCCACTCTTCCCTCCGAGTCTTAAAACAAGCTGTTCCACCACCACCTCTTATCTTCCCCCATCGAAAACCACAATTTTTCTACCTCATTAATCAACCCCAAACACACCCCTCAAAATTCCCTGCTTTCCTTCTTAAAGTCCCTTCATGTTATCTTGTGTTACCAGTGTTCCCTGCCCATCCATCTTCCCTTCCACAGATCTCTTAATTGTCTCTGTTCCCCACTGTTGATTCTTCCTCTCAACAGTCTGTCTCCTGCCCCCTTGTGTGTGTTTGGCATTTTGTTTAGCGCTCATAATGAGCCTTGACAAACTGTCTACCCCAAAAACATAATCAGGGAAAAGGTCAAGGGACAGAACAAGCAGATAGCCACCCAGCCACCTGGCCCATTCATACATATGCAAATGTAGTTAATTGGCAATACTTTGTAAAATCTCAAGTGATCAAGGGACACATTCAACAGGGCAAGGTAGTGAAAGAATTGTGCAAGGCATTGCAAAATATAACATTTCCAATGTCCACAATCACCCACAATCTGCAGGAACGAGAGAAAGACATCATGGTATCCTGAAAAATATGGCCAGCCAAGATTTGTGACAAACGAACATTAAATGGCCGGCTGCTTGTACCATTACAGCAGAACAGGTCTTTCTCCACATTAAATCTTTGATGGGTTAAGACCAATTGAAGTGCCACCTCAGCCCCCCTCAATGATGAAGCAAAATGGATGCACATCAAATGGACAATACATGTTGCATTCTGTTTGTGTGCATTAACAAAGTGTTGTGAAGCTATTTCATTCACAGGTAAAAGAAGCATCCCTGAACCAGCTGCAGTACTGCCATGCTTCGTTCTTGGAGACTTCGTCGACATCAAGTCCATAAAACGAAAAAAAGCGCACTCCAGGGCCAAGGTGGATTTGACCCGACAAGATTGACTGACAACACACCACTGTGGTGGAAATGCCCAGGGTCGACCAATATGGATCCACTCAGCCACTGCAAGAGGCCAGTGGTGTGGATGGCCAAAAACAAAAAAGATATGAACTGTTTGTACACGTCATTCATGGCTTATGATAACCCCGCTCATTACCTTGATTGTTTTGTGATAATCAACTTATTGGGAAGGAGGGTGCTGTATGTTGTGCACCAGTGATTTAAGTAGACCTTGTATCAATTTTAAACTTACCAAACAAAGAGCTTGCACACTTCTAAAATGGGAGAACACGAACCAAAGCACTTGCCACAACAGCATTAAACATCTGCAATCATGGATAAGACAAAGTATACCTTGCACAACACAATGAGTAAACATCACGAACACCTTTCTTCGCAAGTATCTTACAGCATGGATAACAGTATGATCAAGAGTAAGTTGTTGGTTGGTTCACAAACTTCCTCACTCATCCACAATGGATAGCCCCTCTTGCCAGTCCCACTGCAAGGGAAGACTATCTGTTGTATTGGTACATATACAAAGTAACCCACTTTGAGTAAAGTAAAAACACCTTTGAGTAGAGTAAAAGAAAACATCAGGAAACAAAGGGAACCAGAGATAAAGGTAAAATAGAAAAAGGCGGGACCCCAGGTGTATTGATTACAAGGAAATGTTACTATCCCAAGTGTTAAAATAAATAGTCCAATTAACAAATATGGAAGAATTAAAGGTATTTTACCCACCACCATTTTGAAGTATATGAACAGCAGAAAATAGAATGGTTGTTTAGTTCGTCGGAAAGTCGATGGACCATACGTAATCAACGTGTCAACGTTTATGCTGAACATCTTAACAGGTAGCAATTAAAGGACAAAAACACCCGGGGTAAAGGATAGATACAAGAGCAAATAACCTCACTGAACCCCGCCAGGCCTTAAAATAATACCTATTCTTATGTGGACACAGGCATATCCATGGATTGCCATTTGGCGATGGACATTGGTCTTCTTACGTAGGGATATGTAACACCCCAAAATCCTATTTTCTGACCAAATCACCCTTCGTGCTACAAAATATGAATGAAGAGCGTCTTGTTTTTCAGCTATTTTACCAAGTTAAGATTTTTTCTTCATTGAGTGTGTGGACTCGCC
>CM068962.1:109556823-109571952 GCA_035128595.1 Eptatretus atami | reverse complement strand
GAGAGAGGAGAGAGAGATCATAAGATTGTTGAGTTTGGAGGGGGGGGGCAAATGTGACTTTATGCAAATTTAAGGTGCAAGGTAGTGGACTGGTGCGGCAAGGATGGAATGTCATCCATGTATGTGATAACATGAGAAGAAAAACAACATCTTATGTTCATTATTATCTCAATTTTTTAAAATACAATGCAGAAAAGGAAATTGACATGATTTTGCAAAATTAACTTAGGTCTGCAAAAATGATTGAATAATCACGGAGTGCCTGTGACTCCTAGCCTCCAAAGCCAGTCACCGACTGGGCATCCTCCGTCGTGCAAAGTCCTTCCTTGGCCCACCTGAGCTCCTGACCACATACAAAGCTTATGTCTGCAGCCTGATGGACTACTGCTCTCCCTTTGGGCCAGTGCTCCTGCCTCTCACCTTTCTCGGCTTCACGCTGTGGAAACCAAGGCATTTCAGATCATTGGCATCCCGCGATGGCTGAGTCTTTGGGCCCTCTCACTCTCTCACCGCAGGCAGGTTGGTGCGTCTTCTGTCTTCTACCGTCACCTCTCTGACCTCACCCCCCCTCCCCACCACTCTGTCTGAGATGTGTTCCCCCTATATTTCCACAGGGCGCTCAAGGTCCACGAGCAACCCATCTGGTAAAACTACCAAAATGCACTGCTCACCTTCATCTTTCATTCCTCTTTCCCGCCTTTGGAGAAAACTCTCACACTCTCCTTCAATCCCACTCTTCCCTCCAGGTCTTCAAAATAGCTGTTCACCACCATCTCTTATTCTTCCCCCATCCAAACTATGATCTGTCTCTGCCACCGTCGTCCGTCAACCACCCCAAACCCACCTCCTTCAAATTCCCTGCTCTCTTTCCTGAAAGTCCCTTGAGTGTCCATCTTGTTTATCCTGGCGTACCCCACCCCATCCTCTCCCTTCCACAGATCTCTCATGTCTCTGTCCACACTGGTTTTTCCTTCTCCCCCCCCCCCCATCTCCTGCTCTCCTTGTTGTACGTTCTGTGTTTAGCTCTCATACGATCCTCGACAGTGTATACAAAAAAAAAAAAAAAGAGAGTGATGACCATCCCTTGGTACAGCAACACTATGAAAATGCACTCTTCAGGAAGATATGACAGAACCGGAAGGAAGCACCAAATTTAACTGTCATAAAGCTCGTGAAAATAATTAAAATAACCCAGGAGCCTTGAATCCAAATACCTCTTGTCTAAAGAAAGACAAAAAAAAAATACAACAAAACAAACTGATACCGCCGAACACCAGAACGACTTAAGATGTGGTGAAACAGTCTGTCATTGATCAGAAGGTTAACCACATTTTCATGATGACAATAAGATATAAGCAATTTTAAAATGGAGTGTTATT
Source organism: Eptatretus atami (assembly GCA_035128595.1). Taxonomy (NCBI): domain Eukaryota; kingdom Metazoa; phylum Chordata; class Myxini; order Myxiniformes; family Myxinidae; genus Eptatretus; species Eptatretus atami. The sequence goes on along the minus strand of CM068962.1, from coordinate 109,570,573 downwards.
TCTGTTGAAGAAACAAACTGTGATTAATGAATCAGAATGCAGGAGGCTTGCGTATTACAAGGCTGACTGGTCCCTGTGGAACAGCTCTGAGGAGGCGCCAAGCTTGAAATCTAGTCAGATCTCGCAAATCCCTGTTCCCCAAGGTCAATAGTTCATCACCCGCTGCGAGACACCCACTCTGTTCTGCCACTCCACCTGCAAAAAGATGACAGTTTTGCCAAACAGAAGAAATGAAAATTAAATGAGTGTTTCCAATATACAGTATTGTTGCACTTGTGGTGGAATGGGGGTCAATTATGAAAGTTAAGCTATAGACCCCCATTTGTGTTCACGTAGATTATAGGACTTTAGAACCTTGTATTAAGGACACGTGGATAGGAATAAGTCATGATGTGTGTTTTGCACCGCTGGGAAACGGTGTTGTAACCTTCAGTAGCAAGAAAGGGTTAAAGATGTCTCGGCACGTGTCTCCTATGCCGAAGCAGTCGGGGGCCGAGTGAGTGGGATTCCTTGAATGTTTTAGTGTCCACACTGTGACATGCATGCCCATTTCGCCCCTCTCCTCACACCCTGCGGAAGAGGAATAACCTCTGGCCCTCCAATATGGCTGCCCCTGATTGGCAGCGAGTGAGGTGATGTGCAATTGGACCGTGCAGCTCGGCATCCACGGCGTTAATTAGTTCAGGGTCAATGCCGCCGATCGGATCACGATGTTGTTGCTACACGTGGAGTGGCCACCGATTGGTAGGAGGGCTGATGTGGATGCCTCAGAGGTGGAGGAAGTGGACAAGAGAGTGTGGTCTCAATTCTGGGGCAGTTGGAAAAGTGCAGTCAGTTAGAGACAATCTCGGGAAGGATTCCGAGCTGAGCTTAGCTTGCGCTATGTCCAAGTGCATGAGCAGTTCCTGCTGATGTGGATCTCAAACCCTTCCTGCCTGTGATCTTATATCTCACTCAATTTTTAATGTGTGTGTGTGTGTGTATGTGTGTGAACCCTAGGTGAGTTTACTTTCTCTGTTTGTACAAGTTATTGTGTTTATTCATTGTGTACTCCGTTAGGTCTGTGTGCATATCTGCCTACCCAAACTTCCTGTGCAAACCAAGTCTGAGTATTCCGGGATGGTAAATTTGCCAAAAGGGGGATAACGAGTATGATTAGATATGCTCGTTAAATTGTGAAACACCTACAACTGCTCGCGGTGCCTCGTGCTTAGCTCGACCTAAAGCCGGCCATCATTGAGGTGAATGACCTCGTTGTGTGCGATTCCCACCAGGTGTCATTTGTGATTTTGGGTGGGGCTCAAATACAGGACAAAAAAGTCTCACATATGAAATTGACAATTTCATGCAAGTAAAGTTTAGAGTTGAGTCGTCAACTCAACCCATGCCTGCCAATACGGAACTTTTGAAATTACATATGAATGATAAATGAGGCTGTGTGTGTGTATGTGTGTGTACATTCAGTTCCGCTCACCAGGCACTTTTAATCTGCCGTTACTCGCATGAAATCTGTGATTCAAATCGTCTTTTAAACATAATCTTCAGCATTTAGATGAAAGAGTGGCAATTTCAAAATGATTAACCATTATTGTTCAGTTCCTGAATGCAAATCGGACCAATGGACATATAGGAACACAAAAAATAGCCGTGGATGACAGGAGTTCAGTTTGTTCCAATTCCTGGTAATACATTTTAGCTCGCGTCAGCCGTGGTTATAGCACGTATACACACACACACACACACACACACACACACACGCTTCTCTTTTTCACCAACAGAAGCAATTTTTTTTTTTAAACAGGGATAATTTATCTTGCAGCCTGGAACCAAACAATATATATATATATATTATATATATATATTATATATATATATATATATATAATATATATATATATATTGTTGCGGCCACAGATACCAGACACCAGCTTGTCACTCAGGGGATTAATCCCGGTTGTCCTCGGAAGAGCCGGACATGGGGCCACCGCTCACAATTAACGTTGTGGTTCGGTGGTTGTTTTAAAACCACGACGCCACCCAGTCAACCACGAGTTCCAGTGTCCACCGTCTAATTATTCCGTTTAACTAGAGGTTACATGGTTACCAGAGCGGGGAGCACGCCCTCGCAAAGCATCATATTATCTGATTAGATTTTAATTAGGGCGGCGAGCGTTTAACCGCTGTGTGCGTGCCGACTATTTTTTGGTCAAATCTGTGGTAATTACCTCCCAGTCTATCTCGGTTCGGACAATGCTAGACCAATGGAAGGAAAGGACAAACACGACAGGTTGGAAATCGACAAATAATTTATTAATAATAAAATAAATAAACAAATAAAAAGAACATTTTATTTGCCGAGGTAAATAAGAATGAATTTCAAAGCAAAATCAATCAAAATGCCAGGAAAGAGACAAAGAGCAGGTGCTTATCGGGGGGTAACTTACTTACAGCTAACACAGACAAGGGTACCAGCAGATCATTCAGGGGAGGGGGCGGGGGGAGGGGGGAGAATCGTCTCGCTCACCAGAAAGTCGTCCGTGGAGCGAAAACGTCCTGAAAATGCATGCGTGCGTGCCACGTCCTCGTCAGCACCAGCTTTGCCATGCACCTCTCGCGGGGCAGCCTTGAACGCCAGTCGATGTCTGGAGGGGCACCGAGAAAGTACGTCGCGGGTTGAGACCTGGTGTTGTTGGTGATCGACCCGTGCCTCACTTGTTGGTGGCGCTGCTCATACCCACACGCGCACCACACGCTCGCTTGCCAAGTACTGGAAGGGCGAATTGTCTCTTCGGCGCTGGTTAGACACCGCTTCTTGGTCGCTTCTCTCTGCCTTTACTTTTTCCTCTCTGGACTTTTTCTCCTCAGACTTTTTCTCCTCAGAGAACGTCCCTCTTTCGCTCGTTTTATTAATGTCTCAGAACGTCTCTCCTCACAGAACGTCTCTCCTCACAGAACGTCTCTCCTGACAGAATGTACCTCACGCTTTCTCTCGCTCGTTTTTATATCCCCGGGCCATCTTCACGGGGTGCCGTCCGCCCCAAGCTCACCCCGCCCCACCGGGGCACGGTTACCATGACGACCCGGTGCACTCTCAAAAAAGGTGGCGTTGGAGCTCGCGAAAGAATGCTGCTGAGGAAAAATGAGGCGGGCTTCAGAGCTCGTGAAAGAAATGTGTGTGAACGTGTCTGTTGTAAAGAAAAAGGCTTCCCATAAGAGAGGGATCGATCCTTTACCCTTCTCAACGCATCACATTTAAGATCCCATTAGACATGGGGATGGGGCTAATCTAAACATGCATTTAAGGAAATACTGTCTGAGGACCTGGATGTGTGGATGCATTCATCAGACCGGATTCTGAAATCCGTAACAATATATTTATAACGGCACTCACAGTCCACACAAATCCCACACCCACTCCCCCTTCCTCCCAAACATGATTAATGCAAGATATCAACTTTTTGGACGAGTTGATCAGGAAGTTCTCCAAATCTTATGTTGTGCAGAGGAACACCCCTTTTCCGCAGGGTACGTTTCCAAGTATTTCCGGCTTCTCTAAGTTTTTGTTGTTTTTTTTCCGTCGGTCCACACTACAATCCTGATCTGACAGGCATGAAATATGTCCGGGCCACCATGATGAACTTCATTACCACTGGTTTCTACACATGCTCACCAAACAATCTGGGGCGGATTATGTCATTTTAAAAGTTCCGTTTTATCTTGCATTATGTGGAATAATTCCAGATCTTATAGTTGTATTGTGCAAAAAGGGTTGGAATCCTTTAAAACACTATTTATCTCTGTATCATTCCAGTGAGCATAATTTATGTCAATGTTTCACTATTAATGCATATTGATCACAGTCCATGTAATGTGTTCAGCACAGATCATTGGAAACAAAGCAAATAGCTTCACTTTTATTTTGGTTATAAGTCAAAAAAGCAAATTAGGGTAAATGCTTCATCTACAGTAGTTTAGTGCAAACTCATGATAGTGAACAGCAAGAGAGATGGTCGTCCCATTTCAATTTCCAAACTATAAATGTATTGTGCCATTTCAACAAAAAAGCTTCAGATCTTAAGGTCCTGAGTTCAAGCCCCAGCCATTCCAAAAACACCAGTAGAGTTGACTCAGCTTGTATCCTTCCGAGGTCAGCAAAATGAGTACCAGCTTGGTTGGAAAAGTGGGTCGAGTATCCTGTGTCGGAGCGTTGACCCGTGGAGGATTGTGCCCTCTAGCGAATGAAACTGCCTTGGCAGCCTTATGCACTTGACAGCGTGAGGAGGATCATTCATATTCTCTACACTCGGGGCACTGAATTTGATGATAAACAACACAAACCATTTGTGAATGGTATTTCCAGGCTAACTTACGGCCTGCGATTCCGGAGAGTCTAGTGGGAACCCAAGGTAGCTTTCCCGGTTCCCCCCTTCGTGGTCTTCTCGCCCCGACCCCAGGTCTGCAACAATACATATATATATATATATATATATATATATATATATATATATAGTAATATATATGCTGATTATTTTATCTCCTGATCTAAATCTAAATACGTTTGTACATTAACTTTAAGTAGCAAAGTGTCAAGTTTGAAATCAAAATGATGCACAAAATTATTGAGCATTTTAAGTCTGTTTTGTAATTGTGTCAAAGATTTTGGGGGTAAAATAAAAGTCCATTTACTTGATTGTAGAGTGCCGTAATGTCTGGTGTGTAATCGAATCGTAAGAGCTTCATCGCTTTGCTGCACTTACATGCACGCATTCGAAACTCCTTCCCGCGATCACTTACACGAGTTGTATTATACAACTCGTGAAACCCGACGTCCCAGGATGAAATGACAGAGGTGTCGACATACATATGCCCACATCCGCTTAATTTGTCTAACGTCTTATTCTCATTTTCATCCTTCGCAAAAGATGAGGAATTTCTTGTCCAAAAATGAGGAGAAAGAACCGATGAAGAAGAAAACAAGAAGTTGAAGAGAGAGAGAGGAGAGGATATAAAGAAGTTTTTTTTCTTGCTTTTTAAAAAATATTATAAAGAGGATATAATAATAAAAAATAATATAATATTTTTATAATAATAAATATTTTTTATAATAATTATTTATAATAAATAAATATAATATAATAAATATAATATAATAAATAAATATTTTATAATAAATAAATTATTTTTTATAATAAAAAAATACTATTTTTATAATAATAAAAATATTATAAAATAAAATAAAAATATTATATAAAAACAAATATTCTTTCTTGTGGATTTGTGGCTCTGAAAAGCAGTGAAAGCGGTGGTAATTCCGGCCGTTGAAAGCGATGCTCTGTAATTAGACTCTAGCTATTGTCAATAATTATTCTTTTGATGATAGACCAGGTGGGTATTCCTGTCAATCATTCCTCATTCCTGTTTGTCAATCAATCAGAATTGACAGGAACGCGATGACAGTAGGCATAGGGGCCTACCGTCCGATCAACCAATGTGTGTAGACATACGTGTACTTCGTGCACGCTTAGCTGAGACCGCCCCGTTGGGAACATCCCTGTATCCAGGGCGCAAGAGTAGCAATGGTGGCCCTGCATGTCGGGATTATCGTGCATGACTCAACGGGGAAAATAAACATGCAATTGAGATCGCTTGTACTTGCATACATTTACATAATTATGAAAGCTCTTAAAGTTCCCTGATATGTAGAATATAGATATACTGGTATATGTTATATGTATGACAATTGGAATATAATTGAAATTCAACATTGAAAGTTTTTAAGACTGATTATTTTCTATACCTGTGTATTACCTGCACCCCCGATTTTAACCTTTTTCCGCCGATAAAAAAGCGAGGTAAGGCCTAAGTCACATTTGCCACGGCGGCCGTGGGGTCTCCAAAATCTACGGCCACTAGCAATTATACGGCGGCCGCAGTATTTCCACGGTCACACAATGTAGCAGTCACATATGTTTTTATTTTTCGGGGAGCCGCACGGCGTATTTATCAATTGTGGAGACCGAAAACGTGGGGGTGCCGTACGGTCTGATTTGATGTCGCACGGTGACCTTAGGGCGTTCCTGCGGCGGCCATAGAATTTTCAAGGCAGACGCAAGGTGCCCGCAAGGCAACCGCAGGGGGACCGCAGGGGGGCCCTAAGGCGAACGTGCGGCCAGACGGACGGTAACGAGTGGGTTTTTTTTTGTTTTTTTTACCAGTTCTTTTGTTTCGGCTTGTCGAATTGCTACGGCGAACGTAGAAATGAAAAAAGTTATAACTCCGCACTATAATTCCACGGCGACCCTACGGTCTGTAAAATATAGCCAAACGGCGTAGGGCCACCCTGAGGCCACCTCAGAAACTCTGCGGCCGCCGCACGTTTCTGTCAATTCAGAGGGCGTACGGCCGCCGTATCCTCGCCGTAGAGCAAATGTGACTTAGGCCTAAATACACCAGAAAATACGGTATAGATTAATAAAGTAAAACCAAAATCAAAATAAATGATTTTGTGCCTTGGTGCCAATAAACACACACTTGAAGGCAAAAAACAAAGGCACTTCCACCTTGAGAAAGATTTGCCACCACTAAAACACACCTCTTAGCAACATGTGACGAAATTTGGGAACGTGATGACATTTATCCACCCTTGGCGATAAATCTACCCCACTTGCTTCCAAGAAATGTATTCACATTCTCGATGAGAAATCCCCCTACCTAATCTACCCCACTGGATGGTACGGAGAATGAGTCTTGCTTGTGAAGGGTAGGGTCCATCTGCATCAACAAGCAGGTAAAATATTGGATATAATTAACGTAATGTTGATCGAGGTATGCTAACCGCTGTGCAGAGCAAGGAGGAGCCGACGTTTTGGTCGTTAACACTTTGTTGGAGCAAAAGAAGTTCCAACAGGTGGGCTTGGCAGGAAGTTTGAACAGCCTAGTAGGTAAAGTATGGATCCTCCATCCTGGGAGGCCTCTTTTGACATCAACAAGTCGTATAAATGAGCCACATGCTTCCATTTTGGAAATATAAACTGCACATTAAAACCCAATTTTGATGAGACAAAAAAAATACATGAAAATAAATGCAATAAAACTACTTTGAAAAGTAGATTATTGGGAACAATGGCAAATGGATGTACAGCACCGCTGGTGGAGAACACAAAACTTACCTTTGAACAGGCGGTGTATCCTGAGTGGCATATCTCCAAGCACACTGTCTCTTCCACCATTAATGCTGAATCCAAGGCCTGATGTCCCAGCTGGTAAGCTCACAGTTACAAATGGCCCTGTAAATGCAGATCCTGATTTTAGGGACTATCTGCATATTACATATGAAAGAAGGTGAGGGGTGAGGTGAAAAATCCCAACCTTAGCACTGTAGCGATTAAGCTCAGTACATTGCATTAAAAAAAATTTGAGAGCAGTAAATGTAACAGTTATATAAGGATGTATCCAGAGAAGAATTAGTTAACTATAGACCTATTCATTTAACTTCAGTTGTGGGGAATATGTTGGAGATGTTAATTGGTGATCGGATGGCTGCAGTGCCTTTTGCCAATGGATACAAGGCCTTTAACAATTTTATAGGAGTTCCACAAAGCAATTTCTGATTGGATGAGGAAAGTGCAGAGAATATAGAAGATACTGTATATATACTTTCAGAAGGCATTTGATAAGGTACCATATAGAACGCCGCTAGCTCAGGTGAGGGCTTGCTGAATGGATTGATAACTGGCTGGGTGATAGAATGCAAACAGTGGTTGTGAGTGGGAGGATATCTGGCTGGGAGTTGTGGGGTACCTCAGGGATCAGTATTAGGCATGTTATCATTTATAATGTACATCAATGATTTATACAGTGGGGTAAAGCAATGGCTTTCCAAATCTGCAGATCACACAAAACTTGGGGGTAAGGCAGGCAGCAGACACAGGGATGATGTGATTAGGGAAAGTGGAGATGTACAGAATGGACAGAAGATTGGCAGATTCAGCTTAACATCACAAAATGTAAGGTGCTGAGGGATGGGTAGGCCAAATTAAAAGAGACTACATAATGCAAGAGTCCACACACACACACACACACACACACACACACACACACACACACACACACACACACACTTCTCCTTTTAGGAGTAAAGAAGATTTGCAGGAAATTAATTAGAAATCACAAGAGGTAGTATTAACACTGTACAGGAATTTAGTGAGGCCTCATCTAGAATATTGTGTATACCTTCGGTCACCAGATCCGGGGACGAACATAACTGCCATAGAAAGGGTTCAGCACAGAGTGACTCGATTCGTTCAAAGGTGAGCGAGACTGAGATACAAGGAGCGGCTTCTTCTTCTTCTTGCGTATGGCAGCTTGGCTGCCGAGTAGCTGTAATTTTGTTGGAGCGTGACTATGCCGGTGATGCTGTGCCCCTATACCAGTACACTGGAACTCATTTCGCCAACCTCAGAGGATGACAGGCTGAATCAACCCCACCTGGTGTTAATTCAGCAGCCAGCAGGGCTTAAACTCAGGACCCTAAGATCCCAAGCCAGCCACCCTAACCACTAAGCCAACACCAGACTTAAGGAGTAGCTGAAGAGACAAGACTTTATACATTAGAAAGGAGTTGATTATGAGGAGCTCTGACAGTGATGTTTGAGATAATGATGGCTATAGACAAGATAAGTGCAGAAGTGTACATTATTTTATATGAAATGGATAGCAACAAGGATCGGGGACCACAACCCAAGAGTAAAGAAGCGGAGCATTAGGATATTATCAAGGAAGGCGTCTTTCACTGAAAGAGTAGTTAATTCAGAGAATAGTGAATTTTCCTCCTCGTTATACTCGAAGGGAAGTGATTTCATCAGTTAAATCAAAGCTAGGATAAGACCAGCTTGCTTTAACATCTGGAAAAAAGCCACTAAAGCCAAAGAGTAAGGCCAGCTGAGTAAATATCATGTGTATAATAATTACCATTTTCACACTGTTATATTGTTATTTAACTCACCTGTGCATGCACACTTGCTCCACATTTCACTTGCTGATTGTATCACCTTTTGCTCATGATCTTTTGCCAAGACAAGCAGAACATGTGGACTTGTTCTAGCTTTGTGCAAACTTATTAGAGCAGTGCTTTGTGACACAGCCAACAGCCATTGACCATTCAGCCACAATAACCTTTGACCATGGTGGATGGAACCCTCATTCGCAGCCACACCCCCAGGAAACACCTGATGAACCTTGGGAAGGCACATTGGATTAGAAATTTGTTATGCTCGATGAAATATCGTGAGCGATTGGTGATGCGTTAACACTGTATTGGAATTGGGGCATGTGCAAAGAGTTCTGGTGTTGTCGAGTCTGGCTAAATGAAAACCTCATAGACGTAGATGCCAGCAGGTGATTAGGTAACCAGCAGAGGAGATTGAAAAGCTTGCGACTCACTGTGACATAAGGCAATTCCATGTCTGAACCACCAGTAATGCTGAACCCAATGTCCATTCCCTCCTCCTTTCTCAGCACCACAAAGCATGATTCCCAGAAAGCCTGGAAGTGAAACATCAAATGAACAATCCTCAGCGAAGTTAGCTCAGTATCTATTGAGCATTTTAATTCACTTGTGAAATAGGATGTTGAAACATTCACCAAAACATGGCAGAACTGCAACAAAAAGTTTATGTCCTGAACAATGTTCAGCAGCAAGAAAAGTGGCAGAGAGGTCTATAAATATCAGGCTTTCTCATAATTACCTCGTGTGCTTGAAGCTGCTCTAAAAGACTTGTTAGGTCATATTCTGGCAGAAGGCTTGTCAACCGTGCTCGGGGTCCCTTTCCCACAGCATATGAAGAGAGCACCTCCAAACTTAAATGACATGCAGGGTCAAATGAAAATAATAGGGTTCAATAGGGGTTAACAAGGGAAAACAAAGAATTTAAAAAGTTTACACAGTATTAGGATATTCATAAACAATGCTTTGCCCAATTTTGATAGTACTGTCATGTGACCAACATGAGGGAGGGATGTTAAGCCCACAGGTTAGATACGATGGCAAAAAGAGGGGCTTAATGAAACCAAGCTCCGAAAGCAAAAATCACATCCAATCACAGGCCATGAAAAAGACCAAATGGTCAATTACTTAGTTACATGAGAAATTAGAATGGCACTCGGTAGAGCACATACCTCTGCCAGGGTGAACAGTTTACGTTTTATATCCCACTGAAAGGCAGGATCTGCATCTGGACCTGAAACAAAATCTGTTTTTTTTTTGTATTGTATACCATGTCGAAGCTTATGTAAGAGATAATACACAAATATATAACAGGGCAGGAGACAAGAGGGGCGGGAGAGGGAAGCACAAAATAGTGGGGAGCAAAGACAATAGGAGATCTGTGGAAAGGAGAGAGATGAAGCAGGGAAACTGGCTTCTTCTTGTCACCTGTCCAACTCATCTACCTAGTTTTGTCATTATCCATCCCCAACTTTTTGAAATATTGTGCTCCATATAACTTAATGGTGAAGAATCACTTTCAAAATTCTAGTATCCGGATCTGGATCTTCACTAAAATCCTCTCAATTCGTCCTCGTCACACACCCAACCTCTCCACCAAATTTTGTCCGAATCCGTCCATAACCTTTTGGGATATCCTGCTCACAGACAGACAAACAGACAAATAAACAAAAAGGCAGACAGAGGTGAAAACATAACCTCCGTACACCTTCGGTGGCAGAGGTAAGCAACTAGACGTACTACAATGCCGGCAAAGTCTAAAATAATTCCTTAATAAACAAATGACATGTAAAATAACCCTTAATTAAATCTAGTCATCTTACCTTATATATTAAATTAATAGCCAGATTGCAAGTAATGCGTGCAATAGCCGACTGTCCTTTCCTACCTCACCGCATTGCCGCTTTCTGTTCTTCCAACGTTAAACTGGGCATGAATTTCACCTGGGTGGAACCTGCATATTATCGGTGTCAAACCCAATAAACATTGGCGAATGGTACTCGAGGCTTCATGTGCGAAAGGTCAAGGAAGTAGTCTAACCATTGAAACAATTGACAACTACACACAATACAATTGATTAGTATATGTGCAAGAATGGGATGAGGTAAAGTAGATAGGGTGAGCAAGGTAAGCATACCACAATGACATGGCACACACACCGCCACAAAACATAACCATGCCATACCAGTGTGCCACTTCATTACGCAATGACACACTCTACATATACACCACTCACGGAGCTCTGAAAGGAGGGGACAGCAAGACAGTGCTCCCCCGGAAGTGCGTGAGTGAGGTTAATGCTCAAATAACTGCTCACATACTGTACATCCATATTATACTAGATCATGTGTTTACCCATGCTTGTGTTTAATTGTTAAGTAAGGCAGAGTGATAAGCATTTGCTCTTTGTCCATTTTTCTATAAATGCTTGGTGAATTATTTGTTTGAGATTATTTTGTTGATTGAACATTTGCTTGATTTGAATTCATCCATTTACACCACAAGGAAATAAAAAGTTCTTCAGTTTATTTATTTTTCTTAATAATAAATTCCTTGATGACATTTTAACCTGTCCATGCTTGTCATTTCCTTCCATTGATCCAGCATTGTCTGAATCTAGATTGACTGGGAGATAATAAATACCCAAACTAATTAACCTGTCATAGTCTACGTGCACCAGCGGTAAATGCTCGGCCGCCTTACTTAAGATCCAATCAAAATAACATTGGTGCATCGCCGAGGGCATGTTCCCCGGTCAGGAGGCCACGTGACCTCGAGTTAAACGGCATATTAGACGGTGGACACTGGAACTCATGTTTAACTGATTGGCATTCGTGGTTGTTAAGCAACCCACCACACCACAAAGTTAATTGTGAGCGGTGGCCCAGGTCAGTTCTTCGAGAAAACGAGGATTAACCCCCTCATAATATACGCGTACCCGTGGCCAAAACATTGTGTGTGTGTGTAATACAGTGGGAGAACAAGTATTTTGATACACTGCCGATTTTGCAGGTTTTCCCACTTACAAAGCACGTAGAGGTCTGTAATTTTATCATAGGTACACTTCAACTGTGAAAGACGGAATCTAAAACAAAAATCCTGAAAATCACATTGTATGATTTTTTAATAATTAATTTGCATTTTATTGCCGTAAATAAGTATTTGATACATCAGAAAAACAGAACTTAATATTGGTACAGAAACCTTTGTTTGCAATTACAAGATCAGACCTTTCCTAAGTTCATGACAGGTGTGCACAGACTGCAGCAGGGATTTTGGCCCACTCCTCATACAGATCTTCTCCAGATCCTTCAGGTCGGGCTGTCGCTGGGCAACACAGACTTCACTCTCCTAAAGATTCTATTGGTTCAGGTCTGGAGACGCTAGGCACTCCAGACCTTGAGATGCTTCTACAGGAGCCACTCCTTAGTTGCCGTGCTGTGTGTTCGGGTCGTTGCATGCTGGAAGACCCAGCCACGCCCCATCTCAATGCTCTTGTGAGGGAAGGAGGTTGTTGGCCAAGATCTCGCGATACTGGCCATCCATCCTCCCTAATAACGGTGCAGTCGTCCTGTCCCCTTTGCAGAAAAGCATCCCCAAAGAATGATGTTCCACCTCCATGCTTCAACGGTTGGGATGGTGTTCTTGGGTTGTACTCATCCTTCTTCTTCCTCCAAACACGGCGAGTGGAGTTAAAACAAAAGCTCTATTTTGGTCTCATCAGACCATATGGCCTTCTCCCATTCCTCCTCTGGATCATCCAGATGGTCATGCAAACTTCAGACGGGCCTGGACATGCACTGGCTTGAGCAGAGGGACCTTGCGTGCGCTGCAAGATTTTAATCCATGACGGCGTAGTGTTACTTATGGTTCTTTGATACTGTGGTCCCAGCTCTCTTCAGGTCATTGACCAGGTCCTGCCGTGTATTCTGGGCTGATCCCTCACCTTTCTCATGATCATTGAGGCTCACGAGGTGAGATCTTGCATGGAGCCCCAGACGAGGAGATTGACTGTATCTTGAACTTCTTCCATTTTCTAATAATTGTGCCAACAGTTGTTGCTTTCTCACCAAGCGGCTTGCCTATTGTCCTGTAGCCATCCCAGCCTTGTGCAAGTCTACAATTTTGTCCCTGATGTCCGTAGCACAGCTCTCTGGTCTTGCCCATTGTGGAGAGGTTGAGTCTGATTGTTGAGTGTGGACAGCTGTCTATATGCAGATAATGAGTTCAAACAGGTGCAGTTAATACAGGTAATGAGTGGAGAATGGGAGGGCTTCTTAAAGACAAAACTAACAGTCTGTGAGAGCCGGAATTAACTGGTTGGTAGTGGACAAATACTTATTTCATGCAATAAAATGCAAATTAATTATTTAAAAATCATACAATGTTTTTCAGGATTTGTTTTAGATTCCGTCTTCACAGTTGAAGTGTACTATGATAAAAAAATTACAGACCTCTACGTGCTTTGTAAGTTGGAAAACCTGCAAAATCGCAGGTGTAATCAAATACTTGTTCTCCCCACTGTATAGGGTGTCCCAAAAAATATACATTTTAAAATGCTTTGTTTGATCCTAAAAAAGCAGTAATTTTGTCACTAATGCTTCATTTTTGTTGCAGAGACCTGAAGTTTATTTGATACCGAACAACGCAAGAAAAATGCCAAGACTGACCGTACAACAACGGACGAAAATTGTTGAACTTTGGAACCAGACGCAAAGTGTCATACAGGTGCAACGTCTTTACTCG
>CM068962.1:109536057-109551485 GCA_035128595.1 Eptatretus atami | reverse complement strand
CAACCACACAGGCCGTTCCTTCGCTCTCGCGTGCCCGTACATGCAAAAAAAATAAAATAATAACTTTCAAACAACCACACAGGCCGTTCCTTCGCTCTCGTAAACGACGACTGGATTGGGGCATTTGTGTTTATCTATAAATGCGCAAAAGAAATCGAGAAATTATTAGAATACAGTAAGCCATCACTATCCTGAAGTCCGTATGTTGTAACCCGTAATGGGGAACGCGCTCTAACTTGGGAATCACTTGTCCGATTAATTTCAAACCTTGAAAAGGCAAACAAACAGAGATTGCTGGAATTATAGATAGATAGAAGATAGATACTGTTAGGGTGCAAAACGCCAAGCAACGTGTCCTGTCATTGGTAACTGAGGATCTCTTCCCCAACGGCCACGCCTACGCAGCAATGTGTCCTGTCATTGGTTTGGTAATTAGATGGCCATAACTTGGGGACCACTTGTCCGATTAATATCAAACCTTGAAAAGGCACATACTCAGGGCCCCAGCAATATATCTGGCAAGTTTTAATTAGATCGGACCAGTGGTTGTCGAGAAACAGCGGTCACAGACACACACACACACACACACACACACACACACACACACACACACACACACACACACACAGATTGCTGGAATTATAGATAGATGTCGTGCTTAGCTATACATCTGTGTTGTTACAGGTTGTCCTGTTCTTGCTGAATAAAGCCTACATTGAATGAACTCAAACGATTCAGCCTTGTTGATTCACCCTCTGGCTATCACACTGGTGCAATATATATTCACGTTGTCGTCTCGCATTCTCCGATACGCTATTACCATTACATACAAGGTGACATAGCGCCTATAACATGCTGCCAGATTTATTTGTTTTTCCTTTCAAACCGCACATGGCTTTGTCAGCCAAAACAAACTTAAAATCACATCACCACTCACAAAGGTTTTCAGTTTCGTTTCAGTGGCCACTCCTAGGGTTTTAATTCTTAGAATTGTAGCTAAATCTGCAAATGGGATCATCAGTTTTGTCAGTCACTGGGATGGAATTTCTGAAGATGGAAGGTATTAAACAACTTACAACCGCGGGGCATAAAAGTTACTTCATGTTTACTTTGTAGGAATCGGTTTGGTGGGTTGCACGTAGCCCATCATCACCGGTTTTCCCCAGACTTTATCAGTGACCACAGTACTCAGGGAGAGCACCTGACCTCCTACCTCAGATATTCTAACTGTGAACATTCATGCCTTTACTTTATACCCATCTCTACTAAACTGATCTGGAATTTTATTTCCACATTATGTCTATACAGCACCAAGAGAAACAATATTTTAGCATCACATGTTTTTTTTTACTGCAACAATAATGATAAAGTGTTGATCACGTACCTGACTGACCAGCTCTCCTCAACCACAACCTTCGATTCCCCACCACCTAATAGCTCGGTCTCAGCCTCAACTTCAAATCCTGCACTCCATCTGCAACCTTTTCCCTTTGAGTCCTTCATCTCAATTTCATGCCCTTCGCTAGCTGGCCAAGGCTTTCCCGGGAACTTGTCAAGTCCGACAGATGGGGTGATGTACTCATTATTCTGATCACCTTTCACTTGCACCTCTTCTGGCTCTTTTAACACCTCGTTATCTTTTGCCACTACATGTATATCTGTAGGGTCAGATTCCAGACTGGGAAACCTGCTTTCTCTCAAAGCCTCAACCTGATTAAACATCGGGGGGTTAGAAAATTGCAAAGACTCATTTGGCTTGTTGAGGAATTTCTCAGTATTTCCAGCATCTACCCAAGATCCATCATCCATCGTTGAATTTGGCCACAGATGCAACTGTGATTTCGTCTCAAAAGAATTCATTGATGTAGACAATGACTCCTTAAGTGACTGGGGCCTCCAGGATGGCCAACTCGCACCTTGACGATTTCTGAAGGTCTTCCTGGATTGGTCTCTGTCGTTGTACCTCGGTAATGCTTCAAATGATTGAATCAAAGCTTGCACAGAAACCAAATTGGAGTCATCATAGTCTGCTTTAGTTTTGCTGTTTTTTACTTCAGCCAAAGGGGCTCCAGATTCAGCTGGAAGCAAATCCGTTTGCTGCTTTGTTGCATTGTTGGCATTATGAGTTATTGCTGGCATTGCCAGTGGCTCACCATCACCAAATGCCAACAGTGGTGCATGGTATTCTGCATGGCCCACATCTTCTTTCACACACTTGCTCCAACAGCGAACTTTTTCATCTTCAACATGCCTTTCCTCACAAGCAATATTTGTGGTGCTATCGCTTGTGCAACCTTCGATGACCTTGAAATTATTATGCAGACCACTTTCATCCATCATCACCAGTTTCACCTTATCTTTGACAAGCTCCTTTGCAATGTTTTCAGAGAATTCACTGTCCTGCACCTTAGTTTGTTTTGCCGATATCTGAGATGGCAATTGTGGTGACATCTGCAAACTTCCTAAGACCAAAGGAGAAATAAACCATTGATCAACAGGTGAAGCCGAAATCTGGTCATCCGCTACATTGGAATCATCTGATAGTGGAGGTGGACTTGGTGGGAGGCTTGGTGCTGCACTGGATGGAAGGCTAGGACTGCTTGACGATGTTCTTCGACTTGGGCTCAAGTTTTTTGGATTCCGAGTCAACATTTCCCAATCAGCAGAAGATGTATCCAAATCAGATGATATCTTTCTGCAAGCGATAGTGATCTTATTGTCATGAGCATCCTTCTGTGGTTCTTCCAAAGCCGTGTCTTCCCTTATTGGCATTTCAACATCTTTCCTTTTCCCTTTCTCTCCAATCTTCCAATTTTTACATTTTGAAGCACGAGTGCATTCCTCCTCATTCTCACTCCAATTTTTGTTATTCATATTCTCCTTAGGCTTTGTACTCTCCCTCTTCCAACCCTCCATCTGGTTGGCTTTTTCATCTTCCAACTCCACTTTGTTGTCATCCTGATGCTGTATATTCTCCAAATAGCTCATATCATCATTTTCCCTCTCCGTTTGTCTCTCGCCGTCTATTATCACCATCATCCCTGGACCAGAAAATTTGGCCATTTCACATTCTGTCATTCTTTCCTCTACAACAGACTGCTCTTCCTTTACTCTGTTTTTGCTCTGCTCCATAATATCACTGTTCACACTCATTAAATCATCACTCATTACCATCTCCTCTCCTCGTGATCCCAGCAGATCCGCAGGCATAAAAGGTTGGCCAACTATCGCAGAGTGTGGCAGTGAAGATTCCTGCCAAACAGGAGTAACTGGTGTAATGAACAATGGATTTGAGGAAGATATGAAAATCAGGTCGGAAGACAATTTGAGCTGATGATCAAGGAAGTCGGAGGAAGAGGCACTTGGGCACTGAGTTAGATCAGGCAGTAAGCTGGAAGAATAACCTAGGGAAAGAAATAGACATGGTTGAAAAAAGTAAAAAGAGATTAAAAACAAAGTTCATCATAATTTTCATCAACTGGAAAGACTTTGAATTATTTTTTTTTTTTTTTAAACATACCTTTCACATTTTGTGGATTCTCTGACTTTGATGCAACAGGTACGATCAAGTCGTGCTTCATATTTTTGCCTTCTATATCAATGTCCTGCTGTGACTCTGTTGATTCTCGAGGCAGCACAGTAATAAACACTTCGGGCTCAGATTCAGAATCTGATAAAGCAGGAACATTTACAGCTTCAGTGCTCACTTCATCCACTGCACTTTGCTTTTCAACCTGTTGATTGCAAACTGATGACATTACCATTGAACGATCCTTTGGCAGCTCTTGCGCAACAGGGTGTGTTGCTGAGTCTTCAATAAACAGGTTACACAATGGTGCTCCTGTGACAGACCGATTTGACCAAATGTCTTGACAAGCATTGAGTGCAGGGTCGAATATATATTGTTGAGTTTCTTGAGCGTCATCTTTGACCAAATTATTGGGATCATCAATTGATGCACACCTTTCATTGCTAATTATAGCCAGTGGACCACTCTCTTCTTCCACCAAATTAAAAACTTCTAAAATTTCACTAGATTCAGAGCTGAACTCATCTGTTGATCCCGTTTCTGAATCCCATGCAGAAGCATACATGGAGAGGCCTGAGCATGGAGGACGAATAGGAGAGAGATTGGGCATGGCACTGGCTGTGACCGAGCCTGATTCTCCATCACAACACAATGACCGAACATGATCAAGTCCACGATTAATCCTTTCTTCGCCGACATTATCTGCAGGTTTAGCTTCATTCATACTCTCCATTCCACCATTATTAACTGCTAATGCGTCTTTCCATTTCTTCTTGATGGAATCTTTTCCCCCCCAGCCCTCATATTTATGATTCTCATCATAATAATCATTTTCTCCTCCTTTCTCGATTCCGAAAAAATTATCTCGAAAACCTCCAACTGTCTTCCCTTTGCTCAGGACACATGTTTCCATCTTGCTTCCTTCCGTGACATAATCTTTTGTTAGCACTTTATCAAATGCCCATTGGTCCTGTGCCTTTCTTCCTTGACTAGTGTCAGTTTCCAACAATTCATGTCCCTTTATTGAGAACTTCACAGTTTCTTCACTCCTCTTGTTCTCAACACTTCCTGCTGCTTCATCCCCGATGCGTGCTTCAAAGCCTCTGCTTTGCTTACCTTCTTTCTCTTCATCTTTCTCAGTATTTTCATCTAAATCTCTATTTCTATCGATTTCATGCATTTTCTGCACGCTCCCTCTTCCTTCCAATGCATTATATATGCATTTCCTTTTCTCGGTACTTCTTATTCGTTTCATGCCTTCCATCATTGTCTTTCCATCATACATCTCTTCATTTTCCCCAAAGTCCTCAAAATCACTTGAAACGTCTTTTGGAGGAGGAAGAAAATCTTGCCACAACTCTTCTGTTTTTGGTATCACCTGAGGACAATCTCTCACATCTGATCTTGGAATAACCAACATCTGCTCTTGATGAATTTGATGACCCACAAAAGTATCCTCCTTTTGGATGCCGTTGGTGACAGAATCTTTTATTTTTCCCTCTGAACCTGGTGGAAAAAAAAAATATGGTGAACTTAATTGTGGAAAAGTTTGAAAGATTCAATCTTACTCTTTCCAAAAGCATTTGTGGTTGTAACATTGATTAAAAGATTGAAGGACACAAACAATATTCCGGTTAGGCATTGGTATAGAAGTGAGATGTTCAATTATGAAATACTCGCTGTTCTTCAATCTGAAAATTTTTCAATTTGGTATTCTAACTTCCAGTCACACACGTCTGAAACGCAACGCTTAAGTCCTTGCCACTTCTCTCCCTCTTGCCCACTAACCCTTTACCTCTTTCACCTGTGTTGGAAATGGACAGCTGTATTTCAGTATCCTGTTTCAGGCCCTGAAAGTAGCTGCAGGCTTCACGGTAATCAAACGTTGTTACAGCAATGCCATTAACAGCAACAATCTCATCTCCTGGGAATAACTTGACCTTTATAGGAAGGGTAGGAATGAAGGCAGGAAAAAAAAAATGATCAGCACAAATATTGTCCAAAAAGTCAGCAAACAGATGATAGCACTGCATCATAGAAAGCAATGCGCTAAGAAAGAGTTCCTTTCTTGTCATAACTAAGATCAACATTTGAAAGCGTTCATAAATATGATGATCAAGAACTTCCTGATGCATTTATAAATAAGAAGATTGTGTAATGTTGTCACCACTACTCGTCCACTTTATAAATATTTGGGGATGCTATTCATAATTAATTAGAAATTAGATAAAACCTATCCTCTCTCCTTTCACTGCTGGCCTTTGAGTAATGACCAACATGAAACCTCATTTAAGCTGCTTTGAGATACTGTAAAAACCTCAAATGCTGTAAGGTCAAAAACGTGACAGTAATTTCTTCTTTCAAAAAAAAAACTGCTTAACATATTTAAAGGTTAAAGGACGTGTGTCACACAACAGCAAATGTATTTGTTGCATGGAAATATGGAGGTGTAAGAAGAAGTTTTTTTTTGGAAGAGCTACCTACGTATGCTACAGAACAAATCAGGACACAACACAACAAGGGGATCAGCAGGAGAAAGAGGAAAACACCAATAAGCAGGGCGGAGGGGGGGGGAGTAGACGGAGACAGACAAACAGGGATGCGGGGTAAGGAAGAAGGCAAAGGGGTGGACAAGATGGATACATAAGCAAAATTTTGGGAGGGTGAGGTGTGGTTTCACGGAGTTGTTTGAAAGATAATGATTTTGGGTGGGGGATGACTTTAGATGGTGGTGAACAGCTGTCTTGAAGACCTAGAGGGAAGAATGAGATTGAAGAGAGGATGGAAGGTGGTTTCACAGGTGGGGAAAAAAAGTTACAGTAACCGAATAACATGTACATGTTGTCGTTGTGTCGGCTTGTGCCGGTGCGCAAAAAAAGATGAAGCAAAATTGACTGTCTCGATGAAGTAAAAGTTGTAACAAGGTTTATTGGTGGGGGGGGGGTCTCGTCTTGCAGCCATTCTCGCCATAATTAGAGGCAACCAGGCCTGTGCAGCAATTTTATACATGACCCCAAGCATGCTGGATGTTATTTGCTTAATTAACCTCCGCCATCGAAGATCGGAGGTTACTGTTTTCACCCCTTTGTTTTGTTTTTTTGTTTGTTTGTTGTTAACAGTATTACGGAAAAACTCCTCGACGGATTTCGACGAAACTTGGTGGGGGGTTAGGTATGGTCCAAGGATCATGCCATTAGATTTTGGACTTGGTCCCCCCCCCCCAAAAAAAATTAAGAGAATTTTTTTTTTTTGCATTTCTACATGTTTTAAGTGATTTCCAACCCCCCCCCCCCCAAAAAAAATTGAGAAAAAAATTTTTTTTTTTTGCATTTCTACATGTTTTAAGTGATTTCCAACCCCCCCCCCCCCCAAAAAAAATTGAGAAAAAATTTTTTTTTTGCATTTCTACATGTTTTAAGTGATTCCAACCCCCCCCCCCCCCCCCAAAAAAAATTGTTAAGAAAAAAAAATTTTTGCAACTTTTTTTTCAACAAAATTTTGATTCTTTTTTTTTGCATTTCTACATGTTTTAAGTGATTTCCAACCCCCCCCCCAAAAAAATGTTGGAGAAAGAAACTATAACTGTCAGCACTGTTGACATCATATTTAATGAATAAGATATAAGGTTCACTTGAGTGACCCAGCAGTATTGGCGGCGGAGGTTTTGCACTCTCCCGAGTGCTCCCCCTCTAGTTAAGACATGGGCTACACCTGTGTGGAAGCCGTTGCTTGGTGTCTCATTTACCCAGGTGTTTCGATTTTTTGTCCACTACATGTAGTTTTTTTTTATTGTTTTGTTTTGTCATAGCTCGTCCACAATGTTTTGAAATATTGTGCTATACATTAGACACCGAACCTGTCCACCAAGTTTCGTCCAAATCCATCCATAATTTTTGAGATACCTTGCTATACAGTACATCATTTTTGGCCCTATCTCTCAATGGTGAAGAATCACTTTAAAAATTCTAGCATCAGGATCCAGATCGGGACCTTCACCAAAATCTAATCATTTCGTCCTTGTCATACACCCAACCTCTCCACCAAATTTTGTCCAAATCTACTCACAACTTATTGAGATATCCTGTTCACAGACAAACATACAGACAGGGGTGAAAACATAACCTCTGCCCACCTTCGGTGGTGGAGGTAACAAGATGGAGAAATGGTGAGTGGGTTGCCAAGATTTGACCGAAGATGTGTGTGCACAGAAATGTTTTAAAGTCATTACATTAACGATTATGAAACATGGTAATATCAGAATGACTGAAAGCAAATGTCAATGTTCTCATTCACAAAAGCTGAAAATGAAATCACACACAAAGACAACAAGAGACAGGCATTCTCTCTTTGTAGAGCAACGTCACATTGCCTCAAGATGCCTGACCATTTTTGATCCATCTCATCTCTAATCTGCTTTGTGTAGCTTGGAAGCTCGCACACTCGCCACTCGTGTAGAATAGCAAGGCCAAGTTATACATTGGGACTATGTCTCTGAAAATTAAACGGGCCGGGTAACTATCAGTGCCTTCAGAAAGTATTCACACCTCCAGACTTTTGTCACATTTTGTTGCGTTACAGGCTGTAACACAGGCTGTAACACAGGCTGTAACACAGGCTGTAACGCAACAAAATGTGACAAAAGTCGAGGGATGTGAATACTTTCTGAAGGTGCTGTAACTAGATTGGAAATTGGCTTCATGATTGGAAGCAAAGAGTGTCAGTGAGTGGGAGGATGTCTGGCTGGGCAGATGTATAGAGGAGAGTATCTCAGGGATCAGTACTGGGACCATTATTATTCATAATTTATGTCAATGATTTGGATAGTGGGGTTAAGAGTCAGATTTCTAAATTTGTAGACGACACAAAGCTTGAAGGTAAGGTAGACAGCAGAGAGGGTGGTTATCAGATTCAGGAAAGTAGAGATACTTGAATAGATTGGTCAAAAGACTGGCAGATACAGTTTAACATAAATAAATGTAAGATGCTGGGATGGGTAAGAATAATGTAAATAGGTACTAAATAATGCAAGGGGCAGTTTTGGAGCATGTCACACAGAAGGATCAGGGGGTGGTAATTCATATGGGAGCAGGAGGTAAGCAGACAACACATGGGCCATAGCCTGAGAATAAAGAAGAAGAGTTTTAACAGCAATAATAAGGCAGGGGTCTTTTACTCAGAGAGCAGTTAATGTATGGAATGGTCTCCCTGGAAAGGTAGTGGTAGCAGAAAGAGTAAATAGGTTCAAATTGGAATTGGATAGGTACATGGAAGCATCGGATATAGAGGGGTGTAGGGATATCGACTGGACTTGTAGGTAGCTTGAGTATGGATGGGTGATTGTATATGAGAGTGGTGTATCACAGGCATGATGGGCCGAATGGTCTCCTCCTGTGCCAAAGTTCCTGGTTGTTATTCCTTGTTGGTAACCTCATGATTTAATAACATCACACAGATATTCTGTAAATCATACAGTTTTACCAAACAGGATGACAAAACATGCTCTATCAATGCAGTTCTGATGGGGGAAGGGGGAAAGGAGAAACTGGAAAGCTGCTTTAGTTGCCTTTTAAGCCATACTTAAACTTTAATTGCCAGCATATTGAATATTCAAGATAATTATAAAGGTATGCAGATGTTGGTTTCAGGTGGGGTCATTATATAGGTGGGTAACCTGATAAAGTGAATAGTATGGCTTAAAAGAAACATGTTAATTGGGTAAGGTTTAAATATCAGAATCAACATTTCGTGGGAACACAGGAACGAACTAGAACGACCAGCACGAGGTGGAGAGCACACCTCCGCCAGGCTGAACAGTTTACATTTTGTATCCCACTGATTGGTCGGATCTGAATCCAGACCTTCACCAAAATCGAATCGGCTGGTTCTCGTCACCGAACCAAATCATCCACCTAGCTTTGTTATAACTCATCCACAATTTTTTGAAATATTGTGCTATATATCAATGTTGACCACATCAATCAATAGTAAAGAATCACTTAAAAATTGAAAAAATATTCGTATCCGGATTCTGATCCTCACCAAAATTGAACCAATTCATCCCTGTCACACTCACAACCTGTCCACCAAGTTTCGACCGAATCTGTCCATAACTTTTTGAAATAACGTATCAAGCTGTGTATCGTTGTTGGCGCTATCTCTCAATGGTGAAGAATCACTTTTCAAAAAAATGATCGTGTCCGGATTCAGATCCTGATTCTGATCGTCACCAACATCTAATCAATTTTTCCTTGACACACACCCAATCTGTCCACCAAATTTCGTCCAAATCTATCCATAACTTTTTGAGATATCCTGCTCACAGATAGAAAGGGGGAGAAAACATAACCTCCGTCCACCTTCCGTGGTGGAGGTAACAAATCCACTACCATGGTGAAATATTTATATCCTGATAATTATTAATATTAAGGCATGCAAGAGAAGTTAAACATGATGAGGGCCTTTGGTAAATTGGGTTTTGAAATCACAGATTAAGAAGACATGCTTTGCAATAAATGCCAGTCGACTGACGTATTCCGGTGTCGGAGTTTACTTGTATAAACACAGTTGGAAAACCTGTCAGGTCTCGTGCAATTTGCCCAAATGTTACACTCTCGCACAGCTGGTGGTGTGTATGTCATGCATTTCGATTTTTTGGGGGGTATTTCGCATAAGAGTCCATGCAATATAAAGCCAAACACAGCAGATCGACCCAACTCACGAATATGTAGATACAACCAGATATATGAATCGGTTTTTGTCCAAAATGTTTGTTGTTTCAGGGATATTAACGACTGTCATCGAGTTACAAGCTGTTTCTAGTAATACTACAAGTTTCAGGAATATGGGTTTGGGTTATCAACACTTTACATCTGAAACTCAATTTAAGAATTCAATCTTAAAAATTAAAAAAACAAAAAATATAAAAAAATTAAAAACAAAATTCAATCTTGAAATTGATATATTGCGTCAACGAAAGAGCACAGATTTGGCAGATTTTCCAAATTTCACCTCGTTCAAAAGATTTTATTTAATGCAGAAAATGCTGTCAAATGTACCGATAATTAAGGCCTCATAAGTTTTAAGTCTAGATTTTCAAGATTTCCATGAGGGAGGAGGGTGGGGGAGAGATGGGGATAGCATTCCCTCTGACCCCGAAAGTAGACCGACTTGCCCAACTCAACAAACTACCACGTCAGTGTCGCTCTTTGGAAAATAAAATATGTGAGACGTCTCCATTACAATGCACATAAGGTTAAAATACATGAGTGATGCACAGATATAGCTACAAACATCCTGCATACGAGGTTGAAATACCATAAGGAGAGGCTGGCTGATCAAAGTCCATTCCTTCAAAACCCAGGCAACAAAACCAGCCTCATCGTAATTCGTATCATGAACTACAACAAGCCTTCATATAGGCATTAACAGGCTAGTGTATTGTGAGCCAAGGTCAAAATCCATAATGCATATCTGTATTTCTCATGTCCCAATATTAATGTTCCACAAAATGTTCTCAACTGCATCTTCAACCAAGTCCTCATTCGTTGATGAACATTCCTGAATGGTTGGATGAATAAATGAAAAACTAGAACAGCACTCTGTAGAGCGCATAACTCCGCCAGCCTGAACAGTCTATGTTTTGTATCCCACCAATAGGCTGGGTCCCAAAATTGAATGAGATTGTTAAGACTGGTGTTAGCTTCACGTTTAAGGTGGCTGGCTTAAGATAATGGGGTCTTGAGTTCGAGCCCCTGCCATGCTGTTAGATAACACCTGTGAAAACTCAGCCTGTTACCCTTCCGAGGTTGACAAATGAGTACTGTACCAGCTTACTAGAAACAGGAGGCACTGCATTCAGCAGCACAGCGACACTCCCAGCAGTAATGCAACTCACAGCCACAGGCTGCATACAAAACGACTGATCAGCTTGTTCTTGTCATCGACCCAACTCTTCCACCAAGTTTTGTCCGAATCCATCCACAATGTTAAGGTTTTGTGGTATCATGCGATAAATTGTTTTTGGCCCAATATTGAAGAATCACCAATGAAATTTTAAAAATCCTCGCATTCGGGTCTTCACCAAAATCTAATCAGTTCGTCCGTGTCACACACCGAATATGTCCACAAAATTTCATCCGGATCCGTCGACAACTTTTTGAGATACCCTGCACACAAACAAACAAAAAATAAACCAATGTCACCCGTAGGGTGATCCGTATCTTGCCAAAAGGTGACCACGTGTTGACTTCTTTAAGGTCACACTGAGGTGAACAGAGCTGCTATCCACCAGGAGCGACTCCTTGAGGAATTCTGCCTACGAGAGATTCCGATGAGAATCGTTCTACAGAGTAACCATGAAAAATATGCGTTTGCCTCAAAACGTCACCAAATCACGTCATAATGTCTCAAGCTTGATATATCTAGAAAGCACTCATCGAGGTGTTCAATTTGAGGTACTACACGATATGGTTCCTAAAACTTGAAAATTTGACCTTGGGGTCAAATATGTTTGACCTTAGGCGTTAACCATGAAGGTCAAGGCCAATCGCCACCAAAAATTAATCAGCTGAATGCCAGACCATGAACTATATTCCCATGAAGTTTGAAGACGATCCGATCAAATTACTCAAAAATAAGGGTTTCGTCGACTCCCCTGATTTGCGACAAAGTGACCTTGACCTTTGACCTTGACCTTCAAAATTTTATGCGCTGAAAGGGACCTCTATAGGCCTCTGATATGCGAAGTTACAAAAATTTCCAATGAAAACTGTGCTCTGCAGAGTGATTTATACGTGATTACAGATTAAAAAAAAACAAACAAACAACAAAAACACATGAAGGTCAAGGCCAATCGCCACCAAAAATTAATCAGCTGAGCGCCAGACCATGAACTATATTCCATGAAGTTTGAAGACGATCCGATCAAAAGTACTCAAAAAATAAGGTTTTGTCGATTCCCCTGATTTGCGACAGTGACCTTGACCTTTGACCTTGACTTCAAATTTTATGGCCTGAAAGGGACCTCCATAGGCCTCTGATATGCGAAGTTACAAAAATTTCCAATGAAAACTGTGGTCTGCAGAATTTTTTTTCGTGATTACAGACAAACAAACAAACAAAAAAATTAAAAATAAAAAAAAACATACAGACTGACTAACATATCTTGCAAAAACTTCGTTTTGGCAAGATAATTGAAATTGCTCGTTGAGCAAGGAATTGCCGGAATAACTTTGTCATAGCTCCATGATCTCTGAAAAAACAAAAACTGGAAATCAATTTGGTTCTTATAAGTCGATAGTGCTACGTTTAATGAGTTAAAGCACTTAGTTGGTCAAGATCATAACGTGGAAGTCAATCGGACTTGAAATGGCGTTTTATTGCAATTTGAAAGTTTTGACCCAACCCCCCCTGACATTCGACCCCCGACCACTAAGAAGGGTGTTGTGTGACACCCCAATGAGAATATGGTTGGATGCAGAATTGGAAGATGCACATTTTGGATTTGGTTTAAAGTCGATATGACCATTTTAGCGGACGTTATTGCGAAAATAAGAATTTCGGTTTTTCGGTGACCTTGACCTTTGACCTAGATTCACCAAAAACGACAAGTGTCTAAGTTGGACCATGGCCGACGTCTGTACCCAGTTGGTGATGATCGGCGTGAAACGGTGTGGCTGCTACAGGGTAAACAAACACACAAACAAACAAACAGACAGACAGACACACACAACCGACCAACATAATGGCCGAAATCCGAAGGTTTCCGGCAATTAACAAACAGAAAGGGGTGAAAACATACAAACAGACTTCACCTTCTTATTATCATTTATAAACTTAATTTTGTACATTTCAATTTTGAAAATAACAATACAGTATCATCAGAATTAGCACTGAATAATCTTACCTACACTAGCTGAGAAAACCTTGCATCAAAAGCCTCTGCTGTACGAGTACACTTTTGAGCTTTCGGAGCATTTTTGGAGTTTGCATTTAGTTTTTATTACTATGCATGAGTATTTGAGTACCTGTCATGTGAACCCTTCTATATATGTATATATATATATACCTCCATCACTCGATGTGGATGGTGGTTATGTTTTCACCCCTGTCGCAGTGAGCAGTTATATTATAACTTACAAGATTAAAAAACAAAAAATAGATCCAAGGAGAACATGTGAGCGAGCGAAGAGGAGGAAGAGGCTTTCTCAGCGAGTGTAGGTAAGATTGTTCCATGATAATCATGATAATTGATACACTGTGATTTCAAAATGAAGTTTAAAAAATGATAACATTATAATTTGCAAGTCATGTTGTCTGTGTAGAATTTATAAGATAAAAAAAAAATAGCAGCAATACCCCTGGGCGCTCACTGATAGAATAATGATACCGAGGAGGAAGTCAACATAGGACAGAATCAGCAAAATGTACCAATGAACCTTTGTTATAGCAAATACCTTATTGGGGGCAACCGCCACCCCCAGTACATCCCCTTCGACCACGATTTTTCAAATAGCATCAACAAATTTGTTACATCATGGATGATGAAGGTTTGTCAAGTTTTATTGAAATTGTGTCTGTAGTTTCTGGAAAAAGCAAATGCATATTTTTTTTTTTATTTTTTTTTTTTTTTTTTTTTTTTTTGTATACCATGTCGAGGCTCGTATGAGAGCTAACACACAACGCACAGCAAGGGGGCATGAGACAAGAGGGGCGGAGTGGAAGGGACAAAACAGTGTGGGAACAGACACATTAGGTGTCTGTGGAAGGGAGAGGGATGGGGATGGACGGAACATGGGAAAGAGAAGATGGACATTACAGGGACTTTCAGGAAGGAAAGCAGGGGAATTGAAGGAAGTGGGCTTGGGTGGATTATCGGGGTAGAAAAGATCGAGGATTTGGAGTGGGGATGATAAGAGGTGGTGTGTGAACAGCTGTTTGAAAGCCTGGAGGGAAGAATGTGGAAAGAATGAGTGAGGAGTTTATTCCAAAGGCGGGAAAAAGAGAATGAAGGAGTGAAGGTGAGCAGTGGTTCGTGATTTTGGTAGTTTTACCAGAAGGGGGTTTTGGCGGACCTTGAGCGCCCTGTGCAAATGTGGTGGGGACAAATGGCAGAGAGAGAGCAGGGGGGCAAGGCTGGAGAGGAGTCGGTAGAAGACAGAAAGACCACCGACCAACCTGCGGTGATTGAGTGAGAGGCCCAAAGACTCAGCTTCATTGCGGGAGATGCCGATGATCCTAAATGCCCTGGTTTCGACAGCGTGGAGCGAGAAAGGTGGGGGCAGGAGCACCAGCCCAGAGGGAGAGCAGTACTCTCAGTCTACGGACAAAAGCTTTGTAAGTGGTCAGGAGCTCAAGAGGGCCGAGGAAGGACTTTGCACGACGAGGATTCCCAGTCGGCGACTGGCTTTTGAGGCGAGGTTGGAAATGTGACTTTCCCAGAAAGGTCATGGCAGATAGTGAGACCCAGAAGCTTGAAAGAAAAGACTTCTTCCAGAGGATTGTTGAGAAAGTGGATGGGGGGGTTTTCTAAACGGTCTTTCGAAGAGACATAGTGAGAGTGTGAGATTTGTTCTGGATTGAAAGACATTGTTCCATGTGTTGGACCATTTGTGTTTTTATCCAGATCTGCAGTGAGCGAAGAAGCTGCTGCTTGCCGGTCTGAGGGATGACAGATGGTACGGCAGAGGGTGGAGTCATCGGCAAAGAGATATAGAGGATTTCCAGAGAGTCGGAGGGGGGCATCCCCTCCATCCCCCTGTACTCCCCTTGACCCCGATTTTTTTTGATGTCATGAACAATCTTTGGTACATCACGGGTGATGAAGGTGGTGGTAAAGTTTCATCAAAATCAAGTATTTGTGGACAGACGGACGGACGGACGACGCGCCATCCCATAAGCT
>CM068962.1:109499784-109520544 GCA_035128595.1 Eptatretus atami | reverse complement strand
CCGAACAACGATAGGCATCAAATACATGAATTGTGCATACTACAATGGAAAGCAATTCGCCTTATGAAACGGAGTCACTGTGTTGTCCTAAGATGAGCACACCCATTTAGATGACGAATGTATGTCATCGCACACCGTATCCACAGTCTGTACCTATTACCCCAAATATGAAACGTGATATGTTTTGAAAAACTTTGGGAGGTTAGAGTGCGGACAGAACGGACGGACGGACACAGACAGACGAGACAGATCCGACAGACAGACGACCGGCGAGGACATAAATGAATGCCGCCCCGATATATGTAAATCCTCGGGCGTTAAAAACAGAGGCGGTAGACCTCCAGCGTATACTATAAAATCAAAACTGCGTTCAACCGCCTGGGAGGTTGTTTTGCATTGATTCAAACACCTTATCCTGGTCCCCGGACGATACTTGCCATGAATTGGGAGTTGATTTTTAATAATTTTCGTGCCCCGATTGTGAAAGAAAACTTTGATACTCCCTGCAAATAGAGAGCTATATCAACCCCACAGCAGGAGAATGGCGTCTAGTAATGGTGGGCTCCTCCTATCAATTTTCGCAGTTAGGAAGAGCTATGAACAGAACAATCGGGCATCAACAGCGATGAAAAATGGTAGCGGAAAAGGTTCGTTGCGGAGTACAGTACAATTTGTTGGGTGGAAGGGGAGAAAGGTAGATGGACGACGGACAAACAGGCATGCAGGTAAATGAACGAGGAGTAAAGGAGAACGCAAAGGGTGGAACAAGCATGGATACATAAGCCAAATGTTGGGAGGAGTGCGGGAGTGGTTTAAAAACAGGTCAGAAAAGATCAAATCATTTCTTCTGTAGGTGCAATCGGGAACATACTACCACCATCATAATAAAAAACAAGAAAATTTCAGAGGTTTAGTAATATGTAGAAATAACCATCCGTGAGTAAAACGAACTGCTACTAGCTTGCGACCAAGCTCGTTTGTTCTGGCTTCTGAGAGCACTGTACTTTGTTTGTCACCGAGTGCCCTCCTCTATTACAAGGACACACAGAACTTCGTTTACTTGGTACTTGATTGTTCCCCCCCCTTCTTTTCCTCTCACCCTATGTGGAATATTCGAGCTGACAATAGAAGGATGAACGAGGGGGGCTGAGATCCCAAAAACTTCCCCTCCATCCTGTGTTAATCTCAATCTTCCTCTGGTTGCAGGACTCTACATCTCAGGTCTTTCATGGACCCTATTTCATTTTTTTGCTCAAAGGGTTGAATTTTTTTCGGACTTTTATTTTATTAATTTTATTTTATTACAAATCTTGTTGCTATCATAAAGGAATGCCCTTTCCGGATGGTTCTGTTTTTTTTTACCTCTTATGCCAAACCGAGAGGTGGTAGAAGGTTATTTTCATGACTCCTCCTCAGGGCACTCACCTATTTGTCCTGGTCTATTGTTTGTTTGTTTGTTTGGTTTATGACACCCTCCCCCCATCCAAACTCAAAATTTATTATACTCTCAATGACCCCAATTTCCAGAGCGGCTCTTTTTTTCCAGGTTGTATATTTTCCAAGGTAAGTAGGCGTCCGTTACCTATTCAGGCGGTGGACCTGTTTACAAAACCTTATCAGGACTAATGTACAAAATGCATATCTAATATATAAAGCTCTTTCCACCACTGACTGACATTAATAGATAGGTACCTTCAGGCGTGACGTAGAAGCTGAAATTTTTGTGTGCCGATGGACATCAAAGCTGGGACAACAGGAGAAAAAAGTAAAAATAAACTAGGAGTATTTGACTGCGCCAGTCGACGGCTATGCCTCCGCTTCTTCCCGCCACAAAACACTGAGTATGACATATTTGACCCTTGACCTTTAATCATATCTGGCCCAAAAATCTAATCGCTTAATTGACCTGTCTTGCTTTAAAATTTGTACAAAGTTTTAATGAAATGTCTTTTATTTGAGTAGGGCGTAAACAGTAAAATTTCAGCGTTTGACCTGACCTTTATCACATCTGCCCAAAATCGAATCAATTAATTGCCCCGTCTTGCTTTACCTTTTTAACCAAGTTTGATGAAATTCTACAATTTGCTTCTCGAGTTACTCGCGGGTAAACGAAAATTCCGGACGGACGGCACGCGACACCTGGTCCGGAAACATAATGCACTCCGGCACCCTTGGTGCGAGAGGATAAAAATAAAATAAAAAATCAATGCGAACCGGAAGCATCCATAAATAAAAAAAAATGGAGAAAAAAATAAAGAATTTTTTTATTTTTACTTTTTTTTTTTTTCCAATGCAGAGTGAGTGACCCCAGACAATGGGGGAGCATGGTAATTTTGCATTGCCCAATGGCCATCGAGCCATTACAACAGAAAAACCAAACAAAAAAAAACAAACAAAAAAAACATACAAAACCGGAGCTCATAAATGAAAATAATAAATAAATGAAAAAAAAAACACAAGCAAAATAAAGAAATGAAGAATCAAATACAGCTGAGCAACCTGAGACATGGGGAAACACGGTTCATATGCTTACACACAATGTGCGAAGCACACCCACAGGATCATAATATATATATATATATATATATATATATAAATAAATAAATATATATTTATATAAATAAATTTATATATTTATTTATTAGCCTGATCGCACAGCAAAGCACAGAGATAACGGTTATAAGGTCCACGTGCCTTTCCCTCAACCCGGCTGACAAATCACGGCACACCCGCATACAAGGCGAAAGCGGTCACTGACAATGCAGGAGGAATGCGAAAACCAAAACAAAAACAGCACCTGACGACTCCCTGTACCAAACCGATGAACTGTTGTTAGCCAACCTGGTACCCGCGGTCCCGTAATTAATGACCAAGCACCCAAGACCGCAGGCCCTGCAGGCTTCCACGATTCGTGATGCGAAGTGAGAAGATTTCCCTGAAATCGGATTCGTGTCCCTCACCGACGCTTGTTCATCCGTCGGACATCGTCGAGCAGATCGAAGCTCACCATCTCGGAATTTTACGGTGGCTGGAAACTACCCCCACCAACATCAGCTAGGCCGCACTAAGACCCCAAGGGCCTGCCAGCGCTTTGCTGCCAGAACGTAATGCACTGTAAAACAACAACAACAACAACTAATAATAATAACACGTCGGAATGCTTTAATATTGGTCTTTCGGGAAAGTGAGCAGTAAGAAGAGTCCGGAGGATTAAAATGGCGTTAAGATCGTTAAGCTTGGCGTTAAAAAATGAGTAAAATGAGTTTAATAACTCATTGATTCTATTTGAAACAATCTCATTGGGTAAATTACGGTGATTATAAGTCATATTTAGTGTTATGAACAAGTACAGGCGTGTCCACAAAGCCTTGTTCCGGTTTAAAAATTATATTTTAATACAACCAAATTTACTGAACCAAAGTAGATACAATGATGCCCGGTTTTTTTTTTTGTATTTCGTCAAAGATTGCATAAAGTTTTTCTGTGTTCTTCAGTTCAAACCTCAAAACATGTGCCGCTTTAGTGCACCGAAACACCAGCTCAACAGCAATGAAAAAAAAAAATCGGGAGGATTCAAGGCATACCGCATTACGCACCCACCCTTTGCCTATACACCGCCCGGCATTTAATTTTATGTCGAATTGTGTAAAAAAAAAACATTTTAATCATGGAAGTTTGGATTAATTTGAAGCAACTTTTACTTATTTATTATTTTCTCTCCGAGCGAGCGTTTCCAGTTGCGAACGGACGGCATTAGCCGATTATATATACTGGTATAATATTAGAATATATGTCGTTTTCTTCTTCTCTTTGAGATATAAACGGCGATTTCAGAGCCCCAGGACTCTAAACGCACGGACGTATTTAAACATCTGTACAGGAGCCAGCAAGTTCCTGCCAGATGTTTGTCTAGTTTAACCCGTTTCTTTAACGAATTTAAAAGACGATTTGCAGAGTCGAGGTGCTTTTGGTTCAACCGGTATTCGTTATACAAAACCAATTGATCCCCATCTCTCTCTCGACTCCAACTATAATATATTAAATAAACAAGCTCAAATGAGCTAATATCCTCGTCCTCGTTAAACGATGACGTCATAAAACAATATGAGTCATTGTGATGTATCAGGTTTTGCGATAAATTTGAATCTGCTGCTAATGCCCGGCTTGATTCCCGCAAACAAAATTCCCAACAGCTTGCCTAGTTTCGGAGATAATGGCTATAGGCGATTTCCATTAGCGGCGATAATTATGACGTCAACTTTTTTTCTAGGAAGAATTTCCAAATCGGAGATGGTACTGTCTGCGGGCGTGGGCTTTCTGCATATACATGGTAAGTTCACAAGATCCGATGAAAACCTCTGGGTTGTGAAACCAAAAATGTCAAAAATAGGAATGAACTCATAAAATTGATATGACGTCATAGTGATGTATCAGATGTGGCGGTAATTCATCTTGCTATCCCCTGTTCGAATCCCGCCAAACAGAATTCACAAAAAGCTTGCCGAGTTTCGGAGATAAGTTTTTAGGCGATTTCCATTAAGCGCGAGATATTTTTGACGTCAATAACTTTTTTTCGAGGAGGAAATTCTTCAAAATCGGAGATGGTTAACTGTCTGCGCGGGAATTTTTACATATACATGCCAAGTTTCAGGAAGTTTCGATGCAAACTGTATAGGCCTGTGAAACAAAAAAGTCCACAAGAACAACAACGTGCAGTAAGACTTAGAGATCCTCCAGAGATCTAATAAAATCAAAAATGAATCACAAAGACCAGATCAAAAATTAAACAATTCGGCTGCCGACATGTGTACGATCAGAAAATTTAAGCACGTATTCCCCAATCACTACTAGATCACAACAACACAACATGGAGGCTAAATGAGTGCGTAGCACTCCCCCTGGAGCAGATTCAAGCTATGCAAGTGGAAATGCCTAAACAGACTAAATCTGGGTTGGACGAACAAAAGTCACTCTCTCCAAATCGCGGGATACTTAAAACACAGGGACGCTGGTGATGTGACTGCGGCAATGAACGACAAACCATGCAGCATGCTCCTGACATTCGGCCCTGCTGGACAGCCTGCACGCCATCGGCATTTGGAGAGTTTTAATTATAAGGCTCAGCAATGTGCTCAGTGTTGTTGTTGTGATCTAGTAGTGATGGGGAATACGTGCCTTAAATTTCTGATCGGACACATGGTCTGGCAGCCGGAATTGTTTAATTTTTTGATCTGGGTTCTTTGTGATTCATTTTTGATTTTATTAGATCCTCGTGGAGGATCTCTAAGTCTTTACTCACGTTGTTGTTCTTGTGGACTTTTTTGTTTCACAGCCTACAGTTTTCATCGAAACTTCCTGAAACTTGGCATGTATATGTAAAAATTTCCCCGCGCAGACAGTAACCATCTCGATTTTGAAAATTCCTCCTAGAAAAAAAGTTATGACGTCAAAATATCTCCGCTAATGGAAATCGCCTAAAAAATTACTCCCGAAACTCGGCAAGCTTTTTGAATTCTGTTTGCGGGATTCGAACAGGGCATTAGCAGAGATGAATTACCGCACATATGATACATCACTATGACGTCATATCAATTTTTATGACGTCATTCCTATTTTTGACATTTTTTGTTCACAACCCAGAGTTTTCATCGGATCTTCGTGAAACTTGCCATGTATATGCAGAAAGCCCACCGCGCAGACAGTAACATCTCCGATTTTGGAATTCTTCCTAGAAAAAAAGTTGACGTCATAATATCGCCTAATGGAAATCGCCTATACCATTATCTCGAAACTAGGCAAGCTGTTGGAATTTGTTTTGCGGGAATCAAGCCGGGCATTAGCACAGATAATTTATCGCAAAACCTGATACATCACAATGACGTCATATTCGTTTTATGACGTCATCGTTAAGAGGACGAGGATCTTAGCTCATTTGAGCTTGTTTATTTAATATATTATAGTTGGAGTCGAGAGAGAGATGGGGATCAATTGGTTTGGTATAACAATACCGATTGAACCAAAAGCACCCTCGACTCTGCAAATCGTCTTTAAAATTCGTTAAAGAAACGGGTTAAACTAGACAAAGTCTGCAGGAACTTGCTGGCTCCTGTCGAGATGTTAAATACGTCCGTGGCGTATATAGAGTCCTGGGGCTCTGAAATCGCCGTTTCTATCTCAAAGAGGAAGAAGAAAACGAATATATCTAATATCTATACAGTATATATAATCGGCTAATGCCGTCCGTTCGACACTGAAACGCTCCTCGGAGAGAAAAAATAATAATAAGTAAAAGTTGCTTCAAATTAATCCAAACTTCCATGATTAAAATTTTTTTTTTTTTTAACAATTCGACATAAAATTAAATCCGGGCGGTGTATAGGCAACAGGGTGGGTGTCGTAATGCTGGTATGCCTTGATCCTCCCGATTTTTTTTTTCATTGCTGTTGAGCTGTGTTCGGTGGCACTAAAGGTGCACATGTTGAGGTGAACTGAAGAACACAAGAAACTTTATGAATCTTGTGACAAAATACAAAAAAAAAAACCGCATCATTGTATCTCCTTTGGTTCGGTAAATTGGTTGTATTAAAATATAATTTTTAAACCGGAACAAGGCTTTGTGGACAGCCTGTACTTTGTTCATAAGCCTAAAATGATCTTATAATCCACCGTAAATTTACCCAATGAGATGTTTCAAATAAATCAATGAGTTATTAAACTCATTTTACTCATATTTAACGCCAACTTAACGATTTAACGCCATTTTAATCCTCCGACTCTTCTTACTGCTATCACTTTCCCAGAAAGACCAATATTAAAGCATTCACGACTGTTATTATTATTATTGTTGTTGTTGTTGTTTTACAGTGCATTACGTTCGGCAGGCAAAGCGCTGGGCAGCCCTGTGGGGGTCTTAGTGCGGCCTAGCCTGAGTTGGTGGGGGTAGTTTCACCACCGTAAAATCCGAGATGTTGAGCTTCGATCTGCTCGACGATGTCCGACGGATGAACAAGCGTCAGGTGAGGGACGAATCCGATTTCAGGGAAATCTTCTCACTTCCATCACGAATCCGTGGAAGCCTGCGAGGGCCTGCGTCTTGGGTTGGCTTGGTCATTAATTACGGACCGCGGTACCAGGTTGCTAACAACAGTTCATACGTTTGTACAGGAGTCGTCAGGTGCTGTTTGTTTTGGTTTTCGCATTCCTCCTGCATTGTCAGGTGACGCTTCGCCTTGTATGCGGGTGTGTCGTGATTTGTCAGCCGGGTTGAGGGAAAGTGCCACGTGGACCTTATAACCGTTATCTCTGTTGCTTTGCTGTGCGATCAGGCTAATAAATAAATATATAAATTTATTTATATAAATATATATTTATTATTAATAAAACTATATTAATATAAAACAACCTGGGCTGCCACATGAAGCATATAACCGGTCCCATGTCTCAGTGCTCACCTGTATTTGATCTCATTCTTTATTTCTTTGTTCCTATTTATTATTCATATTAGAGCTCCCGGTTCTGTATGTTTTTTTTGTTGTTTTTTTTTGTTTGTTTTTCCGTGATGGCTTCGATGCCATTGGCATGCAAAATATACCATGCTCCCCCATTGCTGGGTCACCACCTGCATGAAAAAAAAAAAAAGTAAAAAATAAAAAATCTCTTTTTTCTCCATTTTTGTTCATATGATGCCCCCGTTGTTTTTTTTTTTCCTTTTTTCTGTTCAGATTTATTTATTTTACCTTCCCACCCATTCCGAGGCATATGTTTCCGACAAGGTGTCCCCGCCCGGATTTTCGTTTACGCGATAACTCGAGAAGCAAATTGTAGAATTTCATCAAACTTGGTAAAAAGGTAAAGCAAGACGGGGCAATTAAGTGATTCGATTTTGGGCCAGATGTGATAAAGGTCAAGGTCAAACGCTGAAATTTTACTGTTTACGCCCTAACTCAAATAAAAGACATTTCATTAAACTTTGTACAAATTTAAAGCAAGACAGGTCAATTAAGCGATTAGATTTTGGGCCAGATATGATAAAGGTCAAGGGTCAAATATGTCAATACTCAAGTGTTTGTGCGGGAGAGCGGAGGCATACCCGTCGACTGCGCGCAGTCAAATTACTCTAGTTTATTTTTACTTTTTTCTCCTGGTGTCCCAGCTTTGATGTCCATCGGCACACAAAATTTCAGCTTTCTACGTCACCCTGAAGGTACCTATCTTTAATGTCAGTCAGTGGTTAGAAAGAGCTTTATATATTAGATATGGCATTTTGTACATTAGTCCTGATAAGGTTTTGTAACAGGTCACGCACTGATAAGGTAACGGAACGCACTTACTTACTTTGGAAAATACTACAACCTGGAAAAAAAGAGCGCTTGGAAAATGGGGTCATTGAGAGTATAATAAATTTTGAGTTTGGATTGGGGGGAGGGTGGTGACCTGAGGTCATGATGAACAACAGATTTGAAGCCCTGGAGGGAAAAATGAAACTGAACAGACTGAGGAAGTTGGTTCCACAGGTGAGAGAAAAGAGGAACAAATCAGTAACGAGGTACAAACAAGACCGCTCAGAACAACGAGCTTAGAGCAGTTCGTTACTCACGGAGGTATCTACATATTACTAAAACTCTCATCTTGTATATATGTATGTATGTATGTTCCCGAAATACAGCCAAAACGGTACACGATAGCGCAAAAATTTTAGGGCCACCTTACTCGCCATTCTCCTGCGGTGTGCAGTATCAAGTTTCTTTCAAATCGGGCAACGAAAAAATTATTTAAAAATCAACTCCCAATTCAGGCAAGTACTCCGGGATAATTTGATCAATGCAAACAACCTCAGCGGTATAGTTCGCTGGAGCTACCTGTTTTTATTCGCCCGATACATATATCGGGGCGTATTATGTGATACCGGTCGTCCGTCTGTCGATCTGTCTGTCTGTCTGTGTCCGTCCGTCCGTTCCTGTCCGCACTCTAACTCCCAAAGTTTTCAACTTTCACGTTTCATATTTGGTACATAGGTACAGACTGTGGAGACGGTGTGTCTGACATACATTCGTCATCTAAAGTGGTTGCCATGGCAACCAGGATGCTGTTTTCCATGTAGTAGCACAATTCTGTATATACCTTTCTTCTCGGGCGTATATTGTGCTCACTTGAGCTCTTGTTTTTTCTTGAAATTATTTATTTTAAAATCTCAAACATTTAGTATAGACAAAGAACGATTTATTTTTAAGCATAAATATACATCGCCATTTGATCTAATACTTCCGTGTTCAGGTCAGGTCAGGCCAGAATAGGAATGTGACTTGCTACAGGTACCATGTAAACCTGAACTAACCTGTTCCATGGTCGGGTTGTCGGCGACTAACGTCTCCCCACCAGGTTTTTGGTGAGGAGGGTGTTTGGA
The DNA here is from genome assembly GCA_035128595.1 of Eptatretus atami. Taxonomy (NCBI): domain Eukaryota; kingdom Metazoa; phylum Chordata; class Myxini; order Myxiniformes; family Myxinidae; genus Eptatretus; species Eptatretus atami. The sequence continues at coordinate 109,511,141 of CM068962.1, read as the reverse complement.
TATGGACACCAGCAGATTAAAAACAAAAACTGTCAAAGGGCGGAGGAGCTCCTTGTGAGCCAACGGCCATCCATATCTAGTGCCCAACTGTGTCTGCGGACGTCCTCCTGCAGTTGGTTATTCTTTATAGGAGGTTGGTGGCAGGATTTGCACTCCGGCCACGTAAAACCCTTCATTCCGCAATACACAAAACGCAAAGAGCAGAGTTATCTGACTATAAGAAATGCAGTCAATTGTACAAGCAAAAGCACTTATACAGTTGCTACTTAAAGACGGGCCCACACACAGACACACACAGAAATGGACACACACGGGTCTTTATTGAAGTCCTCCAGCTCGAGGACATGTGAGCTAGAGACCAGAGCCTGTGCTTGGGCCTGTCCACCTCGTGTGGTCTTCGACGATCCGGCTCGGCGGGACTCGAACCCGCAACACGATGTCGCCTCCAAGCACCAGGCTACCACGCTCTCCAACTGGCCACGCACCAATCGACCAAGGCCAAGGAGAAGATCAGAGGCGACGATGATCCACCTCGGCGGACTCGAACCCGCAACACGAGATGATGACCACCACGACGACGAACACGACCTCGATCCTTTTTCCAACCTTTTACCCGCCTGGCGTTCTTATATTCCTTTTCGTCCGGGGTGAGAAAACGCTGTCTGAGGCGCTCTCCCACCCTCATTGGACAAGGGGCGTTCGTGGGAAAGCCGCCTTCTGTGGCCATTCAACCCTCATTCGGCCGCGTGTTGTGGGAAAGCCGCCTTCTGTGGCCATCACAACCCTCATTGGCCGGCGTGTCGTGGGAACCACCTTCTGTGCCATCTCAACCCTCATTGGCTGGCGTGTCGTGGGAAAGCCGCCTTCTGTGGCCATCTCAACCCTCATGGCCGCGCGTGTCGTGGAAAGCCGCCTTCTGTGCCATCTCAACCCTCATTGGCCGGCGTGTCGTGGGAAAGCCGCCTTCTGTGGCCATCTCAACCTCATTGGCTGGCGTGCGTGGGAAAGCCCCCTTCGTGCCATCAACCCTCATTGGCCGGTCGTACAGGAAGAGGAGGAAGTACATGAATAATTCAAAAGGGAATGTGGTAAGGGAAGAGGATTGATTATGGGGATTTACTTGCCAGGATAGATTGGGTCCAGGAACAGGAAGGGCAGAGCAGATGAGGATTTCCTAGTTTTAGTCCAGGATTGCTTTTTAACCCAGTTTGTAGATAAGCCCACGAGGGGGAGTGTCGTGTTAGACCTCCTTTAAGTCACGATCCCAATATGGTTGTGGAGGTGGGGTCAGGGAGCATTTAGGAACACGTGACCTAACATCGTGTGTGCAAAGATTTCTGTTAAGGCTAGAGTTCAGGATAGTAGGGTAAGATATTAGATTTCAGGAAGGCAAACTTTGAAGTATGAGGAGAGAGTTGGTGATGTAGATGTGGAACTCTAACAACAGGACATTCAGCATCAGAGAAATGGGAAACCTTTAAGACCAAATGTGCAGAGTAAGTCCATTCCAATGAGGTGTAAAACTAGAAACAGAAAGAGGCCAGGGATGATTGAGTCGTGAGATAAGGAACGATATTAAGGAGACGTAGAAGGGATTTATTAGTTTAAAATAACAGGACTGGAGTTAGATTATATCACCATATCTGAGGCAACAGGGACAAGTTAAGAAAATAACTCAGCCAGCCAAAAGAGTATGAGAAGGACTTGGCTAAGAAATTAAAACATAATAGCAGGCTTTCTTAAGTTACACGGGGAAAATAACAGGTTAGGACCAGTGTGGGCCCATTGAGGATAGCACCGGGAGAGTGGTTAGTGATGAATGTGAGATGGCAGGCTTATTATACAGGTAAATGTAACACCATTATTTATTAAGGATCCAGAGAATAATTGGAAACTATAGACCTGTTCGTTTGACTTCAGTTGTGGGGAAGGTGTTGGAGACATTAGTTATAGGACCAATGAGAACTATTTAAACAAATACAAACTAATTAAAGGTATCAGCATGGGTTACCAAAGGTAGTTCTTGTCTAAAAAATATTTTGGAGTTCTGTGAGCAGTGTCTGATTGTGTGAATGAGGAAGGCAGTGGGCAGAGTATATCTAGACTTTAAGAAGGCATTTGATCAGTACCACATCGGAGTTGTTAGCCAAAGGAGGGCTTGTGGAGTGGCTGGTCAGGTAACAATTGGATTGCAAACTGCTTCGTGGTAGGTAGCAAAGAGGGCTGTGAGTGGGAGGATGTCTTGCTGGAGGATGTAAGTAGCGGGGTACCTCAGGGATCAGTACTCGGCCATTACTATTCATTATTACATCACGATTGGATAATGGGTAAAGAGTAAACTTTCCAAATTTGCAGATGACACAAAGCTTCGATGGTGAGGTGGATAGCAGAGGGGGTGGTGACAGATTGAGGAAAGTATTGATACTTGCATAGATTGGGCAAACATTGGCAGATGGCAAATTAACCTGAGCAAGTTAAGGTGTTGGGGATGGGGAGAACAATGAAATGGAGATTACAGGATGCAAGGGGTAACTTGGAGCGTGTCCACAGGAAGGATTCTGGGGTGTAATAGATATGGGAGTAAGCAGGCAGCACACAGTGCCAGGTAGCTATAGGTAAAGCAAATCGGGTTTAGGTTGTATTCGGCGGTTCAGGGGATCATTTATAAATCAGGAGCCTGGTGTTGGCTTAGTGGTTCGGTGTGGCGGCTTGGATCTTGGGGTCTGAGTCAGCCCGTGGCCGCTGAACTTTAATACACCAGCCCTGGGTTGACTCAGCCTGTCTATCCTTCCAGGTCGGTGAAATGAGTACCAGTGTGTACTGTAGAGGGGCCTGCATCAGCGACACAGTCGTGCTTCTAAGAAATGATGGCTACCCAGCAACTAAGCGCCATACGCAAGAAGAAGAAGAGAAGAAGAGATTTATAAATCAAAGAGGTATGTTAACATTGTACAGGAATTTAGTGAGGCCACATCTGGAATAGTGGTGCAGTTTTGGCCACAACAACTCAGGAAGGAGATAGATTGCCATATATAGGTAGACTCAGCTACGAGGAGCGACTGAAGGAGACACTGCATTATACACGAGAAAGGAGGCAGTTACAAAGGAGATATATCGAGATGTTTAAGATAATGAAAGGCATCGACATAACACATCAGAATAATTTTTAGCAGAGTCGACAGTGGAAAGGATCAGGGCCAATCTGCCTGAGAGTGAAGAAGAGGAGAGTTAAGACGGTAGCAAGGCAGGGAGTTTTATTCACAGAGTAGTGATGCGTGGAATGATCTCCCTGGAAAGGTAGTGACAGCAGAAACAATAGATAAGTTTAATTAGAATTAGATAGTACATAGAAGTTATGGGATGGAGGGTATGAGGATGTTGATCAGACTTTTAGTTGGCTTGAGCATTGATGGTGTGTTGTGTGCATTGTGTATGGATGCTGTGGTGGGTTCGTCAAGGTGTTTGTGTGTTGATGTGTGTTTTTAACCAAGCCCATGCCCCTCCCCTGAGGGGGGGGGGGGAGGGGGAATACGAAAACGACCAAAAAAACACTTAAAAAAAAATTTGGGGGCATTTTCGTAGTTTGATCCTGTGTTAATTATTAGTGTGGTGTTGATGTTGTGCAGGCATGATGGCGAATGGCCTCCACCTGTCTAATTTTCCTGTGTTTCCTCATGCTTACCCTCAGCCAACATTTGGGAGACCCTTGGCTTAAAAAATAATGTCGTCAAAAAACAAGAAATAAGGTGACTCGCTTGGACCTTCTTGATTTTGGTCCTTCCTTGCTTACCTCTGATGCCTGCCTGCTTTTACGTGATGTTTTGTCCAATTCAATTGTTGGAGCTTTTGGCCAGTGCTGCCTTTTCATTGGTAACATTTTATTACCTGTGCATGCGAAGCAAAAAGTGGGTTAAACAATTGGTTCACCTCTGTTTGGCTGTTACAAATGTCAGTTTACAAAACGGAAACACCTTTACTTCAGTGAATGCTACAGTGCTTATGGAAATCCACCACCCCTTTCAAATTTTCACCTCTTTTTGCCTTGTAACCTGAAAATTATTGCCATTAAAAACAGACTTTTTCACCTTTATTTACACAACAAAACTCCCAAGTCCAAATGAGAAACAAATTCTACAAATTTCAGAAAATTAATTAAAAAATACAAAATTAGACTATCTTGTTGATAAGTGTCCACCAGGACACAGTCACACAATCACGGCCTGAGTTAATTCTTGGTGGAGAGCACCTTTGACAGCATTACAGCTGTGAGTCTGTTGGGATAGGTCTCACACAACTTTACACACCTTGATTGGGCAAGTATTTGCCCATTGTTCTGGACAAAACTGTTCAAGCTCATCAATTATGTGGGAGCGTGATGAACAGCAATCTTCAAGTTATGGCAGCAGTTTTCAATTGAATTCAAGTCGGGACTCTGACTCGGCTTCTCAAGGACATTTATCTTTTGTTCCTTAGCCACTCTAATGTAGCTTTGGCTGTGTACTTCGGGTCGTTGTCATGCTGAAAGGTGAACTTCCGTCCCAATTTCAGCTTCTTACAGAGGGCAGCAGTTTTCCTGGAGGATTTTTTGTGTTTTGCTCCATCCATTTTCCTTTCTATCTTGACAAATGCCCACAGTTCCTGCTGATGAGAAACATCCCCATAACATGATGCTGCCACCGCCATGCTTCACAGGAGGGATGATTCTTTGGTGATGTGCTGTGTTGGATTTGCACCAAACCATTATGTTTTGCATTTAGCCAAAAAGTTCCATCTTGGTTTTTGTCAGACCACAAAACTTTTTGCCACATAGCTTCAGAATCTCAGAATGGTTGTTTGCATACCTCAAATGGGACACAGGTGTGCTTTTCTTTTTTTGAGTAATGGCTTCCTTCTTGCCACCCTACTGTACAGCCAGACTTGTGCGTGCTTGGGATATTGTTGTCACATGCCAAAGTGACCACCTTCTGCTTATCACGGTATGTAGCTCTTTCAAAGTTACATTGGCCCTTTGGTGGCCTCTCTGATCAGTCTCCTCCTTGTCTGGTCATCCAGTTGAGGGACGGCCTGATCAAGCAGGGTCTTGTGTGGTACCATAACACCTTCCACTTCTTAATGATTGTCTTGATTGTGCTCCAAGGAATTCAAGGCCTTTGAAATAGTTGTATACCCATCCCATATTCTGTCCTTTCCACAACTTTATCCCAGAGGTCTTTTTGAAAGCTCTGAGTACTTATGTTGAGTATTTGCTGTAAATGCACTACCCAGCAGAGGAAACCTACACAAATAGCTGATTTATTCTGAAATGATCTGAATCATGACAACTTAACACAGGTGGAGGCCAGTTAACTTGAATGTGTGATTTTGAAGTGATTGTTACACCTGAGCTAATTTACAATTGGTATATATAAGGGGGGTGACACTTATCAACCAAGATATTCTAGTTTTGTATTTTTAATTAATTTTGTGAATTTGTTATTTGCTTTTCACTTGGAAGTTGTGGTCACGGTGTAAAATAAGTGGAAAAAGTCTGATTTAATGCAATTTAATTCCAGCTCTAAGGTAACAAAAGGTGAAAATTTTGAAAGGGGTGCAGACTTTGTATCGGCACTGAATATTTTGAACATGAATGTGAAAACGAACCTGTAGTATGGCCAGACCATTGGCTCTGATTTGTCCTGATCGTGCATGTGCAGAGAGGAGTGAGATATACTTTTAGTCTGCCTGTCTGGCAGTCAAAACAAAATTGAAAATCATTCCCAATCAGGAAACTTACTGTTTTTAAGGACATTATAAAGGACACAGACAACAGCACAAGAAGAACAATGTAAGTGTTAATGAGGTGGTGTAAATAGACACGATATGCTTGTGTTGGCTTAATGTGAGGGCGACGTGCTTGGGATCCTATCAGGATCCAAGGATCCTAGGATCCTGAGTTTCAAATCCTGCTTGGCTGTTGAATTAAATCAGGTGGGGTGACTCTGCCTGTCATCCTTCGAGGTTGGCAAATGAGTGTCACATCCTGTATCCTGTGTCGGAGTGTCGCACCGTCCAGGATTGTGCCCCAATAGCCAAGGAGACTGCTTAGGCAGCACCAATGCTCTGCACAGTATATTCCCAATGGATGGATGGAATAGACACTGCATCAACAATGGTAAACTTCTGGAATTTTTTTTCTATAACTTTTAAAATCTTAATTTTATTTCATTAATGATATACTTGAACTATGTACACAAAATTGCCGCTTAGCACTTTCAAAACCCTCCATTTAGCAGTACTGGCAAAATGTTACGGCATTTTACATCGTCATGACCAATCCAATTACAGCTCGCAGACCCTGCCCACGCCCTTGTTTATCAAGACATGCGGTGTAATGCATTCTATGAACTTTTATTTTTGTGCCCATTCAGTTGCTGAGGTGACTGTTAACACATCACACCACATGACTAGTCACATGTAGACAAGACCAAATTCAACAGGCATGTTCCATCACCTGATGGCCATCAAGGACCTTGACAATCTACATAGTAATATTCCTGAGACTTGAAGCTTCCAGAAGTTTTCTGATCATCCTCCACTTCTCACTGTGTTTTACTCTGCTTTTGAAGAGCTCTGATTATCGTTTGCCCAAGCCTGGCTGTACATGCAGGCCTTTAGATTACATGCTGGCTACAAGCCACTAATGCTGAGCCTTATTAACGTCCTCAAATTGATCGCACAGGTAACTTGATATATAAAAAAATTGAGTGGAAATGTCTGGAAGAAGAAATACAAGAAGCTTTCCAAATGTTCTCTGACAGCGTGACTTTATTGTCACCCCAACTCGGATAAATAATCGTTTCCAGCAGAGGGGGAATCCTCAATCCCACCCCCCCCCAACCCCCATCATTCTGACTGCTACTTCTCCTCCCTCCACCCCCATCCTTGGTCACTGCACTCCACACAAGTAATGTGCCTGAATTCATGTAATCTCAAGCTTGATATGCTACGATAGACGACTCATGTATTTGTCTCCATTTGGTGATGTTAAGGACGTCCTTGGTCCTTTTCAAGTAAGGAAGTCCCCCCCCCCCACCCTCGTGTCTTTATCCCCCTCCCCTTGATCTCACTCTCATTCTATCTGCTGTTGTTTGTCCCCTTCTCACATTTGTTCCGTTGCATCTGCTCTAGTTTCTACGAGCCTTGATCATGCATACAAAAAAGTACATCATCGTCAGAGTGCCCTTGTGTGTACATTTGTCATACCTTGTTATTTCACAGATGCCTTGTTGTATCCAATAATTTGTTCAGAATCCAGCGGGTAGTACAGAAGCACCTGTCTAGTTTCCCACCCCTTGTACAGATGTCCATGCATACGCTTTTATTACCTCCGCATCGAAGTGGACGAGAGTTGTTTTCACTCCTGTCTGTCTGTTGTCTTTTTGTCTGTCTGTTGTTTGTGAGCAGGATATCTCAAAAGTTGTGGATGAATTCAGACGAATTTTGCGTGGACAGGATGGGTGCTGTGACAAAGAGAAATTGATTACATTCTGTTGAAGACCAAATCTGGATCTGCATCAGGAGAAGAGAATTATTTCATTTTATTAAATTATCTATATATTAATACTGAAGGACCAATTTGTGCTCCTCCTAGCGGTCGCGTCACGTTTTCTCGTACTGTGACCTGGACTGAAAGAAACTTCGTCACTGTAAGAGTGCATCGCACATAGTGGCAATAGTCAACTTTCAACTCTGAAGCAGATAAACACTTTTTGTTTACATTCGGTTACATGACGACGTGTGACTCACCGCTGAGGGCGTAAGGACGTCATGACATCATCGGTCATTCGCTGACGTCATTACGTCTGTCGTCGACAGACCGTCACCGCTGAGCGGTGTAATTCCACTCCTCGAAATAGCGTCTGCCATGTAAAACCCTCTCTGCACATGCGACAACCTCAGAATGTGATTTGACACAAAAAAATGTAACCAAGAACACTTGTATCTTTCTATCTATTATAGTTGTTACGGGCCTGTTGGAAAATTCGCATTACACCATGAAAGGTCCCCGTCAGGTGAGATAAGATTTCTTAGTACATGTAGTTAGCCCAACCGTTGTATCAGAGGGAATTAATTGCTATTCATTCGGCTGTCGATCCTTTGATTAGCGCATTTTTCTGTTCTACCTTATGTTTGATGACAACAACAACAACACACGCCAGCAGCCACACCTACGCTTCACCACTCGCTAACCGCACACTCACATCACCGCCCATTACCAAACAGCGCCATGGCCATGGACACCGCCAAACCCTTCCACCACCTTCTCACGGCCATTCCCGCCCACCTGTGGCACCGAGCGTCGGGCTGTTCTTCGGCGATACACGCGAGACGGCGAGTGCAGATGGCGGTTTCTCTGAGGAGAATTCGGATCAGGAAATCTACAACGCCCAATCTGATCCACCCCAAATCAGATGAAGCGGCGGGGCGGCTGGCCCGCCTTCCAGACGCGCCTGAACCGAAAATCGGCATATGCAAATTTGAGATTCACGGAATGAATACACGCCCCCTTTTTCTCACGTCCAACGGCTGAGCGTGGCTCCGCCCCTGGAGGCATCGTATTGAGACGATCCGGGAATGTTGCTCATATGGTGCGTTTCCATGAGCGATTAAAAAGGCGGACGCGCACGTGAGTCGATCACGTTTGCGAGAATACGCCGATGCGGCAGGATTCGGGAGCACGGAGCTCGAGCAGTGTCGGTGGGGCGGAGTCGGAGACGCGAGCTCGAAGCAGAGGTGGGGCAGACGGCTGCGGAGCGAACGGCTGCGGAGGGCGATCGCTGAGGAGGACCTGGAGGCTCGGGTCCGGGACGACGAGGTCCGCGTTGAGATCGCGCCGTCCGGGACTCGAGCAAGCCACCATACTCCCTCCCCAGAGCATCAACAAATTCCCGCCTTTCCCCCGCGCTGAGAGAGTGCGACAAGGGGGCCCCGTTCCCTACTTTACTCCCAGCAGGTGGCCAACGAAATGGGCACCGCGGCAGGACATTTTGCGACTCGCCACGAGGGCGGCGGGTAGACCCTTCGGTCTCGTGGAACCGGCCTCATCCAGGTTCCACGTGCATTAGCCGCACTGGGCCCAGGTCTGACTCCTTGCATTTGAGGAGGTGCTTTTCTTTGGCTTCGGTGTGAATGCGTGTTGTGGCGCCGTGTCTTGTAAGGTAATAACTTGTAAAGTGGTCCGTTGTGTTCTCGTGTAGTCCGGTTTTTTAAACTCCGTCTTTTATTATGCGGCATTTCTTTGTTCTATGTAATATAATGTTGCATTCGCTAATTGTGGCTTGTAAAATACGTGCCTTATATCTGTGTGCTCCGTGTGCCACGGCATAAATGCATTGTGTGAACTGTTTTCTCCGTTTCGCTTCGTATTTTCTTGTAATTGAACGTTCCATCTCTTCACGTAAAGGGTTCGTAGTGGGTGCAAACCGCCCGGTAAATAATCGAAAACCGTCGAGGTCGACGATAACACCGCTCGGTTATCCCGATAAGTACGGAACGCGCCCGCCCAGCGGCTCGTGTCCCGGGAGTCGACCGTGCGGCGAAGGTACGATCGCCGTTTAACCATCGCGTGGGTACTTAGGTAGGTCGAGTTTGGCGAACACCCTATCTCTACGCGGGTGGTGCCGATTGGGCACGATTGTGGTGAGGTCGAAAGGCCCACCCAGTGACTGGATCCCGGCGTTAGCCGGGAGGGTCAACACTGAAATGTCCGTGCCGGTGGGCGAGGCGTCGCGGTTCGATCGCGTGGCCGATCGCGAGCCGACGGGCGCGAATTCGCAACACTGGTGTACAGGAGTGTGATTCTATATCCCTCCCGTCTCCAGCTAAATTCAATAGGGATCGTCCCCGGGGTGGAGAGGAGCGTCCCCGATTCCCTCTAAATTACGAGGCGATTAAAATTAACCCGCTTACGTGGAATACAGATGGCGTCTCAAAGGCGAGCGGAGAGCCGGGGGTAATAGAAATGTATATGTGTAGTGATGTAGAATCCATGGTCAGGATGTAGACCGAGCGGACATTGGTGTGCAGGAACAGTTTTCCCCCCAAACGAATCCAGGCCCGAAATGGGTGGCGGCGGCGCAGAGGCCGCGGTTATAACACCTCCCATCCCCTCTCCACCACCAACCCCCGATCCTGGCCGCTCGGCTCAGCTGAGTGGCAACCCGACATGGCCCGGACCTATTCGCCATGCGGCAGAAATGAACGAAAAATCGATTGGATAACGCAACGCAAATAAAGGAGTGAACAAAGCAGAGAAACTAACATACGAAATGAAGGCAAAATGGTGGAAGAACAGAATAAAATGGATGGAGCGCACTCAGAAGGAAACAAACACAAACGAAATGAACGGCAAAATGATGAATGGAACGAAAAAAATGGATTGGAAAACGCACTCACAAATGGAAATCAACAAAAACGAAAATGAAGGAAGAATAAAAGAAATGGGGGTGAAAGCAGCAAATGGCCGGAGCCTGCAGGCGGCATGAAGGCAACAACAGCGAAGTGCGTATGGCGACGCCACGTGTGGAGCGAACGACTGGGAGGGGTGAACGGTTGTCCGGCCGCGTGAAGGCGGGTGAAAAAAAAAATAATTCGGGAGACGTGTTGGGCGAGAAGTGGGCAGGTGAACGAAAATGACGTAACTCGAGAGGGAAAAATTAAATTGGGGTGACGGAGTCGTGGCACGTAAGGCAATTAAAAATAGTGGAGTGTGAGAAAAGACTTCAAGAACATGAAACGAAGAGAGTTGAAAAGCGGACGGGAGGTAAAGAAACGGAAGACAGAGGAAGCTGGGAAGTACTGATAGACCAACACAAGGGCAAGATGGAAGAAACAGTTAGAAGCCAAAGCAAGGTCCGGATGTGCGAGATGAGAAAAGAATTGGAGAAGAAAACTGAAGTTACAGAAACACCAGAAAACGAAGAGACGGAATTACGAAACGAGTTGGGATGTGAGAGAGGAACGAACGAGAACAGGAGAATGAGACGTTAAGGAACCGCACGCTGTACAGATCGAACGCTGAAGCGAAGGCTCAGATTAAAGAATGCGATGCAAGAAAGAGTAAGATGGAAGAACGAATGAGACAGAAGAAGGAAATCGATCACTGGAAGGAAACCACGAGATGCAGAATGAGGAACAAGAAAATGAGTCCTGAAAGAACAAAGGATTACACAGGAAACGAAGTCAGCCAAACTGAAAGAAATAACGAGATTAACAGATTGAGGAACATCAGAAGACAGTGGAATAAAAAACTGAGAGTATGGTCGAGTTTTTTAAACTGAACGACTAAAAGGAAAAAAAAATAAGTGAATACGAGGAGA
>CM068962.1:109478677-109498999 GCA_035128595.1 Eptatretus atami | reverse complement strand
AGGTAGTCAGCATGGGTTTACCAAAGGTAGTTCTTGTCTAAAAAATATTTTGGAGTTCTGTGAAGCAGTGTCTGATTGTGTGAATGAGGGAAAGGCAGTGGGCAGAGTATATCTAGACTTTAAGAAGGCATTTGATAAGGTACCACATCGGAGGTTGTTAGCCAAAGTGAGGGCTTGTGAGTGGCTGGTCAGGTAGCTAATTGGATTGCAAACTGGCTTCGTGGTAGGTAGCAAAGAGTGGCTGTGAGTGGGAGGATGTCTTGCTGGGAGGATGAAGTAGCGGGGTACCTCAGGGATCAGTACTCGGACCATTACTATTCATTATAATTACATCAACGATTTGGATAATGGGGTAAAGAGTAAACTTTCCAAATTTGCAGATGACACAAAGCTTCGAGGTGAGGTGGATAGCAGAGGGGGTGGTGAACAGATTGAGGAAAGTATTGATACTTGCATAGATTGGGCAAAAGATTGGCAGATGGAACTTAACCTGAGCAAGTGTAAGGTGTTGGGGATGGGGAAGAACAATGAAAATGGAGATTACAGGATGCAAGGGGTAACTTTGGAGCGTGTCCCACAGGAGAAGGATCTGGGGGTGGTAATAGATATGGGAGGTAAGCAGGCAGCACAGTGCCAGGTAGCTATAGGTAAAGCAAATCGGGTTTTAGGTTGTATTCGGCGGTTCGGAGGGGGATCATTTATAAATCAGGAGCCTGGTGTTGGCTTAGTGGTTCGGGTGGCGGCTTGGGATCCTTGGGGGTCCTGAGTTCAAGCCCCGTTGGCCGCTGAATTAATACACCAGCCCTGGGGTTGACTCAGCCTGTCATCCTTCCAAGGTCGGTGAAATGAGTACCAGTGTGTACTGGTAGAGGGGCACTGCATCAGCGACACAGTCGTGCTTCTAAGAAATGATGGCTACCCCAGCAACTAAGCTGCCATACGCAAGAAGAAGAAGAAGAAGAAGAAGATTTATAAATCAAAAGAGGTGATGTTAACATTGTACAGGAATTTAGTGAGGCCACATCTGGAATAGTGTGCAGTTTTGGCCACCACAACTCAGGAAGGAGATAGATGCCATATATAGGTAGACTCAGCTACGAGGAGCGACTGAAGGAGACACTGCATTATACACGAGAAAGGAGGCAGTTACAAGGAGATATCATCGAGATGTTTAAGATAATGAAAGGCATCGACATAACACATGCAGAATAATTATTTAGCAGAGTCGACAGTGAAAGGATCAGGGGCCACTGCCTGAGAGTGAAGAAGAGGAGAGTTAAGACGGTAGCAAGGCAGGGGAGTTTTATTCACAGAGTAGTTGATGCGTGGAATGATCTCCCTGGAAAGGTAGTGACAGCAGAAACAATAGATAAGTTTAAATTAGAATTAGATAGGTACATAGAAGTTATGGAGATGGAGGGGTATGAGGATGTTGATCAGACTTTTAGTTGGCTTGAGCATTGATGGGTGATTGTGTGCATGTGTATGGAGTGCTGTTGGTGGGGGTCTCGTCAAGGGTTTTGTGGTTGATGTGTGTTTTAACCAAGCCCATAGCCCCTCCCTGAGGGGGGGGGGGGGAGGGGGGAATACGAAAACGACCAAAAAAACACTTAAAAAAAAATTTGGGGGCATTTTCGTAGTTTGATCCTGTGTTAATTATTTAGTGTGGTGTTGATGTTGTGCAGGCATGATGGGCTGAATGGCCTCCACCTGTCTAATTTCCTTGTGTTTCCTCATGCTTACCCTCAGCCAACATTTGGGAGACCCTTTGGCTTAAAAATAAATGTCGTCAAAACAAAGAAAAAGGTGACTCGCTTGGGGACCTTCTTGATTTGGTTCCTTCCTTGCTTACCTCTGATGCCTGCCTGCTTTTTACGTGATGTTTTGTCCAATTCAATTGTTGGAGCTTTTGGCCAGTGCTGCCTTTTCATTGGTAACATTTTATTACCCTGTGCATGCGAAGCAAAAAGTGGGGTTAAACAATTGGTTCACCTCTGTTTGGCTGTTACAAATGTCAGTTTACAAACGAGAAACACCTTTACTTCAGTTGAATGCTACAGTGCTTATGGAAAATCCACACCCCCTTTCAAAATTTTCACCTCTTTTTTGCCTTGTAACCTGAAATTAATTTGCATTAAAACAGACTTTTTCACCTTTATTTACACACAATAACTCCCAAGTTCCAAATGAGAAACAAATTCTACAAATTTCAGAAAATTTAATTAAAAATACAAAATTAGACTATCTTGGTTGGATAAGTGTCCACCAGGACACAGTCACACAATCACGGCCTGAGTTAATTCTTGGTGGAAGCACCTTTGACAGCAATTACAGCTGTGAGTCTGTTGGGATAGGTCTCCACCAACTTTACACACCTTGATTGGGCAGTATTTGCCCATTGTTCTGGACAAAACTGTTCAAGCTCAGTCAAGTTATGTGGGGAGCGTTGATGAACAGCAATCTTCAAGTTATGGCACAGATTTTCAATTGAATTCAAGTCGGGACTCTGACTCGGCTTCTCAAGGACATTTATCTTTTTGTTCCTTAGCCACTCTAATGTAGCTTTGGCTGTGTACTTCGGGTCGTTGTCATGCTGAAAGGTGAACTTCCGTCCCAATTTCAGCTTTCTTACAGAGGGCAGCAGGTTTTCCTGGAGGATTTTTTTGTGTTTTGCTCCATCCATTTTCCTTTCTATCTTGACAAATGCCCCAGTTCCTGCTGATGAGAAACATCCCCATAACATGATGCTGCCACCGCCATGCTTCACAGGAGGGATGATGTTCTTTGGGTGATGTGCTGTGTTGGATTTGCACCAAACATTATGTTTTGCATTTAGGCCAAAAAGTTCCATCTTGGTTTTGTCAGACCACAAAACTTTTTGCCACATAGCTTCAGAATCTCCAGAATGGTTGTTTGCATACCTCAAATGGGACACAGGTGTGCTTTTTCTTTTTTTGAGTAATGGCTTCCTTCTTGCCACCCTACTGTACAGGCCAGACTTGTTGCGTGCTTGGGATATTGTTGTCACATGCACAAAGTGACCACTCTCTGCTATCACGGTATGTAGCTCTTTCAAAGTTACCATTGGCCTCTTGGTGGCCTCTCTGATCAGTCTCCTCCTTGTCTGGTCATCCAGTTTGGAGGGACGGCCTGATCAAGGCAGGGTCTTGGTGGTACCATACACCTTCCACTTCTTAATGATTGTCTTGATTGTGCTCCAAGGGATATTCAAGGCCTTTGAAATAGTTGTATACCCATCCCATATTCTGTGCCTTTCCACAACTTTATCCCAGAGGTCTTTTGAAAGCTCCTTGGTACTTATGGTTGAGTATTTGCTGTAAATGCACTACCCAGCAGAGGAAACCTACACAAATAGCTGATTTTATTCTGAAATGATCTGAATCATGACAACTTAACACAGGTGGAGGCCAGTTAACTTGATGTGTGATTTTGAAGGTGATTGGTTACACCTGAGCTAATTTACAATTGGTATAATAAGGGGGGTGGACACTTATCCAACCAAGATATTCTAGTTTTGTATTTTTAATTAATTTTATGAAATTTGTATTATTTGCTTTTCACTTGGAAGTTGTGGGTCACGGTGTATAAATAAAGGTGGAAAAAGTCTGATTTAATGCAATTTAATTCCAGGCTCTAAGGTAACAAAAGGTGAAAATTTTGAAAGGGGGTGCAGACTTTGTATCGGCACTGAATATTTTGAACATGAATGTGAAAACGAACCTGTAGTATGGCAGACCATTGGCTCTGAATTTGTCCTGATCGTGCATGTGCAGAGAGGAGTGAGATAATACTTTTAGTCTGCCTGTCTGGCAGTCAAACAAAATTGAAAATCATTCCAATCAGGAAACTTACTGTTTTTAAGGACATTATAAAGGACACAGACAACAGGCACGAAGAACTAATGTAATGTGTTAAATGAGGTGGTGTAAATAGACACGATATGCCTTGTGTTGGCTTAATGGTGAGGGCGACGTGCTTGGGATCCTATCAGGATCCAAGGATCCTAGGATCCTGAGTTCAAATCCTGCTTGGCTGTTGAATTAATATCAGGTGGGGTTGACTCTGCCTGTCATCCTTCCGAGGTTGGCAAAATGAGTGTCAGCATGCTGGTATCCTGTGTCGGAGTGTCGACCCGTCCAGGATTGTGCCCCAATAGCCAAGGAGACTGCTTAGGCAGCACCAATGCTCTGCACAGAGTATGGTCCCAATGGATGGATGGAATAGACACTGCATCAACAATGGTAAACTTCTGGAATTTTTTTTTCTATAACTTTTAAAATCTTAATTTTATTTCAATTGAATGATATACTTGAACTATTGTACACAAATTGCCGCCTTAGCACTTTCAAAACCCTCCAGTTTAGCAGTACTTGGACAAAATGTTACGGCATTTTACATCGTCATGACCAATCCAATTTACAGCTCGCAGACCCTGCCCACGCCCTTGTTTATCAAGACAGTGCGGGGTAATGCATTCTATGAACTTTTATTTTTGTGCCCATTCAGTTGCTGAGGTGACTGTTAACCATCAACCACAATGACTAGTCACATGTAGACAAGACCAAATTCAACAGGCATGTTTCCATCACCTGATGGCCATCAAGGACCTGACAATCTGACATAGTAATATTCCTGAGACTTGGAAAGCTTCCAGAAGTTTTCTGATCATCCTTCCACTTCTCACTTGTTTTTACTCTGCTATTTGAAGAGCTCTGATTATCGTTTGCCCAAGCCTGGCTGTACATGCAGGCCTTTAGATTACATGCTGGCTACAGCCACTAATGCTGAGCCTTATTAACGTCCTCAAATTGATCGCACAGGTAATTGATATATAAAAAAAATTGAGTGGAAATGTCTGGAAGAAGGAAATACAAGAAGCTTTCCAAATGTTCTCTGACAGCGTGACTTTATTGTCACCCCAACTCGGATAAATAATCGTTTCCAGCAGAGGGTGGGGGAATCCTCAATCTCCACCCCCCCCGCCAAACTAAGCCCACTCATTCTGACTGCTACTTCTCCTCCCTCCACCCCCATCCTTGGTCACTGCACTCACACAAGTAATGTGCCTGAATTCATGTAATCTCAAGGCTGATATGCTACGATAGACGACTCATGTATTTGTCTCCATTTGGTGATGTTAAGGAAGTCCTTGGTCCTTTTCAAGTAAGGAAGTCCCCCCCCCCACCCTCCGTGTCCTTATCCCCCTCCCCTTGATCTCACTCTCACTTCTATTCTGCTGTTGGTTTGTCCCCTTCTCCATTTTGTTCCGTTGCATCCTGCTCTAGTTTCTACGAGCCTTGATCATGCATACAAAAAAGTACATCATCGTTCAGAGTGGCCTTGTGTGTACATTTGGTCATACCTTGTTATTCACAGATGCCTTGTTTGTATCCAATAATTTGTTCAGAATCCAGGGTAGTACAGAAGCACCTGTCTAGGTTTTTCCCACCCCTTGTACAGATGTCCATGCATACGCTTTATTACCTCCGCATCCGAAGGTGGACAGAGGTTGTTTTCACTCCTGTCTGTCTGTTTGTCTTTTTGTCTGTCTGTTTGTTTGTGAGCAGGATATCTCAAAAGTTGTGGATGAATTCAGACGAATTTTGGTGGACAGGATGGGTGTGTGACAAAGAGAAATTGATTACATTCTGGTGAAGATCCAAATCTGGATCTGCATCAGGAGAAGAGAATTATTTCATTTTTATTAAATTATCTATATATTAATACTGAAGGACCAATTTTGTGCTCCTCCTAGCGGTCGCGTCACGTTTTTCCTCAGTACTGTGACCTGGACTGAAAGAAACTTCGTACCTGTAAGAGTGCATCGCACATAGTGGCAATAGTCAACTTTCAACTCTGAAGCAGAATAAACACTTTTTGTTTTACATTCGGTTACATGGCGACGTGTGACGTCACGCTGAGGGCGTAAGGACGTCATGACATCATCGGTCATTCGCTGACGTCATTACGTCTGTCGTCGACAGACCGTCACCGCTGAGCGGTGTAATCCACTCCTCGAAAATAGCGTCTGCCATGTAAAACTCTTCTGCACATGCTGACACCTCAGAATGTGAATTTGACACAAAAAATGTAACAAGAAACATTGTATCTTCTATCTATATAGTGTTACGGCTGTGGAAATTCGCATTACACCATAAAGGTCCCGTAGTGAGATATATTCTTAAGTACATGTGTAGTTAGCCCAAACCCGTTGTATAGAGGAATTAATGTGATTCATTCGGCTGCGATCCTTTGAGTTAGGCATTTTTCTGTTCTACCTTTGTTTGATACAACAACAACAACAACGCCAGCAGCCACAAACCTACCTTCCCACTCGCTACCGCACACCTCACATCACGCCTTCCAAACAGCGCCATGGCCATCGGACACCGCCGAAAACCCTCCACCACCTTCTCCTACGGCCATTCCCGCCACCTGTGGCACCGAGCGTCGGGCTGTCTTCGGCGATAACACGCGAGACGCGAGTGCAGATGGCGGTTTTTCTGAGGAGAATTCGATCAGGAATGCTACACGCCCACATCTGATCCACCCAATCAGGAAGCGCGGGCGGCTGGCCCGCCTCCAGACGCGCTGACGAAAATCGGCATATGCAATTTGAGATCAGGAATGATACACGCCCCTTTTTCTCCGTCCAATCGGCGAGCGTGGCTCCGCCCCTGAGGTCGTTTGGATCCGAGAATTTGCATATGGTGTTTCCTGAAGCCGATAAAAAGGCGAGCGAGTGGTCGAGTTGGCGAGATCGGTGGGCAGATTCGGGAGACGGAGCTCGAGCAGTGTCGGTGGGGCGGAGTCGGAGACGGAGCTCGAAGCAGAGGTGGGGCAGACGGCTGCGGAGGCGAACGGCTGCGGAGGGCGATCGCTGAGGAGGACCTGGAGGCTCGGTCCGGGACGACGAGGTCGCGTTGAGTCGCGCGGTCGCGGGACTCGAGCAAGCCACCATACTCCCTCCCCAGAGCATCAACAATTCCCCTTTCCCCGCGCTGAGAGAGTCGACAAGGGGGCCCCGTTCCCACTTTACTCCAAGCAGGTGCCAACGAAACTGGGGCACCGCGTGCAGGACATTTTGCGACTCGCCACGAGGGCGCGGGTAGGACCCTTCGTCTCGTGGACCTGGCGCTCATCCAGTTCCACGTGCATTAGGCCCACGGGCCCAGTCTGACTCCTTGCCTTTGAGGAGGTCTTTTCTTTGCTTCGGTGTGAATGCGTGTTGTGGCGCGCTGTTCTTGAAGGTAGTAACTGTATAATTGGTCCGTGTGTCTCGTGTAGTCGGTTTTTAACTCCTTCTTTTATATGCGCATTTCTTTGTTCTATGTAATATATGTGCATTCGCTAATTGTGCTGTAAATACGTGCTATATGTGTGCTCCGTGTGCACGGAATAATGTGCATTGTGTGAACTGTTTTCCCGTTTCGCTTCGTATTTTCTTTAATTGAACCTCCATCCTGCTTCACGTAAAGGGTTCGTAGTGGGTGCAAAACGCCCGGTAAATAATCTGAACCGTCGAGGTCGACGATAACACGGCTCGGTTATCCCGATAGTACGGAACGGCCGCCCAAGCGGCTCGTGTCCGGAGTCGACCTGCGGGAGGTACGATCGCCGGTTTACCATCCGCGTGGTACTTAGGTAGGTCGAGTTTGGCGAACAACCTATCCTACGCGGGTGGCCGATTGGACGATTGTGGTGAGGTCGAAAGGCCCACCCGTGACTGGATCCCGGCGTTAGCCGGGAGGGTCACGACTGAATTGTCCGTCCGGTGGCGAGCGGTCGCGGTTCGAGTCGCGTGGCCGATCGCACGCCGACGGGCGCGAATTCGCAACACTGGTGTACAGGAGTGTGATTCTAATCCCTCCCGTCTCCAGCTAAATTCATAGGAATCGTCCAGGGGTAGAGGAGCGTCCCCGATTCCCTCTAAATTACGAGCGATTAAAATTAACCCCTTACGTGGAATAAGATGGCGTCTCAAGGCGAGCGGGAGCCGGGGGTAATAGAAATGTATATGTGTAGTGATGTAGAATCCATGGTCCAGGATGTAGACCCGGAGCAGGACATTGGTGTGCAGGAACAGTTTCCCCCCCAACGAATCCAGGGCCGAAATGGGTGCGGCGGCGCAGAGGCCGCGTGTATAACACCTCCCCTCCCCTCTCCACCAAACCCCCGATCCTGGCCGCATCGGCTCAGCTGAGTGCACCCGACATGGCCGGCTATTCGCCATGCTGGCAGAAATGAACGAAAAAATCGATGGAACGCACGCAGAATAAAAGGAGTGAACAAGCAGATGGAAACAAACATAACGAAATGAACGGCAAAATGGATGGAATGAACGAAAAAATGGATGGAGACGCACTCAGAATGGAAACAAACACAAACGAAATGAACGGCAAAATGGATGGAATGAACGAAAAAATGGATGGAAACGCACTCAAATGGAAACAAACAAAAACGAAATGAAGGAAGAAATAAAGAAATGCGGGGTGAAACGCAGCAAATGGGCCGGAGCCTGCAGGCGGCATGAAGGCAACAACAGCGAGTGGCTAATGGCGACGCACGTGTGGGAGCGAACGAGCTGGGAGGGGGTGCAACGGTTGTCAGGCCCGCGTGAAGGCGGGTGAAAAAAAAATAATTCGGGAGACGTGTTGGGCGAGAGTGTGGAGGTGACGGAAAAGTGACGTAACCGAGAGGGAAAAATTAATGGGGTACGGAGTCGTGCACGAAGGAAATAAATAGTGGAGTGTGAGAAAAGACTTCAAGACATGACGAAGAGAGTTGATAAGCTGGACGGGAGGTAAAAACGGAGACAGAGGAACTGGGAAGACTGATAGACAAACACAAGGGCAAGATGGAAGAACAGTTAGAAGCCAAAGCAAGGTCGGAGTGTGCGGAGATGAGAAAAGAATTGGAGAAGAAACTGAGTTACAGAAACACCAGAACGAAGAGACGGAATTACGAAACGAGTTGAGGATGTTGAGAGAGGAAAGAACGAGAACGGAGAATGAGACGTTAAGGAACCACGCTGTACAGATCGAACAGCTGAAGCGAAGGCCAGATTAAAGAATGCGATGCAAGAAAGAGTAATGATGGAAGAACGAATGAGACAGAAGAAGGAAATCGATCATGGAAGGAACCACGAGATTGCAGAATGAGGAACAAGAAAGAGTCCTGAAAGAACAAGGATTACGACAGGAGAACGAAGTCAGCCAATCGAAAGAAATAACGAGATTACAGATTGAGGAACAAGAAAGACAGTGGAATAAAACTGAAGGAGTACGAGTTTGAAACTGACGACAAAAGGAAAAAAATAAGTTGAATACGAGGAAATGGAAGGACCAACGAATGGAGCAGGAGGAGAAATGAGGAGATTGAAGGACATAACGAGATTGGAGAGGGAAGAGCGAGAGGAACAATGGGATAGAAACAAAAGGAACATGAAGCTGAGGTTGACCAATTGAAAGAAAAGGCGAGGCTGGAGTGCGAAGAGATAGACAAGAACGCGAATGAAACACAAAGGGAAATTAACCACATGAAGAAAACCATGAAACTGCAGAAGGAAGGACAGGAGAAGAAACAAGGAAGAATATGAGACAGCAGCAACTGAAACACAAAAAGGAGATTACCCAAATGAAGCAAACCATGAAACTGGAGAAGGAAGGACAGGAGAGGAAGCAAGGAAGGGTAATGAGAGACCAGCGAATGAAACAGGAAGGAAATGAGCCAATTGAAAGAAACGATGAGATTGGAAAGTGAGAAGCAGGAGGAAGAGTGGGAGAAGAAACAAAAACTATACGAGTTTGAAATTGATGAACTGAAGGAGAGAATAAAATTGAAGTCCAGAGAGATGGAAAACTCCAGAAAGAAACAGAAACTAATAAATGTATAAGACACGAGTGAAAGGAATTGGGAGGGAGAAAAGAACAATAAGACGAAAAGCAAGATGAGGTACGCGGAGATCCTGAAGAGCAAGGAGTGAAACAGAGGGAAGGACGGGAGCGACTTAAGGAGAAAGCAAGGTTGACCTACGTAAAGATAAGGGAAAGACGCCAGAAAGAAGCAGAGACTAATAGACACGAGGAGACAACAGAAACTAATAAATGTCGAGACGCGGGAGGTAGAGAAAGTAGAGGAGAGACTGCACGATAATGACGAGGTTAAAGGAACAGAACACACACACACACAAGTAGTGGAGGATAATGGGGTGAGCTCGCGGACTGGGTAGAGACCCGGTGTGAGCAGCTGGATGGCCGCCTCCAGGAACGAGGGGAGGGAGTATGCCCCTTGAGGCGAATCACGACCAGGTGGGTTCGGTCGTGCCAAGCGGAGTTGAAGGGACGAGTGCTGTGGATGGTGCACGTGCAGCTTGGGGGCATAGAGGCCCCGGGAACCCTTGTGGGGACACGAATCCCCAGTGTGGTGGTGCAGGGGTGTGCGTTTGCGAGTGTGCGGACATGCGTGCTGTTGCGGCACGCAAGGTGTGGTGTGTCCCGTGTGTGGAAGCGACCCGTGTGTGAGTGGTGTGGTGGCATGTGTGCCGGAGTGCGTGCTTCCAGCGTGCCGTGTGTGAAAGGGGCACCGCAGGTGGATGAGGCACCGTGTGTGGAGGGAGCCACGAGTGCGGGTGAAAGACCACGGTGGGTGGAGCGGCGTGTGGCCAGAAACGGCACGCGTGTGCGAAGCACGGTGTGTGAGAATGCGGTATGTGAGGGAGACAGTGTGTGTGAGGTCTCTGTATGTGAGGGAGTGTCGGTCGGCATGCGTGAGCATGCAGCCGCGTCTCCCGGTGTGAATGTGAGTGTGATGGAGTGGAGTCTGTGCGTCGTGACACGCAGGTGTGCGTGGGTGGAACGGAGACGAGGCGACAGAGGGACAAAAGCCGGGTAGCGGCTGTACTGTTTTGGGCACCGTGCGGGTTCACCAGCAGCGAGCGCGAGGTCCGTGCTGTGCAACGCACGAGACCCCCACGTGCTCGCTTGCGGAGTGAAGCCCGGTCCGGAAACGCCAGCGGTGATATTTGCCGATCGCGGACGGACAAAAGTCTAGGCAGGTACGAATTTGGACGGACGGGTTTCTCCACGCAGCTTGTGTAAGCTCCAACGGCAGAGCACATGTGTTCGCGTGGGGAGCCCTCGGAGTGCGAGGTTTGTTTTTGGGGGTGCGCAGGGTGACGTCATGGCTGCACATGGGGTTGGAATCCGGCAGGAGGGTATCCCTGCCGGATGGTACGTCCAAGAGGGACGAGGTACCGTGCAGCTGCATGACGTCACGGGAAAGGTGCAAGAGCGCAGGCTGTGAGTTGCCGCGCTGGTGCTGCGCATAATTGGAAATACAAAATTAACGGAGCAAGCCTCGCTTTCGGTGAACAGGATTCCCTGGGCAAGGGGTGAAAGACCCCTTACAGGGCCAGGATGGAACTAGCTAGGGGAAGGGTTAGCTTAGCTAGACCGGCTTCATGGGGCAGGGGTAAGTCCTCATGGAGCCCGTGGAATGGATTAGGTAGAGGGATTGTTAGTGAGCTTTAGGATGGTAAATGGGAAATGATTTTTTCAAGAATTTGGAGACAGTGACAGACTTTGAGTGTTAGAGGGGACGTAGCTAAGCTACGTAGTGTTAAAAGGAACGTGCTATTAGTTTAAGGGACGACGTGGGAGCACGAGGTAGTTAGGGAGGTAGTTAGAAGGATGCAGAGTTCAGCGTGTGCGTGTGTAGAGTTGGTGAGTTGTGTGGAAACATGTTGAGTGAGTGAGGCCAGTGGGTCTGTGTATAGAGTGAATGGGGAATGCATGGTGCGATGAGTGATTGGGGGAGGAGTGACTCCCGCCAAGGGACCGGGGTCAGTGTAGAGTGAGTTAGCTGGGTTAGTCAAATTGACAAAATGGAGTCGTTTTTGCTGTTGGTGGGAGTGTAGGCTCGAACCCTTTGGAGGGGTGCAGGAGCCCTGTTGACGGGCTGGGAGCGTGGCTGCGAAAGGTGAGTATCGCTGAGTGGGTACCCCGGGCACCGGGCTAGTCGGCCGTGGTAGGCAAGGGCCCATGGGGGGCCGGGATAGCGTAGTGGGCACGGGTGCGCCCGCTTGGTGCGGGGCCCGGAGCGCCGTTAGCCGCGTGGGCAGTGTCGTGGCACGGGTGACCCTCGGAAAGGGGCCCGGGGCGCCAGCCTGCCACGTGTGCGTTTCAGGGGAGTTGCCATGGGGGCACTCCCCGGTGTTTAGGGAGCTGGTGGCTCGGAGGCGGTGTAGTGCCCGGGGGTGCCATCGTAGGGGATTCGGCAGAGGTCGTGCCTGCCAGGGGGAGCCACGCGTCCAGCCATGAGACCGTGCAAGGGACGAGGGAAAATTTGAGGGCGAGGCCGAAATTGAGAGACACCAACACAGGCGACGGGAATCTGGGTTTTAGAACCAATAGATTAAGCGAGAGGCGCTTGTTGAAAGCCCCGGGGTAGTTTAACAGTTAAATGGATAGGGTAGATTAGGAAGTGTACCCCCCGCACCACCATCCCTTCGCTCTCGTTGTGGGCCGTGGACCCACTTTGGGTTAGATCGCTGAGACTGGGGAGGCCATCTTGAGGCTTGGTTGGCCTCGGCACGACGCTAGCTCTCCCTTATTCCCTCCGGGAAGGGAACGTAGGGGTTGGGAGTAGGCTAGGCGACAGATGGTTAGCCGAACAAGGACGGTAAAGGGGGTTGGGGGACGATTTGTAGTGGAGAGGGGTAAACATAAAAACCAAAAAAAAATAATAAGTTGGGGCTAAATTGGGTTTTGACAAATTAAGGGATGGGTAGGTACAGTGACAGGCAAAGGCGATAGGTGGGAGGGAGACAGGTAGGGTAGGTCGAGTCCACCTTCTGTGTGGCAACACCACCGTATCTCCCTCACCAAACCTGCACTGCACGGCAAGAGGCCGGCCCACTTCATCGGCAGCTGTTGTTTGCTACAAGGCCTGTGCCGGCCGGATCGTCCGACGACTTTTTTACTGCAAGGCCTGTGCGGCCGGATCGTCGGCTGTTTTGTTCTTCAAGCTGTGCCGGCCAGTTCGTCTGCCGGCTGTGTTTGCCTGCAACGGCCTTTTCTGCGCTATGTGCCTTTACCTTTGCCATGTCATGCCCACTGCCCTGTTCACAGCCCCGTTCAATTTTGTTTTGCACCCCCTGTTTCATTTCCATGCGCGCAGGATCGCAAGCAACAGTTTGCAAGCTGCAGGAACTGTCCTGTTGGCAGCTGCAACACGGGCCTGCAGTGGCGGCCCGTGCACCGGTTTTCTGTTGACTCTTACCTTTTTCCTGCAGAGTCCATTGATCCTGGGCCATGGAGTAGTGTAAAATTATAAGGTTAAGTGTTAAGTTGTGTATTGTAAATTTGAGTGCGCCCCGCATGTCTGTCTAGCGCCGCAATTTTATTTAAGTCGTCCGTATGAGTGAGTTTGTTTAGTTAGTTACTCAGCCTCAGGTTATTTATTTTGGGGACCGAATACCATGAATGTCGCACTCAGGGATCCGTAGGTAAACGTACTAGGGAGAACTACACATGATGGCACACGATAATTTGACGACTCGGGACGAGTCTGTAAAAGGGAGGGGGTAGTGTTACGGCTGTGGAAATTCGCATTACCCATAAAGGTCCCGTAGGTGAGATATATTCTTAAGTACATGTGTAGTTAGCCCAAACCGTTGTATAGAGGGAATTAATGTGATTCATTCGGGCTGCGATCCTTTGAGTTAGGCGTTTTTTCTGTTCTAACCTTTGTTTGATACAACAACAACAACAACGCCACAGCCACAACCTACCTTCACCACTCGCTACCGCAACCTCACATCACCGCCATTCCAAACAGCGCCATGGCCATCGACACCGCCGAAAACCCTCCACCACCTTCTCCTACGGCCATTCCGCACCACCTGTGGGCACCGAGCGTCGGGCTGTCTTCGCGATACACGCAGAGCGCGAGTGCAGATGGCGGGTTTTCTGAGGAGAATTCGGATCAGGAATGCTACAGCCCACATCTGATCCACCCAATCAGGAAGCGCGGGGCGGCTTGGCCCGCCTCCAGACGCGCCTGACGAAAATCGGCATATGCAAATTTGAGGATCAGGAATGATACACGCCCCCTTTTTCTCCGTCCAATCGGCGAGCGTGGCTCCGCCCCTGAGGTCGTTTGAATCCGAGAATTTGCATATGGTGGTTTCCTGAAGCCGATAAAAAGGCGAGCGAGTGAGTCGAGTTGGCGAGATCGGTGGGGCAGATTCGGGAGACGGAGCTCGAGCAGTGTCGGTGGGGCGGAGTCGGGAGACGGAGCTCGAAGCAGAGGTGGGGCAGACGGCTGCGGAGGCGAACGGCTGCGGAGGGCGACGGCTGAGGAGGACCTGGAGGCTCGGGTCCGGGACGACGAGGTCGCGTTGAGTCGCGCGTCGCGGGACTCGAGCAAGCCAGCCATACTCCTCCCCAGAGCATCAACAATTCCCCTTTCCCCGCGCTGAGAGAGTGCGACAAGGGGGCCCCGTTCCCACTTTACTCCAGGCAGGTGCCAACGAAACTGGGGCACCGCCGTGCAGGACATTTTGCGGCTCGCCACGAGGGCGCGGGTAGGACCTTCGGTCTCGTGGACCTGGCCGCTCATCCAGGTTCCACGCGCATTAGGCCCACGGCCCAGTCTGATCCTTGCTTTGAGGGGTCTTTTCTTTGCTTCGGTGTGAATGCGTGTTGTGGCGCCGTGTCTTGTAAGGTAGTAACTGTATAAGTGGTCCGTGTGTCTCGTGTAGTCGGTTTTAATCCTTCTTTTATATGCGCATTTTCTTTTGTTCTATGTAATATATAGTGCATTCGCTAATTGTGGCTGTAAATACGTGCTATATGTGTGCTCCGTGTGCACGGAATAAATGTGCATTGTGTGAATGTTTTCCCGTTTCGCTTCGTCTTTTCTTTAATTGAACCTCATCTGCTTCACGTAAAGGGTTCGTAGTGGGTGCAAAACCCCGGTAATAATCTGAACCGTCGAGGTCGACGATAACACCGCTCGTTATCCGATAGTACGGAACGGCCCGCCCAAGCGGCTCGTGTCCGGAGTCGACCTGCGGCGAGGTACGATCGCCGTTTACCATCCGCGTGGTACTTAGGTAGGTCGAGTTTGGCGAACAACCTCTATCCTACGCGGGTGGCCGATTGGCACGATTGTGGTGAGGTCGAAAGGCCCACCCGTGACTGGTCCCGGCGTTAGCCGGGAGGGTCACGACTGAATTGTCCGTCCGGTGGGCGAGGCGGTCGCGGTTCGAGTCGCGTGGCGATCGCACGCCGACGGGCGCGAATTCGCAACAATATTAATACTGAAGACCAATTTTGTGCTCCTCCTAGCGGTCGCGTCACGTTTTTCTCGGTACTGTGACCTGGACTGAAAGAAACTTTGTACCTGTAAGAGTGCATCGTACATAGTGGCAATAGTCAACCTTCGGAATCCGTCTGTGACGGGGTTTCGGATAGTTTAAATTAATTTTGTTTTAAATAATTAAAATTAAAAATTTAAATAATTAATAATTTTGTAAGTGATTTCTTCACCACTGAGAGATAGGGCCAAAAACGATATAGCATGATATCTCAAAAGTTGACGGATTCGGATGACTTGGTGACAGGTTAGGTGTTTGACACGGAATAATTGATTCGATTTTGGTGAAGATCCAGATGCGACAACTTTTTAAACTTTTTTTTTTAAGTGATTCTTCACCATTGAGTGATTGGGCTAAAACTATACATAACATGATATCTCAAAAAGATATGGATGGATTTGGACGAACCTTGGTGGACAGATTGACTGTGTGACGAGGATGAATTGATTAAATATTGCTGAAGACCTGAATTTGGATCCGGATACGAGAATTTTTATTTATTTCTCTAAGCGATTATTCACTGTTGAGAGATGGGCTGAAGACGATTAAACAGTAAAAAGTGATATTTCAAAGTCGTGACGGATATTACAAAACCTGGTGAATGAGTTGGTTAGGTGACAAGAACAAACCTATTCGATTTTGTTTCAGGTCCGGATGCAGATCCGTCCTATCAGTTGGATACAAAACGTAAACTGTTCAGGCTGGTGAGTTTGCACTCTACGCGAGTGCCATTCTAGTATTAAGACTGGAATCCACTTATCGGCCCCTTCTTGTAATTATTTAGTTTTACGACAGGTGGCATTGCCACGTGAACAAACAGCCCATGCCTTGACGTTTTTGATTAGGAGTTTGTTCGTGTTGCAGTTGTTTACTCTCGCAGTTTTGTTGGTCTTACAATTCATGATTGTCCTTGGTAAATGCTCTGCTCCTTCATGTCAGCATATCAAAGGAAGTCGAGCAGGAAATAACCTCAAAGCATCCGTGGTGAACTGAAATGTTAGATATTATTCATTTGGTTGAGGAGCTCGCAAACCTTGTTTTGATGTAAAACTGAAAGTGACTTCGCATACAAATGTCAAACCGTAGGAGAGGCTTTGCAACAGAAAGAGCAACTCTACTTTCACTTGCTCACTATAGCAAATGAACTGGCAGTGCAGTCCGTCGTGATGACTTGAGGACCCAGCAGGTGGAAGCACCGATGCATTGTTGTTGGGTTTTTTTTTATTTATTTTTGTTTGTCTCAGCCACAAAACAAGTTTGAAGTGTGGAGAGAAAGCAAATATTAAAAAAAATAAAGTGTAAGTGACCTAAAAGCACAATTGTGTCTTTCTTTACATGACAAAACTTTAAAAAAAATTAAATTATTTTTGCAAAGCTCTTCTCTTTCAGTGATCAGAACGAGTTTTACTTAACAGTTAACTAGTTAACCAGGATTGTTGAACCATTATTTCTGTCACAAGCCTTAAACTCTTTGCGGGTGACGCTTTAGCCGTTTCCTTGCAAAAATCGAAGATTTTTCAAGTACGTATATTGGTTGGTTGTGTGCGTTATTAACCTCCGCCATCGAAGATGGACGGAGGTTACTGTTTTCACCCCTATCTGTTTGTTACTTGACGAAATCTACGATTTTGTCAAGTATGTTGGTCGTTCAGTTTGTGAGTTTGTTGTTTGTTTGTTTGTGTGTACGTCTCGCTCTACAGGTCGCATTTCGAGTTGGAATGTCATGGAACTTCACCAATGGACTTATTGACCACCAGAATAGAACCCTATAACTTTTGGCATGTCAAGGTCAGGAAAAATTCCTGAAATCGCGAAAATCCGTAGCTTTTAGCATGGGCCGATTTCAAAATTCATATGTCTCCGCCAAATCTTAACGGATTCCTTTCAATTTGAAACACGGACGTAGGAGGGAGTATCTTTGACTGGATTAAAAATTGGTCACATCCGTTACGGATTACGGAGGTGACAGTATTTAATTTATTTTTTTGTTTGTTTACCCTAAAACTATGTTTAACCCCAAAAATACCTATTATCGCTCAATATTCTCGATGGTACGCGATCTTGTTGAATTTCGTCAAGTCCTGGCCTATGGGCCATTTTATTATCTTGCAAAACGAAGTTTTTGCAAGATATGTTAGTCAGTCTGTATGTTTTTTTTATTTTTTTTTTATTTTTTTTATTTTTTTGTTTGTTTGTTTGTTTGTCTGTAATCACGAAAAAAAAATTCTGCAGACACAGTTTTCATTGGAAATTTTTTGTAACTTCACATATCAGAGGCTATGGAGTCCCTTTCAGCCATAAAATTTTGAAGGTCAAGGTCAAAGGTCAAGGTCACTTTTTCGCACATCAGGGTAATCGACAAAACCCTTATTTTTTGGTAATTTTGATCGGATCGTCTTCAACTTCATGGGAATATAGTTCATGGTCTGGCGCTCAGCTGATTAATTTTTGGTGGTGATTGGCTTGACCTTCATGTGTTTTTTTTGTTGTTGTTTTTTTTATTTTTTTTCTGTAATCACGTATAATCACTCTGCAGAGCACAGTTTTTCATTGGAAATTTTTGTAACTTCGCATATCAGAGCCTATAGAGGTCCCTTCAGCGCATAAATTTTGAAGGTCAAGGTCAAAGTCAAGGTCACTTTGTCGCAAATCAGGGGAGTCGACGAAACCCTTATTTTTTGAGTAATTTTGATCGATCGTCTTCAACTTATGGAATATGTCATGGTCTGGCATTCAGCTGATTAATTTTTGTGGCGATTGCCTTGACCTTCATGGTTAACGCCTCAGGTCAAACATATTTGACCCCAAGGTCAAATTTTCAAGTTTTAGGAACCATATCGTGTAGTACCTCAAATTGAACACCTCGATGAGTGCTTTCTAGATATATCAAGCTTGAGACATTATGACGTGATTTGGTGACGTTATGAGGCAAACGCATATTTTTCATGGTTACTCTGTAGAACGATTCTCATCGGAATCTCTCGTAGGCAGATATTCCTCAAGGAGTCGCTCTTGGTGGATAGCAGTCTGCTGTTCACCTCAGTGTGACCTTAAAGAAGTCACACTGGCACCTTTGGCAAGATACGGATCACCTACGGGTGACAGGTTTATTCATTGTTGTTTGTTTTGTTGTGAACAGTATACGGAAAAATTCCTGGACGGATTTCGACGAAACTTGGTGGGGGATTAGGTATGGTCCAAGATCATGCCATTAGATTTTGGACTTGGTCCAAAGTCCAATATGCGCTATGGCGGCCATTTTGAAAAAATTTGAATTTTTGTTTTTTGCATTTCTACATGTTTAAGTGATTTCCAACCAAAAAACTAGAGGGGAGCACTCGGTAGAGTGCAAAACCTCCGCCGCCAATACTGCTGGGTCACTTAAGTGAACCGATATCCTATTCATTGTAGGTCAAAACGGATCAGACTCTACTTGAACCACGATTGAATAAACTAAACTAGATCGACGCACATGTAAGAATGCAAAAAAAAAAAAACCGGAATTTTTTTGAAAAAAATTTCAACATTTTGTTTTTTTTTCTCAATTTTTTTGGGGCTGGGTTGGAAATCACTTAAAACATGTAGAATGCAAAAAAAAAATTCAAATATTTTTTCAAAATGGCCGCCATAGCGGCCATATTGACTTTGGACCAAGTCCAAATCTAATGCATGATCCTTGGACATACCTAATCCCCCACCAAGTTTCGTCGAAATCCGTCCAGGAGTTTTTCCGTAATACTGTTCACAAACAAACAAACAAACAGACGGGTGAAACAGTAACCTCCGTCCATCTTCGATGGCGGAGGATAAAAATAAATTTGTTAGAGAAAAAACAAAAAGAAAATTTTGCAACTTTTTTTCAAAAAAGTTTCGATTTTATTTGAAAATATTTGAATTTTTTTTTTGCATTTCTACATGTTTTAAGTGATTTCAACCCCCCAAAAAAATTGTTAGAGAAAAAAACACAAATTTGCACCTTTTTTCAAAAAATTTCGATTTTATTTTTTTGGCATTCTACATGTGCGTCGATCTAGTTTAGTTTATTCAATCGTGGTTCAGTAGAGTCTGATCCGTTTTGACTACAATGAATAGGATATCAGGTTCACTTAAGTGACCAGCAGTATTGGCGGCAGAGTTTTGCACTCTACGAGTGCTCCCCTCGAGTTCTGTCTTTGTTTGTTGGTTGGTTGGTATATCAATCGCCTACAGGTCACAATTTTAAACCGATCTTTATGAAACTCCACCACATGGTAGAGTTCGTCATAAGCAGAAGTCTATTGTTTTGAGGTCAAAGGGTCAACATCGGCCAAAAGTCAAAATTGTCATTTCTAAAATTGTCAGTTCCATCCGATTGACTTGAAATTGAAGAGGAGTTGCGCGTTTGGTAATTGAATCCAACCACCAATTATTTTTATGGTAAATATGTTTCGTGGATTTTGCAAGTGTTATGCTATGCATGACATCTTTCTTGTTTGTTTGTTTGCTGTCTTTCACCACCTACAAGGTCACAATTTCAAACGGATCTTCACAAACTTCACCACCTGGCAGAGTTCGTCATAAGCAAGAAGCCTATTGTTTTGGAGGTCTCACTCCTCCAACCCCCAGGAATACCTCTGGCTACAGCTTCCCTCA
Organism: Eptatretus atami; assembly: GCA_035128595.1. NCBI lineage: Eukaryota > Metazoa > Chordata > Myxini > Myxiniformes > Myxinidae > Eptatretus > Eptatretus atami. The sequence continues at coordinate 109,478,964 of CM068962.1, read as the reverse complement.
CTCCCACCTCTAGTCCCATTTTATTTTTCACTTACTTTTGTTTGGGGAATTGCTCATGCACCATTTGCATGAAAGGTATATGTTGCATTTGCATAAATGAAAGACCTGGAATTTGAACTTTTAACTTTTTTAGGGGGTCGGGGGTGTGTGCAAGGTAAACACTCATGTAACCTGAATAGATTCGGGCACAGTCGTGCACGTTTGTCCAACTCCAGAGATGCTTCCCTGGTGATAGATAATTGCCCATAATTACTTTCTTTTTATGGCAAAGTATTTGGAGAACAACA
>CM068962.1:109468544-109478652 GCA_035128595.1 Eptatretus atami | reverse complement strand
AAAGAGAGATAACACTTTTTGTTTTACATTCGTTACATGACGACGTGTGACGTCACCGCTGAGAGGCGTAGGACGTCATGACATCATCGGTCATTCGCTGGTCATTACGTCTGTCGTCGACAGACCGTCACCGCTGAGGGCGTGTTTCCTCCTCGAAATAGCGTCTGCCTGACCCTCTTCTGCACATGCTGACTACCTCAGAATGTGAATTTGACACAAAAATATAACAGAAACATTGTACTTCTATATTATATTATACTGAAGGACCAATTTGTGCTCCTCCTAGCGGTCGCGTCACGTTTTTCTCGGTACTGTGACCTGGACTGAAAGAAACTTTGTACCTGTAAGAGTGCATCGTAATAGTGGCAATAGTCAACCTTCGGAATCCGTCTGTGACGGGGTTTCGGATAGTTTAAATTAATTTTGTTTTAAATAATTAAAAATAAAAAATTTAAATAATTAATAATTTTGTAAGTGATTCTTCACCACTGAGAGATAGGGCCAAAAACGATATAGCAGATATCTCAAAAAGTTGACGGATTCGGAGAAATCTGGTGGACAGGTTAGGTGTTTGACACGGAATAATTGATTCGATTTTGGTGAAGATCCAGATGCGACAACTTTTTAACTTTTTTTTTTTAAGTGATTCTTCACCATTGAGTGATTGGGCTAAAAACTATACATAACATGATATCTCAAAAAGATATGGATGGATTTGGACGAACCTTGGTGGACAGATTGACTGTGTGACAAGGATGAATTGATTAAATATTGCTGAAGACCTGAATTTGGATCCGGATACGAGAATTTTTATTTATTTCTCTAAGCGATTATTCACCGTTGAGAGATGGGGCTGAAGACGATTAAACAGTAAAAAGTGATATTTCAAAGTCGTGGACGGATTATTACAAAACCTGGTGGATGAGTTGGTTAGGTGACAAGAACAAACCTATTCGATTTTGTTTCAGGTCCGGATGCAGATCCGTCCTATCAGTTGGATACAAAACGTAAACTGTTCAGGCTGGTGGAGTTTGCACTCTACCGAGTGCCATTCTAGTATTAAGACTGGAATCCACTTATCGGCCCCCTTCTTGTAATTATTTAGTTTTACGACAGGTGGCATTGCCACGTGAACAAACAGCCCATGCCTTGACGTTTTTGATTAGGAGTTTGTTCGTGTTGCAGTTGTTTACTCTCGCAGTTTTGTTGGTCTTACAATTCATGATTGTCCTTGGTAAATGCTCTGCTCCTTCATGTCAGCATATCAAAGGAAGTCGAGCAGGAAATAACCTCAAAGCATCCGTGGTGAACTGAAATGTTAGATATTATTCATTTGGTTGAGGAGCTCGCAAACCTTGTTTTGATGTAAAACTGAAAGTGACTTCGGCATACAAATGTCAAACCGTAGGAGAGGCTTTGCAACAGAAAGAGCAACTCTACTTTCACTTGCTCACTATAGCAAATGAACTGGCAGTGCAGTCCGTCGTGATGACTTGAGGACCCAGCAGGTGGAAGCACCGATGCATTGTTGTTGGGTTTTTTTTATTTATTTTTGTTTGTCTCAGCCACAAAACAAGTTTGAAGTGTGGAGAGAAAGCAAATATTAAAAAAAATAAAAGTGTAAGTGACCTAAAAAGCACAATTGTGTCTTTCTTTACATGACAAAACTTAAAAAAAAAATTAAATATTTTTGCAAAGTCTTCTTTTCAGTGATCAGAGCGAGTTTTACAATACAGTAACTAGTAACTAGGATTGTTGAACCATTATTTCTGTCACAAGCCTTAACTCTCTTTTTGCGGGTGACGCTTTAGCCGTTTCTTTGCAAAAAATCGAAGATTTTTCAAGTACGTATATTTGGTGTGGCGTGTGCGTTATTAACCTCCGCCATCGAAGATGGACGGAGGTTACTGTTTTCACCCGTCTGTTTGTTACTTGACGAAATCTTACGATTTTGTCAAGATATGTTGGTCGGTTCAGTTTGTGAGTTTGTTATCTTGCCAAACGAAGAGTTTTTGCAAGATATGTTAGTCAGCTTGTATGTTTTTTTTATTTTTATTTTTTATTTTTGTTTGTCTTATTATCGTAAAATCACTCTGCAGAGCACAGTTATCATTGGAAATTTTTGTAACTTCGACTATCAGAGCCTATAGAGGTCCCTTTCAACGCATAAAATTTTGAAGGTCAAGGTCAAGGTCAAGGTCACTTTGTCGCAAAATCAGGGGAGTCGACGAAACCCTTATTTTTTGAGTAATTTTGATCGGATCGCTTCAAACTTCATGGGAATATAATTCATGGTCTGGCGCTCAGCTGATTAATTTTTGTGGCGATTGGCCTTGACCTATGTGTTAGCGCCTAAGGTCAACAATATTGACCCCAAGGTCAAATTTTGAAATCTTAGATACCATATCGAGTAATACCTCATATGAAAGCGCTTGATAAGTGCTTTCAGATCTGTCAAAATTTGACGCTATGACATCATTTGATGAAGTCATGACGAAAAAACGGATTTTTTTTATAGAATTTTATTTTGTTTGTTTGTCTGTAATCATTGGATTTTACCTTTATATCACTCTGTTAGAGCACAATTCTCATCGGAAACTCTTGTGGGTACACATATCGTAGTATATTACAATACCCTTCAGCACACATAAAGGTCAAGGTCACTTTGCGGTAAATCATGGAGGTCGACGAAACCCTTATTTTTTGAGTAATTTTAATCGATCATCTCCAAACTTTATGGGAATGTAGTATATGGTCTGGCGCTCAGCTGATTAGTTTTTGGTGGCGATTGGCCTTGACCTTCATGGTTAGCGCCTGAGGTCAACATATTTGACTCCAGAGGTCAAATTTTAAGTTTAGGAACCATATCGTGTAGTACCTCAAATTGAAACACTTGATGAGTGCTTTCTAGATATGTCAAGCTTGAGACATTATGAAGTCATTTGGTGACGTTATGAGGCAAACACATATTTTTCATGGTTACTCTGTAGAACGATTGTCATCGGAATCTCTCGTAGGCAGATAATTCCTCAAGGAGTCGCTCCTGGTGGATAGCAGCTCTGTTCACTCAGTGTGACCTTAAAGAAGTCACACGTGGTCACCTTTGGCAAGATACGGGTCCCTAAGGGTGACATGGTTTTATTTTATTTTTTTGTTTGTTTTGTGTTACGTCTCGCTCTACAGGTCGCATTTCGAGTCGAATGTCATGGAACTTCACCAATGGACTTCTTGGCACCAGAATAGAACCCTATAATTTGGCATGTCAAGGTCAGGAAAAATTCCTGAAAATCGGAAAATCCGTATCTTTTAGCATGGCCGATTTTCAAAAATTCATGTCTCCGCCAAATCTTAACGGATTCCTTTCAAATTTAAAACACGGACGTAGGAGGGGAGTATCTTGACTGATTAAAAATTGGTCACATCCGTTACGGATTACGAGGGTGACAGGTATTTAATTTAATTTTTTTGTTTGTTTACCCTAAAAACTGTTTAACCCCAAAAAAACCTATAATCGCTCAATATTCTCGATGGTACGCCATCTTGTTGAATTTCGTCAAGTCCTGGCCCTATGGGCCATTTTATTTGTTTGTTTGTGAACAGTATTACGAAAAACTCCTGGACGGATTTCGACGAAACTGGTGGGGGGATTAGTATGGTCCAAGGATCATGCCATTATATTTTGGACTTGGTCCAAAGTCCAATATGGCGCTATGGCGGCCATTTGAAAAAATATTTGAATTTTTTGTTTGCATTTCTACATGTTTTAAGTGATTTCCAACCAAAAAACTAGAGGGGAGCACTCAGTAGAGTGCAAAACTCCGCCACAAATACTGCTGGGTGACTTAAGTGAACCTGATATCCCCATTCATTGTAGGTCAAAAGGGATCAGACTCTACTGAACCACGATTGAATAAACTAAATAGATCGACGCGCATGTAGAAATGCAAAAAAAAAAAATCGGAATTTTTTGAAAAAATTGCAACATTTTTTTTTTTCTCTAACAATTTTTTATTGGGGTGGGGGTTGGAAATCACTTAAAACATGTAGAAATGTAAAAAAAAAAAATTCAATAGTTTCAAATAAATCGAAATTTTTTGAAAAAAAGTAAATTTCCAAGTTTTTTTATTTTTATTTTTATTTTTTGGTTGGAAATCACTTAAAACATGTAGAAATGCAAAAAAAAATTCAAATATTTTTTCAAAATGGCCGCCATAGCGGCATATGGACTTTGGACCAAGTCCAAAATCTAATGGCATGATCCTTGGAGCATACTAATCCCCCACCAAGTTTCGTCGAAATCCGTCCAGGAGTTTTTCCTAATAACTGTTCACAAAAACAAACAAACAAACGGGTGAAACAGTAACCTCCGTCCATCTTCGATGGCGGAGGTTAAAAATAAATTTGTTAGAGAAAAAAAAAACAGAAAATTTTGCAACTTTTTTTCAAAAAAGTTTCGATTTTATTGAAAAATATTTAGATTTTTTTTTTGCATTTCTACATGTTTTAAGTGATTTCCAACCAACCCCAAAAAAAAATTGTTAGAGAAAAACAAAACAAATTTGCAATTTTTTCAAAAAAATTCGATTTTTTTTTTTGGCATTTCTACATGGCGTCGATCTAGTTTAGTTTATTCAATCGTGGTTCAGTAGAGTCTGATCCGTTTTGACCTACAATGAATAGGATATCAGGTTCACTTAAGTGACCAGCAGTATTGGCGGCGGAGGTTTTGCACTCTACGAGGCTCCCCTCTAGTTCTGTCTTTGTTTGTTTGTTGGTTGGTTGGTATATCAATCGCCTACAGGTCACAATTTTAAACCGATCTTTATGAAACTCCACCACATGGTAGAGTTCGTCATAAGCCAGAAGTCTATTGTTTTGAGGTCAAAGGGTCAACATCGGCCAAAAAGTCAAAATTGTCATTTCTAAAATTGTCAGTTTCCATCCGATTGACTTGAAATTTGAAGAGGAGTTGCGCGTTTGGTAATTGAATCCAACCACCAATTATTTTTATGGTTAAATATGTTTCGTGGATTTTGCAAGTGTTATGCTATGCATGACATCTTTCTTGTTTGTTTGTTTGTCTGTCTTTCAACCACCTACAAGGTCACAATTTCAAACGGATCTTCACAAAACTTCACCACCTGGCAGAGTTCGTCATAAGCAAGAAGCCTATTGTTTTGGAGGTCTCACTCCTCCACACCCCCAGGAATACCTCTGGCTACAGCTTCCCCTCCACTCCCACCTCTAGTCCCATTTTATTTTTCACTTACTTTTGTTTGGGGAATTGCTCATGCACCATTTGCATGAAAGGTATATGTTGCATTTGCATAAATGAAAGACCTGGAATTTGAACTTTTAACTTTTTTAGGGGGTCGGGGGTGTGTGCAAGGTAAACACTCATGTAACCTGAATAGATTCGGGCACAGTCGTGCACGTTTGTCCAACCTCCAGAGATGCTTCCCTGGTGATAGATAATTGCCCATAATTTTACTTTCTTTTTATGGCAAAGTATTTGGAGATGCTGGCTGCATGCCACGTGTGCACTGTGCGTTTTGTGTCTTCGTTTTGGAAGATCCCTTTCAAACATCCCCTCCCAAAGAAACTCTTCAGGTGGGAGATGTAATATCATATTCACAATCGTATCTTTATCATTATTTACAAATTCCCCCACCCTGAAACTGAAACCATCCCATCGCCTCCCATAATTGATTCTCTTTCTCCTCTCCATCTCTCTCTTCTCTCTCTCTCTTCTCTCTCTCTCTCTCTCTCTCTCTCTCTTCTCTCTCTCTCTCTCTTCTCCATTCTCATCCACTCTCCATCTCTCTCTCTCTCTCTCTCTCTCTCTCTCTCTCTCTCTCTTCCTCTCTCTCTCTCTTTCTCTCTCTCTTGTCTTTCTCTCTTTTTCTCCTCTCTTCTTTATCTCTTTCTCTCTCTCTCTCTCTCTTTATCTCTTTCTCCTCTCTTTCTCTCTCTCTCTCTCTCTCTCTCTTTCTTCTCTCTCTCTGGTCTTTCTCTCTTTTTCTCTCTCTCTTTCCTCTCTCCTCTCTCCTCTCTCTCTCTCTTCTCTCTCTCTCTCTTCTCTCTCTCTCTCTCTCTCTCTCTGTGTGTGTGTGTGTCTCGCTCGGCTGTGGTGAACACGCTCCTTGGCAATGCTTGTAGCAGATTTCTTCAACATTGTACTTTGAAGGTTTAATTGTTTTTTCTTAGTTTTTATTAAATTCATCAATGTTCATGAAAGAGAGCTTGTGAAAATCACGTGTTGAAATTCAATAAATAAATAAAAACCCAAACATGGGATTTCAACTGGGAGAGTGAAAGGCCCTCAGCAGCTGAACATTGTGAAAATGTTAAACGTCCTTTGGGTTACCATTGCTTGGTTTGGGGGACACTTGCGACTCATTCCTTACGAACTTTGAACTTAATCATGCTTGTAACACACATGGTGGTTCAGGTTGTACCAAGGGTATTCATGTTTCCAATTCCCTACTTCCCCCCCCTCCGCCCCCTCCCTTCCAATTGAGGCCAATTATTGCCACGTTGCCTTTGGTGTTTGGGCTCCGGGCGACACGGCTTTACCTGCTTGAGTCGAGCATCTGAGGCTCTTGATTAAAGCTATAACATTCAGCTGGTTTCCTGAAGTTGCAGGCAGCTTCGGGTGTTGCATCATTTGGACATGAAAGCGGTTTTCCTCACCTTCAAACATGACTAAGGTAGAGATGTGGAGCAAATGTAATGAAAGGGTTGTGGCTAACTCTCTTGCAGCTAAGTTTCAAAACATATTTTCAGGTTTCATTATAACGCCATCCTCAGCGGTCTACGTACGACGGTTTCCGCGTTGAAGACCGTCGAACGCGAGAAGGGAAGGGAGAAGTCCCCACAGCCGAGGGCGCGCGTTTCCCGCCTATTTCCTTCCTTGGCCCGGCGCCAGAACGGCTTCACCTCGTCCCCCACAAGCCGGAGTGGGAGGGAACGAGAGGGAACGCCCCCCTTCTCGAAGCGCCTCGAAGGAAGGTGGAGCCGGGAACGGGGCGGGCGCCGGGCGTATAAGAGGCGGAGGCGGCTGAGGTTCTGTTCTCTTCGTCGTTGATTCTGCTCTGCTCTGCTCTCTTCTCTCGTCGTTGATTCTGGCTCTTTTCTTCTGCTTGAGGCTCTTTCTGCTCTGCTGCTTGGTCGTTGATTCTGCTCTGCTCGCTCCTCCATTTCGGCGTTCTGGCTCTCTGGGTTCGGCGTGTGCTCTCTCAGTGTCGGCGGAAGGCGTCGAGAGGCCGGTAAAGGCAGACGGGGCCGAACGCCGGAGAGAGCTCGCGGACCACGGCGAGTGACGGTCGCGAGGACTCAACACCTCAGGAAGTCGACTTCCATTTCTTTTGGGTTTTGTGGTGAACGTGTGTGTGTTGGCGCCAGTCCCGCAAAGTAGAATTGTGAAGTGGTCCGTGTGTCGCGTATTCGTTGTAGCTCTGCGTCGTCGTTGCGTTTGTCCTTCTTTCTTTATTTGATATATGTGCATTTCTTTAATGATTATTGTGCTATAAATACTTGCTACTCGTGTGTCGTATGTGAAATAGATGTGCTTCTGTTGAATTCTTCCCCGTTTCGCTGCGTCCTTCCTTCGTTGGGTCTCCATCTTGTTCCACGTAAAGGGTTCGTCGTGGGGCGCGGGACGCCCGATAATTAATCTGAACCGTCAAGGCCGACATAACACCGCTCGGTTATCCGTTAGCCCGGAACGAGCCGCTTAAGCGGATCGTGTCCGAAGTCGGGCTGTGGCGAGGTACAACCCTCGGTAGGTTACCCGTGCGGGTACTTAGGTATATCGACTTTCGGCGATTCACCCTATTCGCGCGGGTAGAATGCGGACTGGGTTGTGGTGAGGCCGAAAGGTCCACCCGTGACTGGATCCCGGCGTTAGCCGGGAGGGTCACGACTGAATTGTCCGTCCGGTGGGCGAGGCGGTCGCGATTCGAGTCACGTGGCCGATCGCAGCCGACGGGGCGAATTCGCAACAATATATATATATACACACACACACACACACACACACCACACACACACACACCCACACCAGAGATAACCTTATGGTTACTTTGGTTACTCCCTCCTCCGGTATGACAGACCTGAGCCTCGTCCTGGTGGAGAGTTGCTTTCTTCATCAAAGACTCTATTCCTCACTCTCCGTGCACTGCCCTCACTCCCCACACCCCCAGGAATACCTCTGACTTCGGTTCCCTCCACTCCCACCTCATATTTATATGTGTACTCTACCGTCCACGAACAGTGATGACTCATCACACCTCACTATCCGAAAACATGGACCAAATTCTATCTTCTCATCCAAACTCTCTCGTCCTCTTATGTGGCGACTTCAATTGTCATCATGCCAATTGGCTCGGTGTGGGTACCTCTCTCACCTGTCATGGCACTTCAGCAAAAGCTTTCTGCGACTCATTGGGACTGACTCAATCGGTCAACTTCCCTACCCGGATCTCAACCAATGGTACTCCATCTCTTCTGGATCTTGATTTTGACAATTTCCCTGACAATATCTGATGCCTCTTCCTCCGCTCCAATCGGTTCTTCTGACACGTCTTGTCAAAGTGGACATCTCTCTGGCTATTATCAGAGAACCACCTCACGCGTCGAGTCTGGCAATTTCACTCAAGCCGACTGGCAGGGTCTCCAAGCAGCCCTCAAACTTATAGACTGGTCTCCTATCGCTACTTTCTCCAACATCAACTCATCCTGGGAATTCTTTCAAAGAAACTTGCTCTCCCTCATGCACAGATTTATCCCCTCTCGCCTTCAGTTGTCCTACCCTTCCTCCCGCCCTTGGTTCACTGAAGCTTGTGGCGAGGCAGTTGTCCTGAAACAACTTGCCCTTGCCTCATGGAAAGCAACCCAACTGAGGGTATTCTCAGTTCCTTCCATAAAGCTCGGAACAAGTGTGTATCTACCCTCAGGAGAGCCAGAAAACAACATCTTTCTTAGCTCAAGTCTGAACTTTCAAACCTCTCTCCCTCCTCAAAATCCTGGTAGCATCTAATCAAATCTGTTTCTGGTGTATGTTCCCTCTCCATCCCCTCCCTTACCTCAAATGGCCCACTACCCGCACGTGAAAGGCTGAATGCCTAAACTCGGTGTTGCAGCTAAATCTTGTGTCCAAAACCCATGGCTTTCTCTACCCACCTTACCAGTCGCACCCAACTGTCCCTGGACTCTGTGTCCTTTTCTCTTGACAAGGTGGAGAGCTTGCTGTCAAACCTCGACTCAGATTCTGCAACCGGTCCAGATGGCATCAGCCCACATGTCCTAAAAACCTGCTCCTCTGCTCATGCTCACCCTCTCTCTGTTCTATTCACCCTCTCATTTGCTCAAGGTCATCTGCCATCTGCTTGGAAATCAGCAAACATTACTGCCCTGCATAAAAGGTGCAAAAACAGATCCCTGCAACTACAGACCAACCAGCCTTCTCCCAATCATCAGCAAGGTTCTGGAATCCATAATCGCTTCAGACATTAAATCCTTCCTCTTCTCCAATGGCTTGATTTCGATCATCAATTTGGTTTCAGACCAGGTCACTCTACCCTGGATATGCTGCTTTCTGCTCTCCCACAATGGATGGAGGTCCTCAATGCCAGACAGGAAATCCGAGCCGTATCCCTGGACATATCACGTGCTTTTGACACGGTCTGGCCCCTGCCCTGCTCACCAAACTCTCTTCCTATGGTATCCAAGGCCATCTCCACTCATGGCTCGCAGACTTCCTCTCCTGTCGCAGTCAACGTGTGGCCCTAAATGGAGTTCTTTCATCCCCCTTCCTGTCCAGGTTGGAGTTCCTCAGGTAGCGTTCTGGGCCCTGTTCTTTTCTGTTTTTTCATCAATGATCTCTCCGACCCTCTGGAAAATCCTCTATATCTCTCTGCTGATTACTCCACCCTCTGCCGTACCATCGGTCTCATCCCTCAGACCGATGGTCTGGTAGAAAAGAAAGGACTTCTTCCAGAGGATTGTTGAGAAAGTGGATGGGGGGGTTTCTAAACAGTCCGTCAGAGAGACAAAGTGTTTGATCTTTGATTTGATCATTTATTTAGTTTCATCGACTCTCTTTGAT
>CM068962.1:109453810-109468358 GCA_035128595.1 Eptatretus atami | reverse complement strand
GGCTGTTTACCAAATGAAGATTCTTCACTCCTTAACATTTGTGATCTCTCTTCGGATACAAGCATCACGGCTCACATACTGATTGGAATCCCGATTCCAGTGTGTAGGAATATTGATATATCGATTAATTTTATTTATGTTGCCGATTTGATGCAAGCCTTGTGATGTATAGATAATCATATACCATGCTCTATACAAGGCGTCAGTGCTGCCAAAACAGTTTATTAGATCGGTCTTGCAATCCTGTATGGGTCACCATTCCGATGCAGGATACTTGACCGAGTGTGCTGGAATTTGGCCACGACATCCTCACCTACTCTTCGCAAAAGACACTGTGAGATCTTTGGCATTGTACGATAACAGATGGGACATCCGGTTTAAGATCATCCGAGGGATGGGAACACACTTTGATGAATCGCCCTGTGAAATACCAGGACAACAGTTTATAGTTGGGTTGCGATTGGAACCCAGGCAACCCAGCTCAGAGGCAATAGCACTTGTGCTGTAAAGGCCCTTTGCTCTTACCTATTAGTGGTGAATTGCAAGCAATTTTTGTTGATGAATTAATCCACGTTCAGAATATCTATCTATTTATTTATTTATTTTAACATCTTTCAAGTGGTTTGAAAACATAGTTTGCACAATTTTGTGTTGTTGTGAATCCTCATAATGGTTGATAATTATTGGTTATAGAATGGTATATTTAATTATTTGTTTGTTTATTTTACACATTTTCATGAAACCTCTTTTAATCCAGCTTACATACACTATGAGAAAAGCTTATATATACAGTAATTGCAGGAAATCCTACCGTTACTTGTGCTGGCCAAAACGCTGTACGTACACATAAACCATCATTTTGTGATACAAGATAACTTCCCATGAGGCTGATTGTCTTAATCTGCCACTTTTGCCTGTCAGAAAAGATAAACCTTTACTGTATTTCCATACTACTTGGCAATATGATGTCTTTATTTTTTTTGTAAATCTTCTCAATATCTATCTTCCTTTCAAAAAGCACTTTCCAATTGCCTCTCAGGCTACAGTGACATTTGTATCCCCCCCTCCTCCTTTCCTGTTCTTACTGTTATCTGTGCTGCTGATATGGACAGCCTGAATGTTGACTTTAAATTTTATTTATTTCTTCCCTGTTTATGTCATTGCCTTTGGCATGTCCTTCCCTTTCGCAACGTCCAAATAGACAGATACGGCATATCATTCTGAAACATGTTTCGGATCTGCAATAAATTCCCCAAAATGTTGTTTTGTTTTTTTGGCCTGAAAGCACGTCTGGCTGTCACATCTAACCAGGCCATTTATATTGTGAGCTGTGTACTCTGCAGTACTGTTAATTCGTTTTTAAGTTTTAGTCTGGTGTTTACTGATTAGTAGAAGGCTGAGTGATTCCAGCACAAAGTTAATTTGTGACTTTCAAAATGATTTATGAATGCTGACGAGCTTGTTCTTTGTGTGTTGTGTGTGTGTGTGTGTGTGTGTGTGTGTGTGTGTGTGTTGTTACACTGATTTGGTTCTGCATGCCAAACACTTTTAACCTGCGTTGCGAGCACAAAATCTGATTCAAGTCCACTGTCAATCAGAATTTTCAGCATGTAGACGTTAGGCCTTAGTTATTTTATACTTGGTTTACGCAGTTCTTCAGCTAAAATGTAGGGTCGGTATGTCGAAATATAAATATAAATATAATTTCAATTTTTAGAAATTACATATTTTTATGATTTTTTTTGGATGTTCCATGGAAAAGACAAGGGTAGGTGGGGGGAAATAAATATAAATCCCAGACCAGGAGGATATAAGAAAACATTGAAGATGGAAGACCATTCAAATGCAGGATGCCATGTTTACTGTATCATCTGATGTGAAGGATTAAAACTTTTTTTACAATATAGTCTGGCATGTTTTTCTTATAGAAACCTGTTGGATCATCAATCAAATGGAAACAATGCTGAGAAAATTACTGTCCAAGTCGTAGATGTGTGCGTGCACACCAGTGCATAGTGCTGGATATGATTTAAAAAAGGTGTCTACTAGAGTCAACACGCTCAAAACGGTCAATCGAGCCATAACCAGCTCTCATTTTTCAGCGGGCATCTGATCGTATCGTCTCCCATCCACATGGGCACATCAAACGCTGATTTCTGGTCCGGAAGGCGGAATATCAGCATCTCGCAGGGAAACTTTGACGTACTTGGCACCAAAATCTTTCAACACGAACAGCGGTGTACAACTTTCGATGGAAACAAAATCGGCATGATCGAGAGTAGCCTGCAAATCATGCCTGTTGCTGCACTGAATTGATGCAATCGTTCGCCAGAATATTTGTCGTAAAGATGTTGCGTGATTAAATCACCAATACAGTCACTTGAATTTATACCGCTGACATACTTCTTAACAATCACTTTCGCCCCCGAGAACCACAGTCAATCTGAACCATGCTGGCCACTGCTCAGACGCCATGACTGAAGACTACTGCGCAGTTCGACTGCACAGTTTGGTTAAAGGTGACTCGGCATTTTGGCGCGCGCGCACGAAATTATATTTTGAAAATAAATGCCGACGTTTACATTTCGGGTTTTGAAACTTTTGCACCTTCGGCGGAAAATGTATAAATATAAAAGGCTAAAAATGTGTTTTATATTTATATTTCATTTCGGCAAATATACCGTCGGCGGATCTGTAAACCAAGTTATAAAATAACTAAGGCCTTAGTCGCAATTTCAAAATGTGAACCATAATTGTTCTGTTCTTGAATGCAAATCGGATTTCGAGGAAATATCTATGAGTTAGAGGTGTCGGGTTTGTAACATTCCTGTTAGTATTACGGTTGTGGGAGTAGATGGAGGAATTTCATAGGAAAGTTAGGATTGAATAGAGTTGTTTGGTCTGTGGACGTGTAGGAGACACCTCGATGTATATTAAGTATGGAGACTGTGAGCTTAAGTGTTGTCACCGCACGAGGGGTGGTACTGTGTTAATTAGATAGGGATGAAGACCAATTTCCCCCAGTATGTAATTGCCCCCTGTGACCTATTCCTACATTTTTGCATTTACAAGCCAGCCTGGAAGGAGTTGCTTTTTAGATCCTCGTGGAGGATCTCTAAGTCTTACTCACGTTGTTGTTCTTGTGGACTTTTTTGTTTCACAGCCTACAGTTTTCATCGAAACTTCCTGAAACTTGGCGTATATATGTAAAAATACTCTGTGCAGACAGTAACCATCTCCGATTTTGAAAATTCCTCCTAGAAAAAAAGTTATGACGTCAAAATATCTCCACTAATGGAAATCGCCTAAAAAATTATCCCCGAAACTAGACAAGCTTTTTGAATTCTGTTTGCGGGAATCAAACAGGGCATTCGCAGAGATGAATTACCACACATATGATACATCACTATGTGTCATTACAATTTTTATGACGTCATTCCTGTTTTTTGACATTTTTTGTTTCATTTGTTTCACAGCCAACAGTTTTCATCGAAACTTCCTGAAACTTGACATATATATATATATTTTGGAAATTTCTCTAGAAAAAAAGTTAACGTCATAATATCGCCACTAATGGAAATCGCCTATACCATTATCTCCGAAACTAGTTTGTTTCACAGCCTACAGTTTTCATCGAAACTTCCTGAAACTTGGTATATATATGTAAAAATACCCTACGCAGACATCACCATCTCCGATTTTGAAAATTCCTCCTAGAAAAAAAGTTATTACGTAAAAATATCTCCGCTAATGGAAATCGCCTAAAAAATTATCTCCGAAACCAGGCAAGCTTTTTGAATTTTGTTTGCGGGAATCAAGCCGGGCATTAGCAAAGATAATTTATCGCAAACCTGATACATCACAATGACGTCATATTCGTTTTTATGACGTCACCATTAAGAGGACGAGGATCTTAGCTCATTCGAGGTTGTTATAACATAAAGCAGAAAAACGTGCTGAGCAGGCAGAACCCCGCCTTCGCGGGTTTTGTGCCAGCAAGCCACGCCGGAGGTGGATGATTGATAGGCGTGACGTTGACGAGAGATCAGAAGCGAACGCACGAGGGGGCATGACGTCAGAAGAGAGAAGGGATGGTTGAGTTGGTTCAGTTCGGTGTAAGGGGACGCATGCGGTCGAGAGACGTCGGAGCGAGGAGATGGCGTGTAAGTTCAGGCATTATGGCTGGCTTTCCTTCGTCGCATGAAGAAGACTGCACGATTCTCGTATTCGTGCTGAGGCAAATTGGCTCGCGTACTGAGCAAGACGCTGGCCATCGACTCTTGGCTGGTCATGAGAGACGGACCTCGAAACCTCATGTATGTCACCGAAGGGAGCGGCACCATTCTGCAGAGAGCATATCGGCAAGCGTGATCAACGAGGAAGCCGCATGGCGGTCTTTGAGCCTTGGCGTTAAATACCACCTCACAAATGACCTCACATACGTTTTCCAGCCCGGAGTGCAGCTTGGCACCATTTTGGGGCGCATCTTCCCACGCGGGATGAAGCGACTCGATTGCAAAGTTCAACAGAGACCACCTCTGGACAAAGCTTAGTGCCAGAATAAAGGGAGGATTTTCTTTCATTTTGTTTTCCCCTTGTCTGTATCAAAGTCTGTGTTTAGAGGCTCCTCGACTTTCGATTTTAATTTACTTCACATTATTATTACATATTTAATGACCCTTGTAAATATTTCTATTGACATTAAATCCTCGCGTTTTTATTTTAAGTTGCTGTGTCCGTGTTTTTGTCGTGGGGTTCGAGTACAAACCCCTTGTGCTGTGCACCCATCTGTTTCATCGCTCCGCTGGTGCCAAATGCACCTCCAGTAAACACCATAATCTCTGAGGATGACAAGTCCGCCTCCTAAGGAAAACCGCTCGGCAATCCGGGCCTAGTCGGTGTTAACCGCCCGTCCACCATAATTGGGTTGGGGGGATTTAACTTAAGCCAGGCCACGACAGTATATTCTAGCATCTTCCATGTATACACACACACCCACACACCACACACACCCACACACCCACACACCTCCCTTTATCAATACATGCAAACGTTTTGTATAATTTCTCTTGTGGCCCCAGAACAAAACAAATGGTAAATGGTATTTATAGCACAACCCTCTGAGCTTCCATTGCTCCTCCTCCCCCTCTCCTCCTCCCCCCCTGGACATGATTAATAGTCGATGTAATCATTTTAAACGTACCTTATACATGCACAAGCCTGAGATATGTCCTTCCCATTGGTGTTCAGAAGAACCCGAACCCAATACACAGTCCATTCACTGGTAGCGATCCGTCAGAGTTTTGTGTAGCACACATCCCTCCACTCGGGCCTTGCACCGACCGACATGGGCGAGAGGTTGTACTGTGAGTGTCTGCCCATTCAGTGAGCTGAGAAAGTTGTCCAAGTCTTTTGTTGTGCAGAGGCACAGCCTTTCCTCCCTTTTCCAAGTATTTTTGGCTTCTTTCATAAGCTTTGTGACCCATTTCAGGTTACAATTGTTTTCTCGGACACACAATGTATTTTATTTTGCCCCAAACTCTGCAGCTTCCTGCGGTTTCTGCGCATGCTCATCAAACATTTTTGTGCGGATTACATCATTTTATAGTTGTGATTGTCTGCCACCCATTTCTCCTTTCTGCATTTACTTTAAAAAAAAAAAATAAAGTAAATTCTGTATTTTCTTTTGTTTCCACTTTCCACCAATGGAAATGGTTGTATATTCATTCCATAAGGAACTTGATGTCTCGACTACCCCCACCCTAACTACCAAAATCCCAATAGATGCTCCTTATCAACCTGAAGACGCAAAATGCACCAAACTTGTATCTGATCCCCAATCTCATAATACCATGTGTTTTTTGTTCTCCCCCACCCCCCCCCCCGCCCCTCCCCAGCTCTACTACCAAGTTTTAAACTTTGGAATGATCGTATCATCAGCATTGATGATATGGAAAGGCCTCATGGTCTTCACTGGAAGTGAGAGTCCCATCGTAGTTGTCTTGAGGTATGTTATAAATGCCAGTGTTTTTTATTTATACCTCCCCCACCGAAGGTGAAGGGGGTTATGTTTTCACCTCTCTCTGTCTGTTTGTTTGTCTCTGTTTGTGTGCAGGATATCTCAAAACGTTGTGGACAGATCCGGACGAAAGTTGGTGGGCAGGTTGGGTGTGTGACGATGACGAACTGATTAGATTTTGGTGAAGATCCGGATCCGAGAATTTTTTTCAGTGATTCGTCACCATTGAGAGATAGGGCTAAACTAATATATAGAACAATATCTCAAAAAGTTGTGGACGGATTCCGATGAAACTTGGTGGACAGGTTGGGTGTGCACTGTGCAACCACGGTGAATTGATTCGATTTTGGTGAAGATCCGAGTCTGGATATGAGAATTATTTAATGTCTCAAGTGATTCTTCACCATTGAGAGGAAGGGCCAAAAACGATCCATGGCATGAAATATCAAAAATGTATTGGGCCCGACATGTTCTCATGGATCAGGCATTGCGTGGTGGGGGTATGCGCTATACCGAATGCCTTTCTAGTTATTTATTTGTTTTTTTTCCTTGATAATTTCTGCCCCCTTGTTTTGTATATTTGAGTCCCACTCCCCTCCCCCTTGTTAACATAATAGGTTGAGTGAGACTTGTCTTGCCCAATTCAGTCCAATGCAAGACTCGCAGGCTCGCGCAGTCATTTTCACCTTCACTGCTGTTCTGTTTTCTTTACTGTCCATTTTCATTGTATTTTTTTTCCCTCTTGCTCAGTGGTAGCATGGAGCCTGCATTTCATCGAGGAGACTTGCTCTTCCTCACAAATTACCACGACGAGCCAGTGCGAGTCGGTGAAATTGTCGTGTTCAAGGTGGAGGGTCGTGAAATCCCTATTGTTCATCGAGTCATCAAGATACACGAAAAGTAAAAAGATCCAAACACTACACTCGTTTTTTTAAAATCTTATCATTTTTCTTTCACTTATTTATATATTCGTCTTGCTTAAGTGCCATTTACACCAGTGTTTTGTGTTGGTTGCTGTGGCTCCTGTTGTGAAAATAATACTTTGCTCCCCCTCCCCCACCCCCTTCCCCCTATAGAGAAACTGGGGTAGTGAAGTTTTTGACCAAAGGTGACAACAACTCTGTGGATGACCGTGGCCTGTACAAGCCTGGACAGAACTGGCTCGAGCAGAAGGATGTGGTTGGCAGAGCGCGGGGGTATGTGCAGGGATAGGCAGCCACCAAGTGAAATATCTTGTTCTTGCTCATTTGTGCAAGCTCAGTAAATTTTAATTGCCAAAGGTGCACATTATTTTTGTCCGTCTGTATACTTCCCAAGTGAAGAACGGTGCCTGGTGGATGATCCAGATGATTGTTAAATTAATCAGTTAACCGGTTTGATCATAATATATCATCGGAAGTATGGATGGTAGTACTTCATATAGAGGGATGATCTTGAAAAAAAAACTAGAGGGGAGCACTCGGTAGAGTGCAAAACCTCGCCCGTCAATACTGCTGGGTTACTTAATGAACCTGATATCCTATTCATTGTAGGTCAAAACGGATCAGACTCTACTGAACCACGATTGAATAAACTAAACTAGATCGACACGCATGTAGAAATGCCCAAAAATAAAATCGAATTTTTTTGAAAAAAAAGTTGCAAAATTTCTAATTTTTTTTTTCTCTAACAAATTTTTTTGGGGGGGGGGGGTGGGTTGGAAATCACTTAAAACATCTAGAAATGCAAAAAAATTCAAATATTTTTCAAATAAAATCGATTTTTTTGAAAAAAAGTTGCAAAATTTTTTTTCTCTAACAAATTTTTTTTTTGGTTGAAATCACTTAAAACATGTAGAAATGCAAAAACAAAAATTCAAATATTTTTTCAAAATGGCCGCCATAGCGGCCGTATTGGACTTTGGACCAAGTCCAAAATCTAATGGCATGATCCTTGGACCATACTAATCCCCACCAAGTTTCGTCGAAATCCGTCCAGGAGTTTTTCCGTAATACTGTTCACAAACAAACAAACAGACAAACAGGGGGTGAAAACAGTAACCTCCGTCCATCTTCGATCGCGGAGGTTAAAAATGGCCACCACATCTAATGTATGCAAAGTGATATGCTGAGAAGATGATTATGGAGTGAGGATATAAGGCTTTTAAAAATCATACCTTTTTATGCTCGAGCATTTTCTGAACTACCAAAACTGAATACATCACAAAAATACCACGTCGGGAGATCGCTAAATCATGAAATTGTACTTCTTCCTCTTCCCCTCGAAAAACAATGTAAATCTGTTGCCCAACATAACACAAAAACTGCTGAGTAATTGAGGTGATTCCAACACGAGGAAGTTGCTTTGTCTCTGGGCTAGTGCACACAACCCAAAATTAAAAAGAAAATTAAACAGTAATCGTTTTATTGTGAAAATAAGTAAATAAATGTGGATTAAACCAGGCCAGGATTGTGGGAGGTGGGTGGGGTGGGGGGAGATGGACAGAACCATTCCAAAAGTGATACATATCCAACCCATCATCAGGCCATGATTGTGGGGGAGGGGGGGAGGAATAGACAGAATTATTCCAAAGTGATACATATCCAAAATCAACTGAAATGAGTGTTAAAACAATTTAATATCAGAGATGGGTTTAATCCACAACAAAATAATAAAATATTAAGCATATTAATATTTGCTAATATGATGATGAAATGTTTATAATTTTTTTCAAAAGAAGTCAAACAAACACAAATCGCGACACCAACTGCTGGGAAGCTCTAAATCTCCTGGTCGAGCGTTTGTGAACCACTGAACTGAAAACAAATCGAATGCTGATAACCCGTCACAAGTGTAGCCGGCGTGAATCGAGGTCACGTGACTGGCACCATCCTGGTTAGCATGACTTGGCTGACTCGCTTTGCGTATCTCGCTCGTTTTAAACGCGTCCCAAATTGAAAAAGCCAAATACAGTGCCTAATAGTCTACACACCCTTTCAAATTTTTCACCTTTTGTTGCCTTGCAGCCTAGAATGAATTTGCATTAAATCAGACTTTTTCCACCTTTATTTACACATCGTGAAAAACAAATTCCACAAATTTCAGAAAAATAATTAAAATACAAAACGAGAATATCTTGGTTGGATAAGTGTCCACCTCCTTATGATGGCAATTGTAAATTAGCTCAGGTGCAACCAGTCACCTTCAAAATCACACACCAAGTTAATTGGCCTTCACCTGTGTTAAATGACAGTGATTCTGATTATTTCAGAATAAAATCACCTGTTCCTGTAGGTTTCCTCTGCTGAGGAGTGCATTTCATAACAAAGACTCAACCATGAGAACCAAAGAGCTTTCAAAACACCTCCGAGATAAAGTTGTGGAAAGGTACAGATCAGGGGATTGGTATAAAAATATTTCAAAGGCATTGAGTGTCCTTTGGAACACAGCCAAGATAATCATTAAGAAGTGGAATGTGTATGGTACCACGAAAAGCCTGCCTAGATCAGGCCATCCCTCCAAACTGGATGACCAAGCAAGGAGGAGACTGATCAGAGAGGCCACCAAGAAGCCAATGGCAACTTTGAAAGAGCTACATGCCTTTATAGCAAAGACTGGTCACTGTGTGCATGTGACAAAAATATCCCAAGCACTACATAACCCTGGCCTGTATGGTAGGGTGGCAAGAAGGAAGCCTTTACTCAAAAAGCCCACCTTGAGTTATGTTTGAGGTGTGCAAAAAATATTCTGGAGATTCTGAAGCTATGTGGCAAAAAGTTTTATGGTCTGACAAAACCAAATGGAACTTTTTGGCCTGAATGCAAAATGTTATGTTTGGCTCAAACCCAACACATCACATCACCCAAAGAACACCATCCCTACTGCGAAGCTTGGTGTGGGCAGCATCATGTGATGGGGATGTTTCTCTTCAGCAGGGATTTGGGCCTTTGTCAGGATAGAAGGGAAAATGTATGGAGCAAAATATTGGAAAATCCAAGAGGAAAACCTGATTCCCTCTACAAGAAAGCTGAAATCGGGACGGAAGTTCACCTTTCCACAAGACAATGACCAGAAGCACACAGCCAAAGGTACACTAGAGTTGCTAAGGAACAAAAAGATAAATGTCCTTGAGTGGCCGAGTCAGAGCCCCGGCCTAAATCCAATCGAAAATCTGTGGCATGACTTGAAGATTGCTCTCCATCACTCCCACACAACTTGATTGAACTTGAACAGTTTTGTGCAGAATAATAAGCAAATATTGCCCAATCAAGGTATTAATTTGCCGGTGGGTCTTGGAACTCACCATAGGGTGAAAAAAAATTAGTGTCTCATGGGACACTGTATACCATTGACCAGAGTCGCAGGGCCAGCTTAATGGCAGAGTTGAGCTGTTCAGGGAGTTGATTCGTAAAATTGTACGTGTACTTCGGGTGGACAAGGAGGCCTATGTGAGGGGGTGGAGCATCACCTGTTTTCAAGTGATTCTCGTCCTTGCAGGGGAATTTGTGCATTACGTTCCTCCAAGCCCGTATCTCAGTGCACTGCTGTTAGAGTGGAGGTTGGTGGTCTCTTGACAGAGAAATCTGAAGTGAAGACCCATTGGGCCAATTACTTTGAGTGGCTGTACCAGGCTGACCCACCAGCTTTTGAGTTGGATATCAGGGGTGTTACTATTCCTATTGCTGACCCTCCAATCAACTGTTGTCCACCTTCAATTGTGGAAACACAGGCTGCGGTGAACCAGTTGAAATGGGGTAAAGCTCCGGGATCTGTGGCATCCATGGTGAACTTCTCAAGGCTGGTGGAAACGCTGTATTTGTGTCGTTACATGCAGTTCTGTCCTCTGCCTGGAACACAGGCATCATCCCAACTGACTGGAAGAGGGGCCTTGTTGTCCACTGGAAAGGGACGGTGATCGCCAAGACTGCAACAACAACCGAGGGATGACGCTGCTCTGAGTGTCAGGCAAGGTCTTTGCTCGGAAAATTATTGATAGGGTTCGCCACCAGCTGCCTGAACACCAGCGCCCAGAGCAGTCAGGCTTTACACCAAAGAGGTCAATGATTGATCGTATCCTTGCTCTTCGGGTCCTCACCAAATGCAGACAAAAGTTTCAGCAGGGGCTCTTTGCAGCCTATGTTGATCTCTGTATAGCGTTTGATTTGGTGAATCGGGATGCCGTCTGAAGGATTCATGGTCTTCGTGGGATGCCACCAAACCTGATCAATCTGATGTCTGAACTATATTCTGGGACTGAGTGCTTTGAGATGTGTTGATACCATCTCTGACTTATTTCCAGTTGTTATTGGAGTTCGTCAGGGGTGTGTACTGGTCCCCACACTTCAGCACTTGTATGGACTGGAATCTGGGGAGGATGTCAGAGAGATCAAGCTGTGGTGCATCATTTGGGAATGTCACGATCTCTGACCTTGATTTCGCGGACGATAGTCATCTTTGCGGAGACTTTAGATATCCTTTTGGGGGCCCTCGACGTGGTGAATGAGGAGTCGGAGCCGCTGGGATTACGGGTTTCCTGGATCAAAACTAAGATCCAGGCTTTCATTGACATCTTTAATGCTGCTATCTTGTCTGTACATGTTTGTGGTGAGGATGTTGAGGTCACAGATAGATTCACTTACCTCAGCAGCAATAGTTACGTCTCGCTGGCTGTGAGCCAGAGGCCAGTTTTCGTCTGGGTCAGGCCTGGGGAGTCATGGATTCACTGGATCATGGGTTGTGGTGCTCTCAGTACCTGTGCAGGAGGATGATGGTCCGAGTTTTTAGGTCCTTGGTGCTCCCAGTCTTGCTCTACGCATGTGAGACTTGGACTCTAACCAGGGATCTGAGATGGAGACTTAATTCCTTTGGTTCCAGGTCTCTTCGGAGAATCCTTGGCTATCGCTGTTCGGACTTTGTGTCCAACGAGCGGTTGCTGAGAGAGACTCAAATGACATTTGTTACTTGCATTGTCTGTGAGCGTCAGCTGCGGCTGTATGGACATGTGGCTCGTTTTCTTGACGCTGATCCTGCTCACCAGATTCTCCCAGCGAGGGAGTCTCGTGAATGGAGGAGGCCTATGGGCCGACCATGTGCCTTGTGGTTGCAGCAGGTTGATCGGCATCTCAAGGAGATCGGGATGGGCCAGGAATCTGCCTGGGGGGTGGCCAAACGGAGGCCCCTGGAGTACCGGAAGAAAGTGCATGCAGCAACGCGCTGCTCCGGCGCATGCTCCCATATCTGATCTGATCTGATCTGGTGGACACTTATCCAACCAAGATTTTCTAGTTTTATATTTTCATTTAATTCTCTGATATTCATTGAATTTGTTTTTCATTTGGAAGTTTTGGGTTATGGTGTGTAAATAACGGTGGAAAAAGTCTGATTTAATGCATTTTAATTCCAGGCTACAAGGCAACAAAAGGTGAACATTTTGAAAGGGGTGTAGATTTTCTATCGGCACTGTAAATGTTGAAATACCATTTTGTGTGGCAATAAACTGATCCAATCAGCTCTGGGAGGGTTGTGAAAAGATGTTTCACAGGTATGTTTTTTTTATATATTAATGAACAGGAATAGTGTAGTTTTATTCTGAATTATCATTGCAGTATTGCCGCTTCTCATTTCATCACATGAACCCTGTTTTTCGATTTCTTTGTGGGTCGCAAATTGGTTTATAACGGTTTTTATGTCGGGAAGTTTAACGGGGGAGGAATAACGAGTGTATTTATGTTAACGGCCACCATTAATCCCACCTTCTCGTCGGGTCGGCCAAAGGAAGTTTGACCCAAGTTTTTCACGAAGAGGCTGGTACCATCGATAGCTAGACAGTTGAGAGGCAAGTGTACCCGGTATATTAGAAATTCTAACACTGGTATATTGACATGAAAAATGATACCGGTATATCGATGTATCACTGGATCCTACTTCAATGCCTCCTTTTATTCCACGACTGGGCCCGTTGGTCCATTGGACCAAATTTTCATTTGTATATAAACACGTAACAATGTATTTTCATACATTGTTCTTCACGGCCTTGTAGCAAACCTGCCTGCTGTACTGTTTGAGCATTAGCTTTCCTTTCACCAAATCCAGATGAACTTGGGCCAGGGTGGGGGGGGAGTCATACATTCGTTGTTATTATTGCCAAATGATACAACTATTATTATCTTTGGTAATATAATTTGTAATAATTAATATATGCTTTGTTACAATGTTATCATTGTTTTTGTTATTTACTTTGGAATCGGAATGCCATGCCGTGGAAAGACCTATTGAGCTTCTTTACGCATTAACACGGCCTGTTTTTAAAATATGGGAATTATAACGGGTTCTTTGCGTTAATTAGCTAATCAACTTCGGAGGTCATGACAATAAAGTTGGTGTATGACATTCCACATCAGAAAGCTCCAGTAGAACTTCACAAAAAAACCATAGCGAGTACGCTCACTGCACACACACACACACACACACACACACACACACACCACACACCATACACATCTATCCCACACACACACACCTCATCCATTTATCGTAGATTTTGTCAAAACATTTGCCATGTTAGCTGACGTGGCAACATTCCAGTGGATGATGCTTCAATCCTAACTGTCATGGGATTGTTGTTGTCTCCATTTATTCTGTTCGTCATGGGGTGGTGGTTGTTCCTTGGTCCTTCCATCAAATCAAATGCTCTCCCCTGCCATCACCAATGTTTGATGGGTATATCCGCTATTTTAGAGTAAAACAAAAAAAATCTATATTTCCGAAAAGCCTACATGCAGTTAGTTGGCTGATCTTCACCTGTACAAGGATATTTTTGTAGCTGCTTTGAAATTGGAAGGGTGGTCATTTGTGGTTTACACATCCTCGACAACCACTAGCCAGGCCTGCACTGCTGACCTCAAAAAACAACAAACAAAAACAAGCAGTCATAGACTGGTACTTACGAAATCGTCAACTTGACCTCTCACCTTGTCTAATAAAAGCTGTCTCTAGAGAAGGTAGCGACGCAAACATAGAAATTTCTACGATGATTCTGTACCAAACCATCAAAATCGTACGTCGACCGAAGCAAAAATCTCCATTCTCGACGCAATTATTTATATTATTTTATCAAAGTCACAAAACCGTAATATTCACATCCACCAACAACTTTACATAATCCGACGGCTTAGCGAGTCAGGCATGCGACGTAACCTTTATTGGGATAAAAAATGACTTTTAAACACCATCTTTATCGAACACACGTCAGCCGCGCACACGAAAACCTTTACGTGATCAACGACGCCTCTGCTCGAGCGCGCTGCACCACGTGACGACCCGTGACGCGGCGAGTGAAATATTTTTTATACAATCTTAAACGTCTCCAAAACATCCGATTTTTACCAGAATTTCGACAACCGAGTTTTAAGCGTCCTAAGCGATCGCAAAAACCGAAGACAAATTAAAATCGAAGTTAAAACGAACTCGTAACGTCGATAGCAAAAATACTCCATTTCTCCACATGAATTTATGGAATTATGTTTGACCTCACTGTGACCTTTGCCTTTG
>CM068962.1:109418134-109431104 GCA_035128595.1 Eptatretus atami | reverse complement strand
GAAACTGCCCCCAACAAAGGCATCTCTGAAGGAGCACATTCTCAGGGCTCATTACCAAGTTATTGTTTGGTTACTGGCAGACACCCCAAATTCAGACTTACCTCCGCCAATTAATTATGGATGGCATGATGAAAATAATCAGTATGTACCAAGAGTCTCTGACCTCCCACCAGCTCCAACAGCTGTTATAGAGCTTGTAAAGTGCGGGCGTGGCAAGAGCCGAGCGCCAGTGGATCCTGCTCTTGCAAAAGCATTCTTTGGCCTTGCATTAATTATTGTGCTTTGACACGAACGTTACAAATGTTGAAAACAACAATGCACAAGACTCAGAGGAAGATGATCATGAGGACAAGCAGGGATGAAATGACTTATCTGACACCTTGCATTACTATGAACTTTGATATTTTGTTTTCAACAAAATTTTGACCTATTCATTACCAGTTACACTTAAGTGTATACCACTAGAAACAGATATACTTTATGTAACCACTAAACATACCATAAAGCATAAACGCGTACATTTCTCAATTTTATTGACGTTTAAATAAGAAACATTGCATCTGGATATATCCTCCTTATGTTTGTTATTCCAGGAAATTGGCAGTAGATACAGTGGACAATAAAAAATCAGTATATATATATATAATATATATATATAATATATATATATATATATATATATATATGTTTACGGCTCTGGAAATTGCGCAAACACCAATCAAGGTGCCGGTGAGGTGAGATATATTTCTTAAGTACCATGTGAGTTAGCCGCAAACCCATTTATAAGAGAGAATTAATGTGATTCATTCGGCTGCGATTCCTATTTGAGTTAGGCGTCTTTTGCTGTGTCTGAGCTTTGTTTGAGCCACCACACGCCACCACAACAACAACAACGCCAGCAGCCAAAACACCTTCACCACTCGCTGCGCGCAAACTTCAACAATCCCTGCAGCATTCCAGACAGGCTCCATGGCAGTCGCGACACCGCCGAAACACCCGCCCAGCGCCACCTTCTCCTACGGCCATTCCCGCACCGAAGCTGACGTTGGACACCGAGCTCGGGCTATCTTACGAGCGATACGCGAGCGCACGAGCCTGCGAGTCAGTGCAAGATTGGCGGGATTTCTGAGGAGAATTCGGACAGGAATGGATAACACCCAATCTGATCCACCAATCAGGAAGCGCGGGCGGCTGCCCCGCCTCCAGACGCGCCTGACGAATCGGCATAATGCAAAATTTTGAAGGATGCAGGAATGATACACGGCCCAGCCTTTTTCTCCGTCCAATCGGCGAGCTGGCTCCGCCCCTGAGGCGTGTTTGGATCGAGGAATTGCATATGGTGGGTTCCCGAAGCCAATAAAAAGGCGAGCCGCAGTGAGTCGATGGAGCGCAGGATCGTGTGGGAGTGGAGGTCGGATTCGCGAGACGGTGAGGAGTGGTCTGGTGGGGGGCGAGCTCGGGGACGAGCGGAGGCCTGGCGAAGAGGCAGAGGTGGGGGGGCAGACTGCTGCGGGGAGCGGACGAGAAGCGGCTGCGGACGGCGAAGATCGGCTGAGGACGTGGCCTGGAGCGCTCGGGACGACCGAGTCGCGTCTGAGCTGCGTCGAGGCAAGGCAGCATACGTCCCTCGCCCAGAGCATCAACGATTCCCGCCTTTCCGCCGGCGCGAGAGAGTGTCGAATCAAGGGGCCCCGTTCCCACTTAGCAGACAGGCAGGGGCCCACGGAACCGCCGTGCAGCGACATTCTCGGCTCGCCACGAGGGCGGCGGGTAGACCCCTCGGTGCTCCGTGACCTGCCGGACACCGCTCATCCAGGTTCAGCGCGCATTAGGCCCACGGGCCCAGTCTGACTGCCCTTGCCGTAGGGGTCTTTTTCTTTGCTTCGTGTGAATGCGTGTTGTTGGCGCCGTGTCTTGTAAGTAGTAACTGTAATAAGTGGTCCGTGTGTCGTGTAGTTCGGTTTTAACTCTTTTATAGGTGCATTTCTTTTGTTCTAGGTGATATATTGTGCAATTGCTTATGTGACCTTAAATACATGCTGTGTGCTTTTACGTGTGCTAGTAATGTGTGCTCCGCGTGCCGCGGATAATGTGCCATTGTGTGAAACTGTTTTCCCCGTTTCGCTTCGTCTTTTCTTCATTGACCCTCCAGTCCTGCTTCACGTAAAGGGTTCGTAGTGGGTGCAAAACGCCCGTAAATAATCTGAACCGTCGAGGTCGACGATAACAACCGCTCGGTTATCCGATAGTACGGAACGGCCCGCCCAAGCGGTCTTGTCCGGAGTCGACCTGCGGCGAGGTACGATCGCCCGGTTTACCATCCGCGTGGGTACTTAGGTAGGTCGAGTTTGGCGAACAACCCTATCCTACGCGGGTGGCCGATTGGCACGATTGTGGGAGGTCGAAAGGCCCACCCGTGACTGATCCCGGCTTAGCCGGAGGTCACGACGAATTGTCCGTCCGGTGGGCGAGGCGGTCGCGTTCGAGTCGCGTGGCCGATCGCACGCCGACGGCGCGAATTCGCAACACTGGTGTCGAAGAGCGGGGGAAACAACCCTCGCTGTCTCCCAGCTAAATCACGGGAACCGTGCCAGGGTGAGGGACACCCGATTCCCTCTAAATTACGAGCGATAAAATTAACCCCTTACGGGTAATAAGATGGCTTCAAGGCGAGCGGGAGCGGGTTTAGGAATGTTTAGTTGTGTGTTTATGTTTTGTTATTTTTGTAGAATCCATGGCCCCAGAGTAAAACCCCCGAGAGGACCATTGGTGTGCGGAACAGTTTCTCCCCCAACCAAACGCAAGCCCAAATAGGTGCGGCGGCAGGCGGCGCTGTATAACACCTCCCCTCCCCCTCTTCCACCAAACCCCCGATCTGGCCGATCGGCCAGCACGAGTGCACTTATATGGACCACTTTCGCCAATCTGGCAGAAATGAATGAGAAAAAATGATAGGAAATGGAAAAAAACGAAAAAAAGAGTGAACAAGCAGATGGAACAACCAAACGAAATGAACGGCACAACATGGATGGAATGAACCGAAAAAAAATGGATGGAAACGCCACTCAGAATGGAAACAAAACACAAACCGAAATGAACGGCAAAATGGAATGGAATGAACGAAAAAATGGATGAGAAACGAACGAGAACAAATAAAAGAAATGCGAGGTGAAACGCAGCAAAATGGGCCAAAGCTCAGGCGGCATGAAGGCAACACAGCGAAGTCGGTTAATTGGCGTACGCCAGTGTCGGAGCGAACGAGTGGGAGGGGTTGCAACGGTTGTCAGGCCGCGTTGAAGGCGGGTGAGAAAAAATAATACGCGAGAGTGTTGGGCGGAAGCGTGGGGTGACGGAAAAAAGTGACGTAACCGCAGGGGAAAAATTATTGGGGGTGACGGAGACTGCACGAAGGAATATAAAAATAGTGAGATGTGAGAAAAGACTGAAGACATGGACGAAGAGAGCTTGATAAGCTGGGACTGAGGTAAAAAACGGAGGACAGAGGAACTGGGAAGACTGATAGACAAACACAAGGGCAAGATGAAGAACAGAGTTAAACGCCAGAGAAGTCGGGAGTTGCGCGAAGATGAGAAAGGATTAGAAAAGAAAAAACTGTTTACAGAAACACCAAAACAAAGAGAAGGAATTACAAGATGAGCTGGGGACGTTGAAAAAGAATTAGAAAAGAAAGCTTCTGGATTACAGGAAACACGATAACAAAGAAAGAGGATTACAAAACGAGCTGAGGATGTTAGAGAGGAAAGAAACGAGAACGGAGAATGAAACGTAAGAACCACACTGTACAAACGAACAGCTGGAAGCAAAAGGCAGATTAAAGAATGAGATGCAAGAAAGAGTAATGATGGAAAACGAATAGACAGAAGAAGGAAATCGATCAATGGAAGGAAACCACGAGATTGCAGAATGAGAACAGAAAGAGTACTGAAGAACAAGGAATGAGACAGGAAAAGAAAATCGTGTCAGTTGAAAGAAATAATGAGATTGCAGAACGGAGAACAAGAAAGACAGTGGAATAGAAAACTGAAAGAGTATGAATTTGAAACTGAACGAAAAAGAAAAAATAAGTTGGAATACGAGGAGAAAATGAAGGAGCAAAAATGAAGCAGGAAGGAGAAATCAGGAGATTGAAGACCACAACGAGATGGAAGGAAGACGAGAGGAAAAAATGGATAGAAACCAAAAAGAACATGAAGCCGAGGTTGACAATGAAAGAAAAGGCAAGGCTGGAGTGCGAAGAGGTAGACAAAGAACAGGAATGAAACACAAAAAGGAAATTAACCACATGAAGAAAACCATGAAACTGCAGAAGGAAGACAGGAGAAGAAACAAGGAAGAGTAATGAGACAGCAGCAACTGAAACACAAGAGAGATTAACCAAATGAAGCAAACCATGAAACTGGAGAAGGAAGGACACGAGAAGAAACAAGAAGAGGAATGAGACAGCAGCAAATGAAACACAAGAAAGAAGAGATTAACAAATGAAGCAAACCATGAAACTGGAGAAGGAAGGACAGGAGAGGAAGCAGGAAGGTAATGAGAGCAGCGAATGAAACACAGGAAGGAAATGAGCCAATTGAGAGAAACGATGAGATTGGAAAATAGGAGCATGAGGAAGAGTGGGAGAGAAACAAAAACTATACGATTTGAAATTAATGAACTGAAGGAGAGAATGAAATTGAAGTCCGAAGATGGAAAAACTCCAGAAAGAAACAGAAACTAACAAATGTATAGAGATGCGGAAGAAAGAGAAAATAGAGAGAGACTGCATGATAATGACGGGGTTAAAGGAACAGAACACACACACAAGAATAGTGGAGATAATGGGGTGAGCTTGCGGACTGGGTAGAACCGGTGTGAGCAGCTGGAATGGCCGCCTCCAGGAACGAGGGAGGAGTATGCCCCCTTGAGGCGAATCACGACCAGGTGGGTTCGGTCTGCCAAGCGGAGTTGAAGGACGAGTGTGTGGATAGGTGCACGTGTAGCTTGGGGTATAGAGGCCCGGGAACCCTTGTGGGGACACGAATCCCCAGTGTGGTTGTGGCAGGGTGTGTGTTTGCGAGTGTGCGGAGATGCGTGCTTTCCAGCACGCATGGTGTGAGTGAGACCCCTGTGCAAGTGGAAGGTGGGTGTGAGTGAGAGGGTCCGTGTGAGGGAGACCGTGTGCGTAAGTCTCTGTATGTGAGGGAGATGTCGGTGGCATGCGGAGCACGCAGCCGCGTCTCCCGTGTGAGTGTGTGTAATGGAGTATGTGCGTCGTAACACGCAGTGTGCGTGGTGGAACCGAGACGACGGCGACAGAGGGACAAAGCCGGGTAGCGCCGTAGCTGTTGTGGGGACCGTGCCGGGTTCACCCAGCAGCGAGCGCGCGTCCGTGCTGTGGCAACGCACGAGGCCCCCACGTGCTCGCTTGCGGAGTGAAGCCCGGTCCGGAAACGCCAGCGGTGGATTTGCCGATCCGCGGACGGACAAGTTAGGCAGGACAACGAATTTGACTGGACGGGTTCTCCACGCGAGCTTGTGTTAAGCTCCAACGGGCAGAGCACAGTGTTCGCGTGGGGAGCCCCTCGGAGTGCAGGGTTGCTTTTGGGGGTGCGCAGTGACGTCAGCTGCACGTGGGTTGGAATCCGGCAGGGAGGGTGAATCCCTGCCGGATGGTACCGTCCAAGAGGACGAGGTGCGCGTGCAGCTGCTGACGTCATGAGTAAGGTGCAAAGTGCGCAGGCTGTGAGTTGCCGCGCTGGTGCGCCATAATTGAAAGACAAAATTCACGAAAGCAAGCCTCGCTTTCGGGTGAACAGGATTCCCTGGGCAAGGGGTGAAAGACCCCTTACCAGGGCCAGGATGGAACTAGCTAGGGGAAGGGTTAGCTTAGCTAGACCGGCTCCATGGGGCAGGGGTAAGTCCTCATGGGGCCGTGGAATGGATTAGGTAGAGGATTGTAGTGAGCGTTAGGATGGGAAATAATTTTTAAAGATTTGGAACGGTGACAACTTTGGATTGTAGGAGGGACGTAGCTTAGCTTACGTAGTGTTAATGGAACGTGCTGTAGTTTAAGGGATGACGTGGGAGCACGAGTTAGTTAGGGGATGTAGTGAGCAGGATGGCAGAGATTCAGCGATGTGTGTTGTTGGAAAGTTGTGAGGTGAGTACGTGATGAGTGTGAGGCAGCGGTCTGTGTGAGTGGAGCGAATGTGGAATGCATGGTGCGATGAGTGATTGGGGGGAGGAGTGACTCCCGCCCAAGGGACCCGGGGTCAGTGTAGAGTGAGTTAGCTGGTTAGTTAAATTGACAAAATGGAGGTCGTTTTGCTGTTGGTGGAGTTAGGCTCGGAACCTATTGGAGGGTGCAGGAGCCCTGTTGACGGGCTGGGAGCGTGGCTGCGAAGTGAGTATCGGCTGATGGTACCCCGGGCACGGGCTAGTCGGCCGTGGTAGGCCAAGCCCATGGGGGCCGGGTTAGCGTAGTGGGCACGGGTGCGCCGCTTGGTGCGGGGCCCGGAGCGCCGTTGGCCCGTGGGCAGTGTCGTGGGCACGGGTGACCCTCGGAAAGGGCCGCGGGCGCCAGCCTGCCACGTGTGCGCTTTCAGGGGAGTTGCCATGGGGGCAATCCCCGGTGTTTAGGAGCTGGTAGGCTCGGAGGCGAGTGTAGTGCCCGGGGGTGCCATTTTGGAGATTCGGCAGAGGTCGTGCCTGCCAAAGGGAGCCACGCGTCCCAGCCACGAAACCGGTGCAAGGGCACGAGGGAAAATTAGAGGGCGAGGCCCGAAATTTGAGTGACACCAACACAAGGCGACGGGAATCTGGGTTTTTAGAACCATAAATTAAGCGAGAGGCGCTTGTTGAAAGCCCGGGTAGTTAACAGTTAAATGGATAGGGTAGATTAGGAAGTGTACCCCTCCGCACCATCCATCCCTTCGCTCTCGTTGTGGGCCGCTGGACCCACTTTGGGTTAGAGATCGCTGAGATCTGGGGAGGCCATCTTGAGCTTGGTTGGGCTCGGCACAGGACGCTAGCTCTCCCTTATTCCCCTCCGGGAAGGGAACGTAGGGGTTGGGAGAAGGCTAGGTGACAGAATAGGTTAGCCGAACAAGGACGATAAAGGGGTTAGGGGACGATTTATAGTGGGAAGAGGTGAAAATAAAAACAACAACAAAAAAAAATAAGTTGGGGCTAAATTGGGTTTTGCAAATTAAGGGGTGGGTATGGACAGTGACAGGCAAAGGCGATAGGTGGGAGGGAGACAGGTAGGGTAGGTCCGAGTCCACCTTCTGTGTGGCAACACCACCGACTCCCTCCACCAACTCCCACTGCAAGGCAAAGGCTGGCCAACTTCATCGTCTGCGGCTGTTGCTGCGGGCCTGTGCCGCCAACTTCATCGGCTGGTTGTTTTCTGCAAGGCCTGTGCCGGCCGATCGTCTGCTGTGTTTTGCTGCAAGGCCTGTGCCGGCCGGATCGTCCGACGCTGTTTTTTACTGCAAGGCCTGTGCCGGCCAGTTCGTCTGCCGGCTGTGTTTGCCTGCAACGGCCTTTCAGCAGGCTATGTTGCTTTACCTTTGCCATGTCATGCCACTGCCCCTGTTCACCAGCCCCGTTCAATTTGCTTTGCACCCCCTGTTCATTTCCATGCGCGCCAGGATCCGCAAGCAACAGTTTGCAATCTGCAGGAACTGTCCTGTTGGCAGCTGCAACACGGGCCTGTCAGTGGCGCCCGTGCACCGGTTTCCTTTTGACTCTCCTTTTTCCTGCAGAGTCCATTGATCCTGGGCCATGGTTAGTGTAAAATTAAAGGTTAAGGTGTTAAGTTGTATTGTAAATATGAGTGCGCCCGGCATGTATGTGTTAGCGCCCGGCAATTTTATTTAAGTCGTCTGTGTGAGTGAGTTTGTTTAGTTAGTTACTCAGCCCTCAGTTATTTTTTGGGACACGAATACCATGAATGTCGCACTCAGGGATCCGTAGGTAAAACGTACTAGGGAGAACTACACATGATGGCACACGATAATTTGACGACTCGGGACGAGTCTGTAAAAGGGGAGGGGGTAATGTTACGGCTCTGAAATTCGCAAACACCATAAAGGTCCCGTAGGTGATAATATTTCTTAAGTACATGTGTAGTTAGCCCAAACCCATTGTATAGAGGGAATTAATGTGATTCATTCGGGCTGCGATCCTTTGAGTTAGGCGTTTTCTGTTCTACCTTTGTTTTGAGCACCCACGCCAACAACAACAACAACGCAGCACCAAAACCTACCTTCACCACTCGCTGCCGCACAAACCTCACATCGCCGCCATTCCAGGCAGCTCCATGGCCATCGGACACCGCGAAAACCCTCACCACCTTCTCCTACGGCCATTCCCCGCACCACTGTGGACACCGAGCGCGGGCTATCTTCAGCGATACACGCGAGACGCGAGTGCAGATGGCGGGTTTCTGAGGAGAATTCGGATCAGGAATGATACACGCCCACATCTGATCCACCCAATCAGAAAGCGCGGCGCGGCTTGCCCGCCTCCAGACGCGCCTGACGAAAATCGCATATGCAAATTTGAGGATCAGGAATGATACACGCCCCCTTTTTCTCCGTCCAAACGGCGAGCGTGGCTCCGCCCCTGAGGTCGTTTGGATCCGAGAATTTGCATATGGTGGGTTCCCGAAGCCAATAAAAAGGCGAGCGCAGTGAGTCGATGGAGCATGTATCGTGGAGTGAGTCGAGTTGGCGAGATCGGTGAGAGTGTCGGTGGGCGGAAGTCGGGAGACGGACTCGAAGCAGAGGTGGGGCAGACGGCTGCGAGAGCGAACGGCTGCGGAGGGCGATCGGCTGAGGAGGACCTGGAGGCTCGGACGACGAGGTCGCGTTGAGTCGAGCAAGCCAGCCATACTCCCTCCCCAGAGCATCAACAATCCCCTTTCCCCGCGCTGAGAGAGGCGAAAGGGCCCCGTTCCACACACCAGCAGGTGGCCACGGAACGCCGTGCAGCGACATTCTGCGGCTCGCCACGAGGCGCGCGGTAGGACCCTCCGGTCTCGTGGACCTGGCCGCTCATCCAGGTTCCACGCGCATTAGGCCCACGGGCCAGTCTGACTCCCTTGCCTGTGAGGGTCTTTTCTTTGCTTCGGTGTGAATGCGTGTTTGTGGCGCCGTGTCTTGTAAGGTAGTAACTGTATAAGTGTCCGTGTGTCGTGTAGTCGGTTTTAACTCCTTTATATGTGCATTTCTTTTGTTCTAGGTGAATATGTGCAATTGCTTATTGTGACTGTAAATACATGCTGTTTGTCTTTACGTGTGCTATATGTGTGCTCCGCGTGCCGCGGAATAAATGTGCATTGTGTGAACTGTTTTCCCGTTTCGCTTCGTCTTTTCTTCATGACCCTCCATCCTGCTTCACGTAAAGGGTTCGTAGTGGGTGCAAAACGCCCGGTAAATAATCTGAACCGTCCGAGGTCGACGATAACACCGCTCGTTATCCCGATAGTACGGAACGGCCCGCCCAAGCGGCTCTTGTCCGAGTCGACCTGCGGCGAGTACGATCGCCCGGTTTACATCCCGCGTGGTACTTAGGTAGGTCGAGTTTGGCGAACAACCCTATCCTACGCGGGTGGCCGATTTGCACGATTTGTGTGAGTCGAAAGGCCACCCGTGACTGGATCCCGCGTTAGCCCGGAGGGTCACGACTGAATTGTCCGTCCGGTGGCGAGGCGGTCGCGGTTCGAGTCGCGTGGCCGATCGCACGCCGACGGGCGCGAATTCGCAACAATATATATATATATATATATATATGATATATTTGTGTTACAAATTGCCAGACCTTTAATTTGATATGCTACATGCTTTGCTTTATAACAATATTTGAAACTGGTAGTTGCAACCGAAACAGCGATAATGGTATTTTAGGGGCCACATTAAAAGCCACCAAAATGTACCAAAATGAAAAACAAAAATGGCACCATGATTTTTCTGATTCTCAATGCATCTGTCTGCAATAAAATCCATTGCAAAAATATTATCATCCAGTGCCCACGGTATTAGAGTTTCATACATATGCTTCTACACTAATCGCAAGTGTTTAGTAATACTTGGCCTTTGCATTCCTATTTTTAGAAATGCTGACCCAGCTGTGAACTGTCGTTTTGGTGTTTCACGGGCATGGTGATTCGTCAATGTGTGTGCCGTCCCTCGGATGGACGTTGAACTGGATGTCCCGCTGCCAGCATTAGCTGGTAGATTTTAAAGATCCCACGGTGTCCTTCATGAAGAGTCGGCAAGCTATCGCCGGCACAAGGGCCAAATTCCAAATTCCTGCCGTAACCTTAGTCGAACATCAGGCATGGCCAGCCAGTTTGTGACAGACTTGGATCAAGCTTCCCCTAGCCAACCCCACAAAAACGTAGACATAATTGTGACCGTTAACGAAGAATATTCCTATTTTCAGAATATGTAGCGGAATCACCAGCACCACCAATTATTTAAAAAAAAAACTTTCTACACTTAGAACCTACCAGTGTTCTTTTGTTCAGCTATCAATATAATTTGTCATAGCGTTGGAGCTGGAATGCAGATGTTGCAGGAAGTGAACAAGTTATGAAGTTTCACTTTTGTTTTCTTTGCTTTTACATTGTTACTTCCACCACCGAAAGTGGACGAAGGTTATGTTTTCACCCCGGTCTGTTTATTTGTCTGTTTGTTTGTGTGCAGGATATATCAAAAAGTTATCGACGAATTTGGATGTTACTTAGTAGACAGGTTGAGTATGTGACAAGGACAAATCTATCAGATTTTGGTGAAGATCCGAATCCGGATCCGAGAATCTTTTAAGTGATTCTTCACCATTGACAGATGGGGCCAAAAATGATATGCAGTGGCCTGTAGAAGTATTCACCCACCCCCCCCCCCCCCCCCCCCGACCCCACAATGATGCCGCATTTAGATGGATTATGTAAAAACAATTTTTCAAAATGAACTTTTTATTCATAAGTGAAGAGATCAAACTAAACACTTGTAATTGAAGGAGGTTGCATGTCAGGGATACCTGTAAAAAAACATGTACAAATCAACATTCACTGGTTGTAAAACTATTCAGCCAAGCATGATGGGGATTGTCGATGGACTGCAATCTTCAAGTCTCACCATCAATGTTCAGTTGGGTTTAAGTTACGACATTGACTGAGTGACTGAAGAACATTTATTTTATTTTTATTCAGCCACTTCAGTGTGGCTTTAGCTTTGTGCTTCAGATCATTGTTCTGATGAAATGTGAATCTCCTACCCAGTTTCAGATTTATGGCTGACTCAAGCAGGTTTTCATCTGATTGGTTTTCATCAAGGATTCTCCTGTACTTTGTATCGTCCATTGTCAATTCTCTCCTGACAAGTCCCTGCTGATGAAAAGCAGCCCCATAACATGTTGCTGCCCGCACCATGCTTGACAGTAGGGATGGATGGTGTTGATTGGGTGATGTGCTGTGTGAGGCTTATGCCAAATGTAACGCTTTGAATTTAGACTAAAAAGTTCAAAAAAATTTTTTGTCTTGTCTGACCACAGAACTTTTCTCCATATTCCTGCAATATCATTAAGATGCTTTTTCGCAAACTCTGTGCAAGCTTTTAGGTGCATCTTTTTCAGTGATGGCTTATTTCTTGCTTCTTCTTCATAGAGAGCAGCTTTATGAAGGGAACAGGATATTGTTGATTGATGAGCACTGACCCCCATCTCAGATATCGAGCCTTGCAGATCTTTCAAAGTCATTGTTAGATTTACAGTGACATCCCAAACCAGTTTCCTGCTTGCCCGGCTGCTGAGTTTGGATGGGCCAACTGATCTGGGTAGAGTCTGGGTGGTATGATACGTCTTCCACTTCTTAAAGATGGAATTCATCGGACTCAAAGGGAAAATGAGTGACATTGAAATCTTCTTATAACCCTCTCCTGAACAGTGCTTCTCCACCCATTTATGTCTAACTTCTTTGGTAAGCTCCTTGGTCTTTGCTTGCCTTGTTGGTTGACCAAGTGAGTTGCACCTGAAAACTCCTTAGATAAGTGGGGGAGCTTTTCTTTTTTTTAAGTTAAATCACTGAATACATACAGGTGAAAACTATTATACTTATTTTGTAACCTTTCAAATAATTTGCTCCTGAAGTGATTTGGGGTTAATTAGGCAAAAGGTTTGAATACTGTACTTATGCAACTGAGAATCATCTGTTAATTTAAGTTGTTCACATTTTATCTGCATTTTTAATTTTTTAGCTTCATCACTTTGGAGTAGTTTGTGACGACTCAATATATTAAATTTTATTTGAAATAAACTCAGGCGGCATCAGAATGTGAAATGTTTGAAGGAAGGGGTGGGGGTCGTGGTGGTGAATACCTTTGCAGGCCACTATATATAGCATGATATTTAAAAAAGTTGTTGACAGATTGACAAAACTTGGTGGATGAGTTGGTTTGGTGACCAGAACAAGCTGATTTTAGATTTCGGTTAAGGTCCAGATGCATATCCGGCCTATCGGTGGGACACAAAAAGTAACCAGTTCAGCCTGGTGGATGCACTCCACCGAGTGTCGTCGTAATTCTATATACGTTTCCCATTTGCAGCAACTGAGGCAAAAAAAAACCTTCAATTTAATTTGCTTGAAGAAACAATATGTCGGTCGCTTGAAGCCGTGATGCATATACAGTAATCCCCGTTTCTCGCGGGGGTTACGTTCCAAACCTCCCCGCGCTAAGTGAAAATCCGCGATGAATGACGCCTCAAAAAAATCGACTCGTCTGGTCTGGTCGGTTTGGGAGTGATTGGTTTGAGGGTGCCGAGATCGACTCGTCTGGTCTGGTCGGTTTGGCAGTGATGGGTTTGAGGTGCCTAAGATCGACTCGTCTGGTCTGGTCGGTTTGGCAGTGATTGGGTTGAGGTGCCGGAGATCAACTCGTCTGGTCTGGTCGGTTGGGCAGTGTTG
>CM068962.1:109391977-109409521 GCA_035128595.1 Eptatretus atami | reverse complement strand
ATAATGAGTCTTAATGAGTATGAAGTTCATTAGGACCAATTCATCTTCAAAGTCCTGAAACTCCAAGAGTATTGGTAGTTTTTGCTTTTTGTATGGAAAAATGCTTCTATGGAACATCATCAACACCTTATCGCAGCGTTTTTTTTTTCTTCTGAATTTTTGTCCAGGATTAAAGATAATGAGTCTTAATGAGTATGAAGTTCATTCGGGCCAGAATAAAAAAACACAATGAATGTTAAATGTTAATGAATACGAGGTGTGTTCAAAAAGTATCCAACCTTAATTTTTCGTGCGTAAACAAATGAAGCTAGGGAGGCGTGGTTTGGTGCAGCTGTATGTAGGCGATCCTAATCGTATGCGTGAATATTTTCCCGCCTGCAGAAGCTGTCAGTCGCCGACAGAACGCATGAGTGAGAGTGTAAGTGAGCGCCGTCGGATTTTCGTTTTGACAAATGACGGAAAAACTTGAAACAACGCTACTGCATCAAATTTTGTGTAAAGCTTGGCTATTCCAAGTGGAACGATCCGCAAGATTCAACGAGCCTTCGGGAACGAAGCAATGGGCACCACACAGATAAAAGAGTGTACATCCGCTTCAAAGATGGTCGCACATCAGTGGAAAGTGAGAGCACGTTCTGGTAGGCCCTCAACATCCCGAAATGAGATCGTCATTGACCAAGTGAGGACCCTGCTGATGCAGGATCGTCGAATCACGATCAGAGAACTTGCAGACGGGCGGCGTCAGCATTGATCCGTTCATTCTCATTGGACTGAGGATTTGGCTTAAGGAGAATCTCAGCGAAGTTCGTGCCAAAGCTGCTAACGATCGAGCAGAAGCGACTCCGTTTGGAGATCGCACAGGACATGCTGGAGACTGTGAAGAGCGATTCCCAACTTCTTCAACACAGTGATCACTGGCGATGAGACCACAGTGGTCTGTCATTTTGTCAAAAACGAAAATCCGACGGCGCTCACTTACACTTCCTCACTCATCGGCGGTCTGTCGGCGACTGACAGCTTCTGCAGGCGGGAAAATATTCATGCATATGAATTATGATCGCCTACATAGTGCACCAACACGCCTCCCTAGTTCATTTGTTTACGCACGAAAAATTAGGTTGGATACTTTTTGAACACACCTCGTATATCCAATATCGATGAAGTTGGAACTACCAGGACCAGGTATTTTTGTATATATCTATAATCTCCAGCAATCTGTGTGTGTGTGTGTGTGTCTGCCTGTCTGTCTGTCTGCTGTCTGTCTCTCTGTCTGTGTGTCTGCATGTGTGTGTGTCTGTTGGACCGCAGTTTCTCGACGACCGCCGTGTCCGATCGGATTGAAACTTGCCAGGAATATTGCCGGGGCCCGCGGATGTGCCTTTTCGAGGTTTGATATCAATCGGACGAGCAGTTCCCAAGTTACGGCCATTTATCTGTTGACCAATGACAAGATACGGTGCTATGATTCACGAATGATGTCACAATTAATGTTTTTTATTTATTTATTGCACGATTGACGGTCCCGATCTGATTGAAACTGCCAGGAAATCGCTGGGACCCGCGGATGTGCTTTTCGAGTTTGATATCAATCGGACGAGCGGTTCCCAAGTTACGGCCATTTATCTGTCGACCAATGACAAGACACGGTGCTATGACATCACGAATGACGTCACAATCAATGTTTATTTATTTATTTATTTGCACGGTTGACGGTCCATCTGATTGAAACTTGCCAGGAATATTGCTGGGCCCGCGGATGTGCCTTTTGGTATGACGTCACAATACAGAGGAGTATGTGCCTTTTCAAGTTTGAATTAATGTCTGTTGTCTTAATATTAATATTAGTCTGTGTGTTGAGTGGGGGGAGGGAGAGGGGGGTGTCACAATTCAAGAGAGGGAGGAGAGTTATATAGATTTATCTATCTATCATTATAGATAGGTGAGAGAGAGGGGTGTCACAATCAAGAGAGGGGGAAGAGAGGGAGAGAGAGGGGGGGCAAGAGGAGGCGAAAGGGGGGGCGAGAGAGAGGGGGCGTCACAATTCTATTCTTCTTCGTTTGATATGACGTCACAATTTACAGAGGAGCGAGAGAGAGAGAGAGAGAGAGAGAGAGGGGTTGATATGAGACGTCATATGAGAGAGGGGTTTGATATCGTTTGATTTGATTCAATTGATTTGATTTGATTCAAGTTTTGATATCGTTCTTCTTCATCCGTTTCAGCTGTTTCGCAGGTTTGCCCAATTCTGGCCATTTATGATACGGTTGGTCCGATCTAATTGAAACAATGCCTCAATCCAGTCGGCGTTTACATGTACAGGCACGCGAGAGCGAAGGAACGGCCTGTGTGGTTGTTGTTTCTGGCACGCGGTTTGAAAGTTTTTTTTATATTTTTTTTGCATGTACGGCCACACACGTACGGGCACGGGCACGCAACTACGGGCCCGCACTAGTTAGTATAGATTTAACCATGGTCCCGATGTGGATGTGGGCAGTTTTCCAATTCCTGAGTGCAGAAATAGTGACATCCATAAATGTATGGATGAAGTGGAATTATGAGTTTGACACCTATGTTGAATCTTTTTGGGGTAGTAGGTCCATTCTGTGAAACAAGTGAAAACAAATCATAGCTGGGGGGAAGTGGTGAAAGATTCGGGTTAGACACGACGCTCTGCCCAGTCTGTGAAGCTAGTCTTCAGGCGTGATATTGAGGCACAACGGTTTTCGAGAGGGATCCTGCTAGTATAGTATATCAATATGACCATGCACAGGGATGAACAAAAGCAGCTCAAGCTGCAGGATACTTGCTGCAACCATCCAAAGCCAAGTGTTGTGAAAGAATGAAACCTACAATGTGTTACAATGTTTTTAGATCCTCGTGTAGGATCTCTAAGTCTTCCTCACGTTGTTGTTCTTCATCTTCTTCTTGTGGACTTTTTTGTTTCACAGCACAGTTTTCATCGAAACTTCCTGAAATTTATTTATATATGTAGAAATTACCCTGTGCAGACAGTAACCATCTCCGATTTTGAAAATTCCTCCTAAAAAAAGTTATGACGTCAAAATATCTCCGCTAATGGAAATCGTCCTAAAAAATTATCCCGAAAACTGGGCAAGCTTTTGAATTCTGTTTACGGGAATCGAACAGGGCATTAGCAGAGATGAAATACCGCACATATGATACATCACTATGACGTCATATCAATTTTTATTGACGTCATTCCTATTTTTGACTTTTTGTTTGACAACCCAGAGTTTCATCGGATCTTCGTTGAAACTTGCCATGCAATTGCAGGAAAGCTCCACGCACAGGCAGTAACCATCTCCGATTTGGAAATTCTTCCTAGAAAAAAGTTGACGTCATAATATCGCCGCTAATGGAAATCGCCTATACCATTATCTCCGAAACTAGGCAAGCTGTTTGAATTTGTTTGCGGGCATCAAGCCGGCATTACACAGATAATTTATCGCA
Source organism: Eptatretus atami (assembly GCA_035128595.1). Classification (NCBI taxonomy): domain Eukaryota; kingdom Metazoa; phylum Chordata; class Myxini; order Myxiniformes; family Myxinidae; genus Eptatretus; species Eptatretus atami. The sequence continues at coordinate 109,406,050 of CM068962.1, read as the reverse complement.
AACCTGATACATCACAATGACGTCATATTCGTTTTTATGACGTCATCATTAAGAGGATGAGGATCTAAGCTCATTTGAGCTTGTTTTATGTATGTACCATAAGTATGTACCACTCAAGGCCTTCAAAATTGGTTTGCCAGTCGTGCCCAAGAAGGTCCGTGATGTCCAGAATACTGAGCTCCAAATACATTTCATCAGGGAAAATATGCACCGAGAAGTTCCCATCAGGGCTCAAAATGTCACTTTTTTCGTTCACCATGACCTCTGTATAGAATAAATGGCAGGATTTCAGAGTTAAACTTTTTTGCATGAGGTCAAGCATGTTGTCCAAAACCGTATAGAAATCGAATGAGCGAAATCCATTTCTGAGCATAATTTGTCGTCTCAGCTTGCAGCCGAAATGGGGTTGTTGTTGTCTTTGCCGGGAGTCTTGGTCCTTGGAGGAGGGTGAAGGAATGCAAATTCTCTATGTAAATGTGTATCGTGTAGCGCCGCTCCAGGTAGGGGAGGGTATTACACGTCTCCACCATTTACTTCACATTATTCCTGTCCAGTGAGGTGTTTTTAATTATAAGCAGTGGGTATGTTTTTCTTCATGCACGTAACCCGGGTTATTATTATTATTATTTTTTTGCCTGTACAGAGCTGTCACTTGCCTATACACCGCCCAAAAAAGGTTATGCGTCAGAAGAACGTGGTTCATGCTTGGAACAACATCGCTTGTAGGGTTGGGTACTCTGCTAATATAAGTAACTCATTGATTATACTAACTGTATAAATTGTGACCCACCGATGTAGTAAGGCTTGCCATGATGTCGTGCCCACCTGAAATTCTACAAATCGCACTCTGCACATACACCGCCCAGTGTGGTTATTTCATCTTTGGTGTATTCTTTTTCGAAAATAGGCACACAGTGAAGTACGTACGTTTTATTACACGTAGTCTTCGTCGTTATCTCCTCCTTTCTTTCGTTACAGTGCAGGTACATTTACTTGTTTTGGGAAGACGCGTTGCCAAAGGAACGGCCGATATTATGAAACGCCCATATTTTTACGACACGCCCATATTTTTACGACACGCCAATATTTTTATGACACGCCCATTCCTATGACGGGCTACGTGCTCAGCCAATGAGGAACGCGATGTTGAAAGCCCGTCGATTGAGGATCGTACTTTGGGCGTGTCCATCGGCGCGCAGCCGCGTCCAAACAGAAAACAGCCAAAGATCGAGTCGAGTCGAGTCGAGTCGAGATGGCGAGCACGATCCCCTTGTTACTCGTGGTTCTTCTCTGCGTTAATGGCCACGTCCATATTGGTGGGTGATGTCCATGTTCTGAGAGTTTCGTGCGCGGTTGGTCCTTTTATTGTCATGAATTTACAGGTGATCCTGTTTATTATTCGTGAGATTATATCGTTCCACCGATTGCTAGGTTTAGAGGATGGTTAAGAATAGTGAAGATGTAAACAATACCTGTAGCCTCAGGATAAATACCTGAGTTGCGTGTACGGTCACGTGATGGCACCAATGTTGTTTCAAAGTAATTAAAAGTAAAACTCCCAGTGTTCCCAACAAAGACTAATCCCTATTTAAATCCATCTCGCCGTCCCGAATTGCCGACAACCAGCGCAACGAAATCGCTTCCGAGTAAAAATACTATTGAGGGGGTGCTGCATCTCGGAGCACGGCACACTCAAATGGGGACGTGAAGCCGGCTGTCTTGTCTGCATTTAGGTCGTGACGTGACGGATCTCGTGGCGTAGCTCTATGAGACCATTATGTGCGGGGTCCCCTGGCGAAATTTCTCACCTAAAGATCAAACGGGAGGAGGGTGAGTTAATTATAAACGGATGTGGATGTTGTTGGATTAAGTTGATTCGAGGGAAGGGTTAATAAATTGATGGATTAAGTCGAGGAGGAAGGGAATAACAATTTGGGAATAAATGAGGAAGAGACGAAACGTGAAAACCAGCAAGTAGGAGGGTTGGGTTAGGAATGGGTAATGAGGGTAGTAAAGATTATGGGGGATGACAGGGGGTGGTGGTGATGGTGGTGCACTGCTTGATTAAAGCCCTAAAAGGAAGAGTGGAAAAGAATGGCTTCTGGAAGCTGGTTGCTGAGATGGGAGAAGCCAAGAATAAGAGTTGAGGCATGCAGTCAGCCTGGATTTTGGAATCCCAAGCAGGAGGGTGTTACTGGAAGAACGCGTGCACCTCCAAGTAGATCGCGAGGATCAGGAGCACAGAGAACAATATTGAGACAAGCAGTAGGCGGCGATGGGTCGCCGAGCAGGAAACTATAAGATATAGGCAAAATGGATGTCTATAGCGGATAGGGAATCACTTTTTTTTTTTGTATACTTTGTCGAGGCTCATATGAGAGCTAACACACAACGCACATCAAGGGGGCATGAGACAGGAGGGGAGGGAGTGGGAAGGACAAAATAGTGGGGAACAGAGACATTTGGAGATCTGTGGAAGGGAGAGATGGGACGGGGAACATGGGGAATAGAAATGGACATTACAGGGATCTTCAGGAAGGAAAGCAGGGAATTTGAAGGAGGTGGGCTTGGGTGGATATGGGGGTAAAAAGATCGAGGATTGATGGGGATGATAAGGTGGTGGTGAACAGCTGTTTGAAGGCCTGGAGGGAAGAATGGGAATGAATAGAGTGAGGGATTTATTCCAAAGGTGGAAAAAAGAGGAATGAAAGAGTGAAGGTGAGCAGTGATTCGTGATTTTGGTAGTTTTACCAGGAGGGGTTGTTGGCGGACCTTTGAGGCCTGCGGAAATGTGGTGGGACAATTCGCAGAGAGAGCAGGGGGCGAGGCTGAGAGGAGACGGTAGAAGACAGAAGACCACCGACCAACCTGTGTGATTGGAGTGAGAGGCCCAAAGACTCAGCCTCATTGCGGGAGATGCCAATGATCCGAAATGCCTTGGTTTCTACCGTGAAGCCGAGAAAGGTGGGAGGCAGGAGCACCAGCCCAGAGGGGAGAGCAGTACTCCATCAGGCTGCAGACAAAGCTTTGTAAGTGGTCAGGAGCTCAGGTGGGCCGAGGAGACCTTGCACGATGGAGGATTCCCAGTCGGCGACTGGCTTTGGAGGCGAGGTTTGAAATGTGGCTTTCCAGGAAAGGTCATGGCAGATAGTGAGACCAGAAGCTTGAAAGAAAGGACTTCTTCCAGAGGATTGTTGAGAAAGTGGATGGGGGGGTTTTCTAAACGGCCTCGAAGAGACATCGTGAGAGTGTGAGATTGGTCCGGATTGAAAGACATGTTCCATGTGTTGGATCAGTTTGTGATTTTATCCAGATCAGCAGTGAGCGAAGAAGCTGCTGCTTGCCGGTCTGAGGATGACCGATGGTACGGCAGAGGTGGAGTCATCAGCAAAGAGATATAGAGATTTTCCAGAGTCGGAGAGATCATGATGAAAACCAGAAAAAGAACAGGCCCAGAATGCTACCTTGGAGAACTCCAGTCTGGATAGGAAGGGGGATGAATAGTGGAGACTGGCTTAGACATGTAATGCACTTAATTTAGGAGAGGATAACTCAACTGTTTTATGCTAATATGACCCCAAGGAACAACTTGGGATGTGTGCCAAAATCTCTATCCGGGACGAACAGCCCGAAAATGACCACACCCTTTTTAAAATGACCAACACCTTTTTCATCGAAAGTGCTACTTCTGACATAGCTGTATCTTCTAAACCGTTGGAGCTACAGATTTCTGAGGTGCTCAAAATGTTCAGAATGGCCATGTTTATTTATTTATTTAGGGGTCAAATTTTAATTTGATATTTTTTATGAGAAAATGGCTAAAAACCGTTTTATTACCATACATACTGATACTGGAATTGCCATATATTTATTAACTTAAACTTCCGGACTTAGAGCAAAGTTAGAAGATTGTGTCATCTACTAGAGTTGAACTGACAATTTGGAATTTGAACAATACAAGAGTATTTTTTAAAAAGAAAGAAAGTGAGCATTTGATTAATATTGTTACGGCTGTGGAAATTCGCAAACACATTCAGGTCCCGTAGGTGAGGTATTTCTGAAGTACTGTATAGTTAGCCAAACCCATTGTTTAGAGGGAATTAATGTGATTCATGTGGGCTGCGACACTTTGAGTTAGTCGTTTTTCTGTTCTTCATTATTTTCGAACCAACCACGTTTCAACCTCAACCACGCCACCACTTCAACAACGCCAGCACCGCTACCTCACAACAACCACCACCATCTTCGCCACTACCCACACCAACGAACGCCATCCTCCCGGTCCACGTACGACGGTTTCCGCGTTGGAAACCGTCGAACGCGAGAAGGGAAAGAAGAAATCACCACAGCGAGGGCGCGCGGATTTTCCCGCCTGTTTTCCTCCTGGCCCGGGCAGGACGGATTCTCCTCGCCCCCCGCATGGCGCGGGAGGGGGGAACGAGAGGGAACGCCCCCTTCTCGAAGCGCCTCGAAGAGGGTGAGCCAAGAACGGGGCGGGGCGCCGGGGGATATAAGAGACGGAGGCGCAGGAGGCGTTCGGTCTCTCTCTTGTTCGGTGAGCTTCGCTCGTGCTCGTTCTTGTTTTGGTTCTCTCTTGTTCGGCATTGCTCTCTCTCTGGTGGTTCTCTCTTGGTGTTCTCTCTTGTTCGCTCTTACGCAGCGGTGCTCGGTCCGTGGCGTCGAGGGCCAGCACGGGCAGGACGAGGCACGCGGAGAGACCTCGCCGACACGCTCGAGCACGGAGTCACGGCCAGACGGGACCTCGTCAGAGGAGGTCGCCAAGACTCGAGAGCAGGGAAGTCGCGACTTCCTCATTTCTTTTGGGTTCTGTGTGAACGTGTTGTGTGGCGCCATGTCTTGGAAAGTAGTATTGTATAAGTGTTGCCGAGTGTTCGCGTTTAGTCGGTCGTAGCTCTGCGTTGCTTTCATTGTGTTGCTTTTGTCTATGTATTATGTATTTGCAATTGTGGCTGTAAATACGTGCTAATGTTGTGCTCTATGTGAGGCGTGAATAAATGTGCTTTCTTGTTGAATTGTTGCGCCGTTTCGCTGCATCCTTTCCTTTGTGGGTCTCCATCTTGCTTTAGCTAAAGGGTTTGAGTGGGTGCGGGACGCCCGAATTTAATCAGGAACCGTCGAGGGCGACGATAACACGCTCGGTTATCCTGATAGCACGAACGGATCGCTTAAGCGCCCGTGTCGAAGTCGACTGCGGCGAGGTGCGTGCCGGTTTACATCCGCGTGGGTACTTAGGTAGGTCGAGTTGCGAACAACCCTATCCACGCGGGTGGCCGATGGCACGATCGTGGTGAGGCGAAAGGCCACCCGTGGCTAGATCCCGGCGTTAGTCCGGGAGGTCACGACGGAATTGTCCGGTCCGGTGGGCGAGGCGGTCGCCATTCGAGTCACGTGGCGATCGCACGCCGGCGGGCGCGAATTCGCAACAATATAAAGAAATTGTATTTTCAATCATTTACATACATTATCAATGGAATGTTAACTTAAAATGAAAAATAAAAAAACAAACTTATTACTTTAGTAGGCAGCAGTATCTAGAGATTAATGTTCAAAGATCAGCAGGGAAATTGCCCAACCACACATACAACTTTTAAAACCACATTAATACTGTTTATGTGTCACGTAAACCAGGGTCAGGAACATGAAGAGTAACACAACAGAGTCCAGGTATGAGGATGATGAGCAGTGTTCATTCAGTGATAGGTTTTTACAACAATCACCTCCCTTGCATTTGCAGTACTTGCAACACTTGATCCCAGCTACCCTGCAGGAACACCCATTTTTGCGAGCACACTTGCCACATGTGCAGGGATTTGGCAGGCCTTTGGGTTTGGAGATCACAATCTAGGGACTAATAAACTGCCCTTCTTACAAACCCATAAGGCTCGGCATTCATAATCAGGTGTGCATCTCTAAATGGGGCTTGGACCACAGCTGCTGTTGGTATAGCCTCTATGGATATGTTTCCTTGCATTAGTTGAGGTGCAAGTGGTTCTCTCAAAGTCCATCTTGAGGGCATTGCTATCAAATGCAGTGAGACGCAGGTCGTCAATGTCTCCAGGTCTGTTGATGGTTTGAGACACTTGACAAGAATGTCTCTGCCATCTGTATTGCACTTTCTGCAAGCTGGGGAAAGTCAAATTCAGGATCAGAGAGGAATTCCTGGTTTGCGGACAGCATTCAGGGCTGCAGTTTAGTTGATATCTGCTGGTTGTATCGCACCCAGTCAGCGCATGGAGTGCTGGAGACACTTTGTGAGCTCGTCTCCCAGTGCTATGCAGATATCGTGGAGTGGTAATATTGATCTTTTACTCCTGAGTTGCGGACGAGCCAAAGCTCTTGGAGGCCAAGATCTCTCCAATTGACTGTGATGTGGTATAACAGGCACACAAGACATCTGTGTCACCTGATGACAGCGTCATGGATGTAGGTCCTGACCGGTGACTTAGAATGTCCTGCACATGGAACAAATCCTGTCATCAGCTTCTCCTGTGTGCAGTTGAGCCGAGGGAATGGAGAAGCACACCAGCTGACACCATCCATGCCTGTGGTGATAAACCGAGGTATAGAGGTTTGGTTCCGTGGTAATTGGTGGTGAGCCACTCAACATAGAATGCCTGAAAGCAGTTTGCTGATGGAAGATGACCAAAAGTCTCTAATACCACTGGACATTTTGGTTTTGGTGATATCACATCAAGGACCAATTTCTTTTGACTTCTTCTTCTCCCCCTCTCTCCATTCTTGATGCTGTCCTCTCTGTAAGCATCAAAACGATATGGATCTCATCACAGTTGTGCCCCTTTGGTGACCTAGATGTCAGGCAATAGCAAAGTCATGGAATGTCTTGACGGGCGAATCAAGCTTCTTTAAGGGGACTTTTCTCACCAAGGCCATGAAGTCGATAATGATGGCTGGGTTGTGGGGAGGTTTCTGGCCATTTTTTATCTATTGTGGGCACAATTCAGCAGCTCAGTCCCAAGTTGTGATTTGGTACTCTTCCTCAAGTAACCATCTTCGTCAACCAAGAAGAATGCAGAGTTGGTGATCTCATGCTTGAGTAGCTCCTCAAAGTGAACCCCGTGACTCCCATACTCGATAAACATGAGAGCTTTGATTGTCTCTCTTTGATGTCTGCTTTGGGAGCCAATTTCAAGTGGTATTAGGGGACGTAAACTTGATTTTGCTAATAGTTGAGTGTATCGATATCGACCTATTTTTGAGTCGATCATCGATAAAATTAGAACAAGCAGTGCTTGCCCTCTTGATACAGCAAACAACTTGTCTACATTTACATTGGTCACAATTTCTCCATGAGAACATTCTTCAGTGCTACCTGTCTTGTAGAGGACTGCATACCTTCAGGAGATACTCCTCTATGTCTTGCACCATCAACTATCATAGTTGCAGTACTTGGGTTGAAGTCGTGTGAAGTGAGAGTTCTTCGACATCATCCTTCATCTTCAGGAGGTCAACGTACTGGTCTTTTTTATGCTTGATAATTCCCCACAGAGCTACTGCTTCCTTCTTTCTGGTGACCCCAATTATCTCCCCACTCACTTTGGCAGGCCGATTGTAGCACTGCTCTAGCGCCTGGTCAAAGGGCACTCACTACCTTTCTTGGTGGTGTTCATGACAAATCCACCATTCATGTAGGAGTTGTAGAGGAGTGGGAACTTCTCCTTCAGTTGATAGCAGTCTGGATGGATAAGTCGTCTCACTCTCTCTCTCTCTTCTCTATCTCTCTCTCTCTCTCTCTCTCTCTCTCTCTCTCTCTCCTCCCGGATCTTGTAGCACTGGTGCTATGAATAAATCAAAGCAGGCTGAGTGAGTGATAATAGGGTGCATAGAGTGATAGACAATGGGGTACATAGATTTTAAAAGGGCGTGGTCATTTTCGGGCTGTTCGTCCCGGATAGAGATTTTGGCACACATCCCAAGTTGTTCCTTGGGGTCATATTAGCCTAAAACAGTTGAGTTATCCTCTCCTAAATTAAGTGCATACATGTCTAAGCCAGGTCCTAGACTAGAAAGACTCCATTTAGCTACGCCATAACCTTAAAATTATGCATATCAAATCTCATCCAGTTCCATCTCCTGATAACTACTCGGTATCCATTTGAATGAAAAGTACTGAAAATGCAGTTTGAAATCGGAAATCCCAAATTCGAGGGGTGCTGTGGCTGAACAAAGATCTAAATCGAAAATCCGGCTCAATCGTTTGTGCACAATGTATTCCAGACGATTAGTGTGAATTTTCATGATCACCGACCATAACCCTAGGAGGAGTAGCATTTGGCGCGAAGGCACCTCCAGCTCTCGCATATTATCGATTTTTGCAAAATTGACCTTGACCCTGACCTAAGCGAAATCGGTCAATATGTCCTGAGGTAAAGTTGTAGTACTCATTGAGTACCATGAACCTGCAAAGTTTCATTCACATCGATGCACTCACCTGTCGCTCGGGGGCCTTCAATTTTCGCAATTTTCGCACATACCCTAATTGTAGGGGGCGCTGTGGGTAAAGTATTCCATATATCACAAAAACCAGAATATATTTGATAGAGCATCACCTGTAGATAATTCGTGCCAAATTTCATAACCCTATGTGGGATAATGGCTTTCGGAATTGATTTCGCATGAACGGTACCGATTTTGAAGGTTTTTCGGTTGTTGCTAGGGAACCAAAGCGTCCTAGCAACATCACAATTCCAAAGCACTAGGTCATAGGATGTACCTCCACACCGAGTTTAGTCAAAATCGCCCACGTTTACTACCAATTATGCTGAGGACAAACGAACAAACATCCAAGCAAACATCCGAAACAAACAGACAGAATTACTGACAATAAGGGTCACTTATTTCGGCGACCCAAAATAGCGTGCGTGCGTGCTGCGTCTTGCAAAGTCAAAGATTCTGTGATTCTGTCTCTGTCTGTCTGTCTTCATCGATCACCAACAGGTCACAATTTTAAACCAATCTTCACGAAATGGTAGAGTTGGGCATAAGAAGCCTATTGATTTTGAGGTCAACATAGGTCAAAGGTCAACACCTTCGTCTGATTTCTAAAATCATCAATTTTCATCCGATTGTCTTGAAATTTGAACAGGATTTGCACATCGAGTCATTGAATTCAATCACCAATTACTTTTGAGGTCAACATAGGCCATAGGTCAACATCGGCCAAGGTCAACACCTTGATCAGATTTCTAAAATCATCAATTTTCATCCGATTGTCTTGAAATTTGCACATCGAGTCATTGAATTCAATCACCAATTATTTTTGAGGTCAGCAGTGGCCAAAAGGTCAACAGAGGCCAAGATTTCTAAAATTGTCAATCTTCATCCGATTGACTTGAAATTTGAACAGGATTTTCATGTTGGCTCACTGAATTCAACCACCAACTATTTTTAAGGTCAACCTTGTTGTCGGGATTTTGCAAGTATCACGTGCTATGCACGACGTTTTTCCATGTTCATGTCTTGGCTTCTCCCATCTTTCTTTGTTCTCGTTTAATGGTTTCTTATGTTATAAACATGGGATTTCCACATTAGTTCCTGTCATCGTGAGTGATCTGCTTCTTTGTGAACAACAAACAAGCCAACTTGAGTTCTTGTTTGTTTTTCCACAAGAGTGAGGCTCATGGAAGAGCAAGTTCAAATTGATAGAGAGGTAGTGGGGCAAACAATTGGGCACAACCAGCAAGGGGTTGGGATTGGAAGGGTCAGTGGGTGGTAATAAAGATCGGTGTTTTAGCATGTTTATAGATTTTGAAAAAAATTGAAGAAATAGCCATCAATGATTTTAAATTCTACTACGGCAGCCATTTTTGGGAATACACAGAAGTGTTCCGTTCATAAGCAGCTCGCTTACCACTCGCCAAGAACCTCTTGTAATCGCTTGCTCCACTTGCCAAGCGGCTTGCAAAGCGGTCGATATGGAACGGCTGGCTTGGAAAGCGATAGCAAACAATAGAAATGAAAACCATCCGCTTGCTAATGGAACACGCTCCTGTACTCCACTGAATTAAAGACAAACACTTTATTGATTTTAGAAGGAAATAATTGGATGGACCAGTGGATGCCCAGTCCATGGTTGGCACAGGAGAGGTCTTGGCTGCTGGCGAGGCCAAGGAGTTCAAGAGACTGAACCTCTTCCAGTGCCTCACAATGGAAATAGGCAGGTGGGTTGGTTTGACGATCGTTCTGGCGTGACAGGACGAGACGGTGAGATTTTCTAGGATTGAAGGACATGTTCCATTGTCAGATCAGCATCGAATCGATTCCAGATCAGGAGCGAGTGAGGCATCTGCAATGCTCCTTGCAGTGTGACGCAACGATGGCGTTTTGTGCAACACAATGCGAAGTCATCTGAAGAAAGGAAGAGAGGGTTTTCTAGAGCATCAAAGAGATCATCTACATAGATGAGGAACAAGACTGAGCTCAACACACTGCCTTGGAAAACTCCACCTCCACTTGGAGAGGTGAGGAGAGGGTTCCACTGATAGCAGCTCATTGATCATGCAAGTGGAGGAAGTTAGAATTCCTTGAATGCCACAGCAGAGAGCTGGTAAGCAAAGCCGGATACAAGACTGTCGAATGCCTGAGATCGATCCAGGGGAACTGTGCTAACCCCTTCATCGATATTTAGGGCTTCCATCCTTTGCTGAGAGAAGAGCGGCAACATATCCAGAGTTGAGTGATCGTGGCAGTATCCAAACTGATGGTCAGAGATCAAGCTGCTTGAAAACAGGAAAGACTTGACATCAGTGGCAATGATTGATTGATTGATTGACTTTCTTTGTATTTGGAAGTTAGCTCATTGATCTGCAGTCGATAGTCTCTGTTTGTGCACCCATCTTGAAGATTAGTGATGTTTGCTAACTTCTTAGCTGGTGGGAGGTGGCAAAGGAGAAGGACAGGCTGAACAAGGGCAGCCAAAAAGGAAGCAAGAACATTGGCACTGATGCCTCGTCGTCGTCCTTCATACGCAGCACAAGGCTGCAGGGAGCATCGTTGACTGAGAGCACGGCTGTGCCGCAGATGGAATGCCCCTATTACCAGTACACTGGTACTCATTTCGCCAACCTCAGAAGGATGACAGGCTGAGTCAACCCCACCTGGTGTTAATTCAGTGGTTCGGCAGCCATTTTTTTAAACATAAAAAACCTTCAAAAATCTTATCCTCCAAAACGGCTGAACAGATCGAGGCGAAACTTTACAGGTATGGTCACTTGTCCATGAAAAACAAAAAGTTCTCCACCTATGACATCATAGGTCACATGGTTTGACAGCTATGATTTTTTTTGAAGAATAAAAATTGGAAAATCTTCTTCTCCAGAGTGGCTTGGCAGATCGAGGGGAAACTTCATCCACATGTAACCCAAGCCTTGGGGATACCAGGTTCTTCATGAATAATTGATGTCACATGGTTTGGCAGCCATGCTGGATTGAATGAAAATCTTTAAAAAATTCTTTCTCTTGAACCACTTCACCAATCGACATGAAACATCACAATTATGATCTAGTCTTCATGGGGAATATATGGTTTAAGTTTCAATGTGATCGGATGCATGGTCTGGCAGCCAGAATTATTTAATATTTTGAATCTGGGTTCAGGGATTTAAATCAAACTTGGTACAAGTATATACAGTATAATGATGTAATAATGTAGGCGGAGGCATATCTGGTGATGTCGTGATGTGATGTTGAAGAGTGCCATTCTAGTTTTACATGTTTTCTTGTGTCCTAGTAAGTACTGAAATGGGTTTTAAAAAAATATATATATATTTAAAATAATGTATTTATATAAATATCTCGTTAATGTGTTGTATTTTTTTTACTATTTGTATTGTATTTCACAAATTATATTTGGTGTCATTTTATGATCTTAAATAAAACTTGTTTTAATCTGCTAACTGTAGTTACCCGTGTTAGTAAATGTCTGACTAGTTGTTTTAATCCATTGACAAGTTCAGTGCTGCGTGTGGTTGCTCTCACGGTCCGAATTGTTACCTCCACCGCCGATGGTGAAGTAGGTTGTGTTTTCACCCCTTTCTGTCTTTGTTTATTTGTCTGTTTGTATACAGGCTATCTCAAAAAGCTGTGGATGGATCCGGATGAAATTTTGTGGACAGGTTTGGTGTATGACACGGACGAACTGATTAGATTTTGGTGAACATCCTAATCTGGAACTAGAGACGAGAATTATTTAATTTTCAAAGTGATTCGTCACCATTGAGAGATGGGGCCAAAAAAGATGTAGTACTGTATAGCAGGATATCTCAAAAATGTATTGGGCCCGATATGTTCTCGTGGATCAGGCATTACGTGGCGGAGGTATGCGCTCTACCGAGTGCCCTTCTAGTTTCACCTGTAACTGTACCATCAAATAACTTATTTGGAATGTTTCTGTCTAAGAAGGGCATCGTACAATGTGGAATAGAAAAGCATCTCGTTTATTAAATAATTTGGTGTGAGATTTATTATTTTTGATATCAATTTGTAATTCCAAAAGAGTAACTGAAGTGTGAGTTTGTGTGTGCTAAGAGCTTGATTAGGTCATGTGAAAATGTTTTTTTAAATGTCATTGTAATCTCTTGTTTAAGTTTTGTTTTCATGTAAACAAGTTAATGTAGCATTGGAAGTTGTGTGAAATAATAACAATCAGAAATAATTGCTTAATATAGTTTTAAAAAAAATGAAAATTAATTAACTCATCAAACCGGTCGTGTGTCATTCGTGTTTACCAGAAATGGAATTTCATTATAAATAGAGGGCCTGTGTATTGATGTGTGTGCTGGTGGACTCCTGTGTACATTCTGTGGTGGAAAGGTATTTCTGGTGTGTGTGGTTTCTTTTTATCCTCCTCCATCCCTCTTTATTTCTTTTTCTTTGTCTATGAAGGGGTGACTCTTGCAAATAGTTTTGTAAGGTTCATCTGGCTGCACCTGCATGGGTTTGAGGCTAGAGGAGTAGCAGAATGAACCCGAATCCTATCCAGGTTCTTCCTGATGACTCCATCTTTGTCTATTTGGGTTTCTCCTGCTACTCCAGTGCTGCATTTGGTTTTCCTTTTAAAATTCGAGTTCTTTTGGATATACATCATCATGAAGCGGATCAAATACAAACTCATCGTTAATTGCCAAGAACTCATGAATGAATCTAAAGATGTTTCCACACCTTCGTGTAGTTGTTACTTTATTCCTGCACATGTTCTGGACCCAATCAGACTCGTACATGTGCAGGAACAAATTTACAAAGAAAGGGGCCAGGTCTGAACCCATTGGTGTTTCTACAGTTTGCTCGAGTATCTTGTTGCCAAATGTAAAGAAACTGTTGTTTAGGAGAAATCGAATACTTTCTTTGTTTTTTTTTTATTTTAACTACATGAATATTGATTTTCCTTCACAGACCAGTTTGATCTTTTTTGATTGACTTTAATATATACTTTATTGCCTCCTGCAAATGCTTTATCTACCACTCTGTCCAATGCAGTTATGAGCTTGTCATGTGGAAAAACCATAAGTTGATAAACATTTAGCTTTACCCGTGTTATTAATGTTGTGGATACTGTCGATTTTGGGTTTGGAATTAACACACACACACAACACAACACACACACACACCACACACACACACACACACACCACACACACACACACACACACACACACACGATGTATCTCCCTGCTTATTAGTCTTACTTCTTCTTTCACCAATAGATTATTTACAAAAGGATGCTTACTGCTTTCACCAATAGATGCAAAAGTCGAGTATAATTTCTCTTGCAGCCCCAGAACTAAACAAGATGCATATATATAATATATATGTATATACATATATATATATATATATATATATTGTTGCGGGCCGGGGGTCGGTGGCGAGAACGACCACAAGCTGGGGGAGGTTACGTCGTCTCCCACCAGACTCCCTGGAATTGTAGGCCGTCGCTCTCAGATAACTCCGTGAGCCGGCGGGTCGCTGAACCGACCGTGGACGCCAATATCTCAAGGTCTTTTTGTCTAGAACCAATTTACCTAATTAACTACGCGA
>CM068962.1:109360979-109376854 GCA_035128595.1 Eptatretus atami | reverse complement strand
CTTTTTGTATTTTGTTCCTCTGCAAACCAATGAAATACACATGTTGATCCCAAAATATATTTTAATTTCAACAATTTTCTGGAAGAATTAGTGCATTATTTGAAAAAAGTGCAAGGGTGCCAATATTTTTGGCCACCACTGTATATAACTTATAGACAGGATAGTCAGGTTAATATTGAATGTGTAAACACCTCTTGTTCATGGGTGGGGCCACGTGAGAACTTCCCATCACAAAAAGGCACACTTGTCACCCACTCCAAAAAGGCTGTCACGATCTATCTGGCCAGTGTGTGCTTGGCACGACAGGGTAATGTACTGTTGGGCCCGGAAGCCGACAATGGATTTACTTTTATTGGGGCCGTCCCACTAATGGGACGGCCTGGAGGAGGACTCCACCAAGAGGGTCAGAGGCGGAGGAGAAGAGAAGGACTGGAGTGTGAAGAAAAGGCCAGAAGGACAGAGGGGCCAAGAGAAAGGGCAGAGCAGGAGTATTCGTGCGGCAAAGAAACTCGGTGGAAAGGACAGAGAGGGTCACGATGACTGGTTCAGGGTGCACGTCCCGAGGTGCTCCTCGTGGTTGGTTTGTCTCATCTTTGGGCTCGCTTCATTGCTGGCTTCCATAATGGACTGCATCACCTTCCACCCTGCACATTGTGCCAAAGGAAAGTCCTCACCTGCAATGTGGCGCCGAGTGTGGTTTGTTTTATTTTTTTTCAGCCTTGTATACAAGTTTGACTAGTCCCTTCTCACTCTGCGTTTGTTGATCCGTATGGTTTGTTCTGAACTCTCGTCCACCTTTTTCCCCCTATTCATTACAAATAAACTCTTTAAATGGTAAAATGTCTTCCATCCATCTGCCTCCTATGCGTGTGCAGTCGATTTTGGTTTATTTGGGCGATCTTGGGGAACGGTAAAGTTGTAAATTAAAGAGTAGAATAATTGAACGCAGTCGTAATTAGAAACCGTTTGCCCATTAGCGGGATGAAAGATTCCAACGTAGACTGCCTGTGTTAACAGAGGCTGTCTGATGTGACAATATTGTTGTAGTTAGTGTTGGGCCGATGTCGGTGTCGGCAATTTTTCGGTAATCAGCCAATTGGAGTCTGTGAATTCCGATTACTGATTAAAACCTTGAGTAGTTCTCACCCTTGTTTTGTGGGAATTTCAATAAACATTCTAAAAGAAGCCGGTAGGCGACATGGCTGCTCGCTCTAGATGGAAAGCTGGCCGACGCGACTAGCCGATGTTCATGTCATGCTATCAATCAATTTAGCACAATAAATATGATTATCACAGCCTCTTAGTTTGCGCCCAGAAATCTGCCTTGTGAAATTTCAGGCACGTTTCCAAAGAGACTCTAACAAATGGCAGCCCTGGTAATTCCATTTATCTATTCGTTAAAGATTTTATTTTTTTATATGATACTGTAAGACATTCTCCTTGGGCACAAAAAAACCAGGTCTCTCGGAGGTCCAGTTTCGGAGGTATTGATTTTTTTGTACAGTCCACAATAAGTGTACGTGTACGATAAATTATTTTAGCTGTTGCTAAAGGCCCAGTCACCACTTGACGTTTTAGCCAACGTATGCCGATTTTTGAAAATTTGTCTAAAACGCTGGCACACGTTGAATACGTTATGGGTAGTTTTGATAACATTGAGAGCACGCTGGAAAACACTGCCATACGTCGTTGCACGCTGGCTTTAAACGTTGTACTTTTCGGTTGTCCTCAAATTTTTGCATGCTTGAAATTTCACGACGTATGCCGGCGTATGACTCACACGTTCCACTACGCTGGCCATAAGTTGTAGGCACGTTATGCGATCGTTGACAGACGTCAACCCATGTTACTTGTAAGTTAATCATAGGTTGAGACACGCCGAGGTAATGTTTAGCGTACCCGAAACTTATTCCTAGCCTATGAGTAACGTGTTGTAGGCACGTTACGCGATCGTTGACACACGTCGACACACGTTACTTTTAAGTTACTCATAGGCTGAAAGACGTCGGTATAATGCTTAGCATGCCTGAAACTTATTATAACCTATCAGTGACATGTTGCTAAAACGCTACGCGATCGTTGACGCACTTCGTCACTCCTTGCTTGAAAGTTACTTATACGTCGAATCATGCCGAGTTATTGTTTAGGGCAAAAGAGGCTTTTATCTAACCTATGAGTGACGTGCTTTGCACCTGTGTGTAACGCACCTCCGCCGCATACTGGCGTATGTAGACGTATTTGACGTTTACCGGACGACTACAGAACTTACGAACGAGTTCCAAACCTACAGATACCAGATAATGATGTATGGCAGCGATTAGGGGAATTGGTAAATAAAAAGGGGTTTCACAGGAGGAACCCGTCAGTGTTGCAGACTACATAGCGAGTACATGTCCATGACATTACGAGAGATGGAGTATCCGGCAACGATGACACTACAAAATCTACCTGTCCTCCAACATCAGCATACCCTCATATTTGGCACTGCACCAGTTGCGTGCCAATAGAACCGAGAAGAAGACGTGAACGGAGGAGAAGGTACTGGTGACACCATGGATCGGGATTTGATTTGCACCGATAAGATTTGCACCGATAAGACAGTTGATTTGACCGATAAGAACACGTTAAGTGTAAACAATTGCGATTGTTTGGCGCAAGCGTCTATTTTCAATAGTGGAGTTTGAGCGATTTAGCACGTTGAATAGAAACGCTTCAAATTTCCGAGCGCCAGCGTCAAAAAACAAAGGCGAGTGACAGCAATTTAAATCGTTCATTGTAAACAATTAAAATAGTTGAGTGGCACCGTTTAAAAGTCGTTGAGTGTAAAAAATCCAATTGTTGAGCGCAAGCGTCTACTTTCAATAGTGGAGTTGCAGCCATTTAAATCTTTGAGTGGCAGCCTTGAATAGCAAACCCCACGTCACCGGCAAAGATAAACTGCCGCACGATATGGATAAGTTAGGCTATCGTTGGCATAGGTTGTGAACGCCGGCTACACGATAATTATTCGTTGGTATACCGTATCTATAAGGTATCGAAGCGCTCTATGTACATTATAGTACTTGAGCATTTGTCCAACTCGTTATGAATACACCTAAAACGTAAAAACAAGCCATAGCTCATTGTTGAAAAACCCCAAAAAAATTAGCCGCGAAGAACTTCGAACAATGGTGCAAAGATGTCTCCTACCCGTGGACACGCGGCCACAAGGAGGATCCATCTCACCCACACCTCCCATCACACTCACCTACTACTGCACAATGAACAAACTACTACTAATACTGATACTGATACTGATACTGTTACTGCTGACATGGACATCGACTCAAAAAGGAGTCGAAAACACTGATGGGTTCCCCCTTATGAAGACCATTTTTATATACCAATTCCCCAAAACGCTGGGAACACATCATTATATGGCAGTTGTAAGTAAGAAACACGTTCATTTAGTTTTTTGTCGACCGGAAGACGTCAATGGAATACGTCTACATACGTCAATGTGCGTTGGGACTACGTAAAGAATTGGTTCAAAGCACGTCAAACATAAGTTAGAAATAAGTTTCGCGTAAAAAAGACATTACCACGACGTGTTTCGACTTATGAGTAGCTTACAAGTAGCCTTTGTCGACGTGTGTAAGCGTCGCCATATCGTGTGTACAACTTATTCCCATTGCATGCGGAACGTGTGTCATACGCCAAGTACGTCGTAAAATTTTGAACATGTTTAAAATTACTTGACGTACTCCACTTACTACGACGTATGATAGCGTACTTTAGCGTTTTATTCACGTATACCAAACTTACCCATACCGTATTCGACGTGCGCCAGCGTTTTAGACACATTTTCTTAGGTCGGCATACACTGGCAAGATCGCCAAGGTGTGACTGCGATGTTGACACTTCCATTTCTGCGGCGGTTATGATTTGAATCGTTGTGCGTCAGCCTTTTAATAGGCTACGTCACGTCATCGTCGGCGATACGTGCAGCGCGCTATGCATAAGTTAGACTATCGTTGGGCATAGGTTGGGTAGGCCGACAACAGGTTCAGCATTCGTTGGTATTAGTTAGCTATAACACAACGAAACGTTCTGTGTCCGTTACTATTACGTTATACATAAGACAAAGTCGTTATGAATACGTCCGAATCTTTTAAAAAAAACATCAAAGTTCAACGTAAGCCAGCGTTTTACATACATTTTAATACGTTGCCATCGCTGGCTAAAACGTCAAGGTGTGACTGGGCCTTAAGCAACGGAGGTGTGCATAGCAACCATTCATTTTGTGTACATGCTAGCCACATTGTACACATTTCACCCAAGTTTCATCAAAATCAGACTCTTTCTCTTAGAGATATTCGCAATTAACAGTTCTGAAATGTTCGACATGTACTCGCCCAAAACCTATCTCCTACAAATATTTTTGTTGGGGCTGCAAATTGGCATGAAGGGAGCTAGATAGATTGCGCACACAACTCTAAGCTTCGATTTTTCGATTTTTTTCGATTTTTTGACCACTTTAAAGGCCGTTGCTATGCCGTTGCTAGGGCCGGGGTCCCATATTCGAAAGCACACGATTCCCAGAAATATTGGTCCTACCTACCAAATTTCATTGGAATCGGTTGAGTGGTTTAGCCCCAGGCTTGACCAAAAGTTTCGCGGACAGACAGACAGATGGAAATGTCCAGAATAAGGGTGCTCTAAGAGCAGCCAAAAAATGTTGCATTATAGATGTTTCAGGGAGATGTGCAGAAACATTCATCTTGAGAAACAACTGCCAATCGTTATATGATGGGAAGAAAAAAATTGGCTCGGTAATTTAGAAAACTTGTTAATACAGCAAACGGCTCAGAAATTTGGTGGTGTCAAATATAATTTTCTTTGAAACTCACAAAGAGAAACCATATAACCTTTATAAAGCACACCTTCACAGAAAATAACCAATTGCTTTGGAAATGGTCACATGTACAAAGGAATACACTATCGCTTGTACCCTGCTGAGGTTAAAAGTTAAAACCTACTCTCATTCCTAGCCAAGTACAGTATGTCTTGCCGTCATACATTCCAGGCATACCCGAGTGCATCAAAGCGTCAGTTAAATATATTTTTAAAGCATCTGATATCACCATTTATGACACTGAGTCATTGGCCGATCGATTTACTTACTGTATGAACGATTGTTCGGAACGAATCCCTTTGCAACCTGGGGACTCCATGTACTGTATTTTGTATAAAACTTACTTTTCACAAGACCAGACAAGTATGAAACGCTTCATTATACATATATAATATACCGGGCGTAGTGGCGTGCGCCTGTAATCCGGCTACTCGGAGGCTTGGGTTGGAGATCTTGCATAGGGAGCTTCTGCGCTGGCCACGCTATGAGAGGGTGTAGGGCAGCCCGGAATCATGGCGAAACCCAATCCTTATCCCTGTGTCGTAAGAAGCGACCAGGGTGCGTCAGGAAGGGCACCCGGCGTAAAACCTGTGCCAAATCAGTAATGCGGATCATGACGGATGATCCGCTGTGGCGACCCTAACGGGTCTATATATAATATATAATATACTATATAATATGTGTGTGTGTATATGTATATATTGTTGCGGGTCGGGTGAGAAGACCACAGGGGGAGGGGGGGGGGGGGAGGCTACCCCAGCTCCCACCAGATTCCCAGGGATTGTAGGCCGTCGCACACGGATAATTCCGTGACGCGGTGGGTCGCTTAACCGACCGTGGGCGCCAATAACTCAACCCCGTGACCGAGGGTCCTCCCGTCTACGGGTTACCTAATTAATCACGTGATTTAATTACTGGGGAACACGCCCTTTGTACGCCTTGTCCGAACTGGATCGCTCTACCGGACCGGATCACTTTACTGGATCGGATGCAGCCGAGCGACACTGCCAAGGACGTACCGGCTAACAGAAGGAGGAATTATGTTGAGTTTAATCTGTTTAAAGAATGTTCGCTGAAGGAGACAACTATTGCTCTGAACAAAATAATTACATATTATTCAGCCGAGTATGCCCATATTTTTCCAGTTGTCAGGTATACCTTTCCCTTCCCCCTCCCGAACATTGCTTCTTTAATTGTAAGAAGGCTTGGAATTGATATGGCACCCAATCCTTAAGAGCTTATAAAAAAGCATAGTGACATTGTTTGAGAAATACATTGCAGTAGCAGGATGATTGAAAACGCACTGAAATAAAACATTACCCTCTCTTCTCTTTACAGCCCAGCCTCCCTTCCACCACGGGAAGCGCGAATGAGATGAAACTTGCAGCCATTTGCAATACCGACCGCCCCCATTGGACCGTGATTTGTGGTTCCCGACTCTGCATTTGGTTTCTCGTCGCCGAGTGGAGATGCTGCACTCCTTGAATGCTGCCTTTTCTGCTGTGCTCTCAAGATGAATGCAACAGCTGAACTGTGCAGCAGAGCTGTAAGAATGGCAGTCGTGGGATCCATAGCCAGGAACTGTAAATGCTTTATGCCTTCACTTTGTGAGAGTACTTGCCGTCATTGGTGGTTATGCACGAGATTACCAAAAGTGTTTGGATAGCACACCCAAAGTTGTAATGAACCCTCACATATGGACAGGTGTTTTTAATTTTTCGTCCCCACATTGCTAAACATCATGTGCTTTATAAAGATGTGGAGCACATGTTGAAACTCAGTGTAATTAAGATGTCATGAGGCAAAGATCTGATGGCCTTCAACTTGGAATGGTTCTTGAGAGCCAGAGGTTCGAAATGTTTCTCTCTCATTGGATAGACCCCAATCAAATGTATGTGATTTCTTTAGGAAACGACCCTTTCCTTCGAGGTTGGAATTCTTCAGGACATGTCCTGGGGCCAGACCTGTTCCTGGTTTGCTAAATGACCAATCAGCCTCTTTAGAAAACCTTGTACATCACTTTGTATATGACTATTCTTTGCTCGAAAAATCTCTCACAGCAATGAGAGACGAGTTGCAGTCAAATTCTTGTTCACTGATTTTGAAGAAACACGAAGCTGGTAAATCACTTGAGGTCCCACACACTTGCTTCCAACGTATGTCCCTAAATGCTTCGAAGTCCACACAATGGTCTCTACACAAAGAAAATGATGTTTGTCCTCCAGTCATTTTTGCATTCAATCTCTGGCAGAGGTGCACTTTTTGGAATTCTTTTGATTAGCAATCTGCGATAACCTTTCCTGAAGCGAGCATATATCAAGATGGCCTCAGGACAGGGAGCAAACTGGAATCCTCTGCACAGCCAAGCTATTCCTCATCCACTCTCAGTTCCTAACAGTACACAGAGCTTCATCTGCAGTCCCACGAAGTATGGATTCTCTCTGTGGGCTGGTGCTGCCAGATCTCATCCTGCATCTCTGGAAGAGGTGGAAGTTGGGCCTTGAGTCCATTTACTCAATCGGAGAGTGGGAAGCTGCAAGCCTGCTCCTCTCCCACTGCAGACACAGTTGGTGGACTAGCTGTTCTTCATTCCTGGTCTCGCTTCCACCTGCCCTTTCAGGTATTTGTTCCTCACAAGTCCAATTGTACACACATTAATTCCACTAGCAACCCAACCTTGTTTCTCTTCCAAAATTGAAGCTCACTGCTGATCTCTACTCTTGTTTCCCCTCTTTATCAACTGTGGAATCACCTCCCTGAAGTCTGTCCAATCATGTCTCTTCGACAAGCTTTTATGTTTGTGAGCCGCCATCTCGAAGTTATCCTCTATTCCTATTCCTGATATTTTATATTCTCACCAATCTCTTATCTTGATCACCCGCACTTCTCCACATTTACCCTGTTTGTCAGTTTTCCCTGCCTGCTGTCTTTTCAACCCACTCAGTTCCTTGTCCTATGTACATCTGTGTCCCGATTTGTGCTACCTGTATGTTTGTTCCTTTCCCATTCCTCTGTTTCCCCTTGTATGCCAACTCCCTCTGTTCAATTGCTTTGTCAATGTTGACCCTTCTCATTCAGCTCCTCCATATTCCTTCTGAAAAAGACAACAGGTCATGCCAATAACATTATCATTTGAGGTTGTGTGTGTTTTTTTTTTTCTTCTATGCACCCCTGAACCACTGGACGGAATGATTTTAAAACTGGTTGGTTGTAACTCGCGGTGTGTCCCGTAGTTTTCGGGTGAGGGAAAAAATAGTTCTAGGGGTTCATGGCTGGGGAAGACAGGCGAAAGTTGACGTCCCTTTCTTTGCAATAGTTATCTCTGCAGACTACTGTAATTGGAACTGTAACCAACTATGGTGTATGAGAGTACGACACTCGTGTACCACAGTTTGAACTCTACAATTTTTTGTTCCTCGCCATGAGGAAAACATGATGAACTTTGGCCACCCCCCCCACCCCCCGCTGGTGTTGCTGGTGGTGTGTTGGCTTAATGGTTAGGGTGGCGGGCTTGGATCCGAGGTTCCTGAGTTCAAGTCCGCGCTCAGCTGTTGAATTAATACCAGGTGGGGTTAATTCGGCCTGCCATCCTTCCGAGGTCGGCAAAATGAGTGCCAGCATGCTGGTATACTGTGCGGAGTGGCGACCCGTCCAGGATTGTGCGCCAATAGCCAAGGAAGACTGCTTAGGCAGCAAACAACACTCTGCACAGATTATGTCCCAATCTCATCCCCCCTCCCCCAAGCAGCATATACACCATATCGTGCGTCGGCACCTGTACTTTGCTTTGGATTTGTCCAAGATAACTCATCTACTCAACACAAGTAGAGGTCTAAATGAAATTGCTGCTCACCCATTCACAAACATTTTAGTCTGGCAGGAACAGTCATATGTGGCTGTGGCCATCATGTGGCTGACATATGTCATGGCACGAGGGCCACTCAAAATACTCCAAGACATAGCAATGTGTTTTTATTTATTTGTTATTCCTTAAGCGACGACAATATATGTTAAATTCAAATACTCAGAACAGTCCAGCTTCAGAACTTTGACTATTCCTGGGTGCTTTTTTGAAGTGCGTTTGGGGTCATTGTCCTGCTGCATGACCATACCATCAACGAGACCAGCTTTCTGACACTGGGTTAATTATTGCACTCCAACATGCCTTGGTAAATCTCCTGATTTCATGATGCATGCACACATTCAGGTACCCAGTGCCAGAGGCAGCACAGCAACTCCAAACAACACTGAACCTCCCCATGTTGACTGCAGGGAAGGTGTTCTTTTCTTTGAAGCTTCATTTTGTTTTCTGGAAACAGACATGATGTGCTTTCCCAAAAAAACTTGAATTTGGTCTCATCTGTCTCACAAGGACATTCTCCAGAAGGATTTTGGCTTGTTCAGGTGTGTTTTGGCCAACTTCAGTCGGACTTTCTTATGTCTACTTCTCAACAGTGGGGTCCTTCTGGGTCTCCCACCATAGAACCCCCTTTCATTGAGTTGGTGACGGATTTTGCAAGTTGAAACTGTCGTACCTTGTGTCTGAAGGTCAGCTTGAATCTGTTTGGCAGTTGATCGAGGTGCTTCTCCACTATTTGAACAATCCTTCGTTGCCATCTTCGTTTAAGTTTTCTCTGCGGCACGTCCAGGGAGGTTGGCAACAGTGCCGTGGGCCTGTACACTTCCTGATAACATTGCGTAAGGTGGACACAGGAAACATCAAGGTCTCTGGAGATGGACTGGTAGCCATGAGATTGTCCATGTTTGGTGCAATCTGTGTCTGACTTCCTCAGACAATTCTCTGGTTTTCTTTCTTTTCTCCATGCCATTGTGGTACACACAGTGACAAAAACAGCAGAATGACCTTTTCTTCTTTTCAAACTGATTGAATGAGTGATTTTTTTATATTGCGGGTACCTGCACTCACGACAGGTGAGTTCAATTACAAAGTAGAGGAGAATCACCTGCTTGAAATCTAATTTATTTCTTACAACTTCTAATAGGTGTCAAATAAACATTGTCCGGGCCATTTTAGGATTTCTGTGTGGAATAAGATAGATTTTTTTTTTTCAGCTTTTTGTATTTTGTTCTCTGCAAACCAATGAAATACACATGTTGATCCCAAAATATATTTTTAATTTCAAACAATTTTCTGGAAGAATTAGTGCATTATTTGAAAAAAGTGCAAGGGCCAATATTTTTTGCCACCACTGTATATAACTTATAGACAGATAGTCAGGTTAATATTGAATGTGTAAAACACCTCTTGTCATGGGTGGGCCACGTGAGAACTTCCCATCACAAAAAGGCACACTTGTCACCACACTCCAAAAAGGCTGTCACGATCTATCTGCAGTGTGTGCTTGGCACGACAGGGTAATGTACTGTTGGGCCGGAAGCCGACAATGGATTTACTTTTATTGGGGCCCGTCCCACTAATGGGACCCCCTGGAGGAGGACTCCACCAAGAGGGTCAGAGGCGGAGGAGAAGAGAAGGACTGGAGTGTGAAGAAAAGGCCAGAAGGACAGAGGGGCCGAAGAGAAAGGGCAGAGCAGGAGTATTCGGCGGCAAAGAAACTCGGTGGAAAAGGACGAGAGGGGTCACGATGACTGGTTCAGGGTGCACGTCCCGAGGTGCTCCTCGTGGTTGGTTTGTCTCATCTTTGGGCTCGCTTCATTGCTGGCTTCCATAATGGACTGCACACCTTCACCCTGCACATTGTGCCAAAGGAAAGTCCTCACCTGCAATGTGGCGCGAGTGTGGTTTGTTTTATTTTTTTCAGCCTTGTATACAAGTTTGACTAGTCCCTTCTCACTCTGCGTTTGTTGATCGTATGGTTTGTTCTGAACTCTCGTCCACCTTTTTTCCCCCTATCATTACAAATAACTCTTTAATGGTAAAATGTCTTCCATCCATCTGCCTCCTATGCGTGTGCCGTCGATTTTGGTTTATTTGGGCGATCTTGGGGAACGGTAAAGTTGTAAATTAAAGAGTAGAATAATTGAACGCAGTCGTAATTAGAAACCGTTTGCCCATTAGCGGATGAAAGATTCCAACGTAGACTGCCTGTGTTAACAGAGGCTGTCTGATGTGACAATATTGTTGTGTTAGTGTTGGGCCGATGTCGGTGTCGGCAATTTTCGGTAATCAGCCAATTGGATCTGTGAATTCCGATTACTGATTAAAACCTTGAGTATTCTCACCCTGTTTTGTGGGAATTTCAATAAACATTCTAAAAGAAGCCGGTAGGCGAACATGGCTGCTCGCTCTAGATGGAAAGCTGGCCGACGCGACTAGCCGATGTTCATGTACATGCTATATCAATTTAGCACAATAAATATGATTATCACAGCCTCTTAGTTTGCGCCCAGAAATCTGCCTTGTGAAATTTCAGGCACGTTTCCAAAAGAGACTCTAACAAATGGCAGCCCTGGTAATTCCATTTATCTATTCGTTAAGATTTTTTTTTTTTATATGATACTGTAAGACATTCTCCTTGGGCACAAAAAAACCAGGTCTCTCGAGGTCCATTTTCGGAGGTATTGATTTTTTTTGTACAGTCCACAATGAGTTACGATGTACGATAAAGTATTTTAGCTGTTGCTAAAGGCCAGTCACACTTGCCGTTTTTAGCACAAGTATGCCGATTTTTGAAAAATTTGTCTAAAACGCTGACACGTTGAATAGTTATGGGTAAGTTTTGATAACATTGAGAGCACGCTGGAAACACTGCCATACGTCGTTTGCACGCTGGCTTAAACGTTGTACTTTTCGGTTGTCCTCAAATTTTTGCATGCTTGAAATTTACCGACGTATGCCGGCGTATGACTCACACGTTCCACTACGCTGGCCATAAGTTGTAGGCACGTTATGCGATCGTTGACAGACGTCAACACCATGTTACTTGTAAATTAATCATAGGTTGAGACACGCCGAGGTAAATGTTTAGCGTACCCGAAACTTATTCCTAGCCTATGAGTAACGTGTTGTAGGCACGTTACGCGATCGTTGACACACTCGACACACGTTACTTTTAAGTTACTCAAGGCTGAAAGACGTCGGTATAATGCTTAGCATGCCTGAACTTATTATAACCTATCAGTGACATGTTGCGCTAACACGCTACGCGATCGTTGACGCACTTCGTCACTCCTTGCTTGAAAGTTACTATAACGTCGAATCATGCCGAGTTATTGTTTAGGGCAAAAGAGGCTTTTATCTAACCTATGAGTGACGTGCTTTGCACCTGTGTGTAACGCACCTCCGCCGCATACTGGCGTATGTAGACGTATTGACGTTTACCGGACGACTACAGAACTTAACGAACGAGTTCCCAACCTACAGATACCAGATAATGATGTAATGGCAGCGATTAGGGAATTGGTAAATAAAAAGGGTTTCACAGGAGGAACCCGTCAGTGTTGCAGACTACATAGCGAGTACATGTCCATGACATTACGAGAGATGGAGTATCCGGCAACGATGACACTACAAATATCTACCTGTCCTCCAACATCAGCATACCCTCATCGATTTGGCACTGCACCAGTGCGTGCCAATAGAACCGAGAAGAAGAGGTGAACGGAGAGAAGGTACTGGTGACACCATGGATCGGGATTTGATTTGCACCGATAAGATTTGCACCGATAAGACACCAGTTGATTTGACCGATAAGAACACGTTAAGTGTAAACAATTGCGATTGTTTGGCGCAAGCGTCTATTTTCAATAGTGGAGTTTGAGCGATTTAGCACGTTGAATAGAAACGCTTCAAATTTCCGAGCGCCAGCGTCAAAAAACAAAGGCGAGTACAGCATTTAAATCGTTCATTGTAAAACAATTAAAATAGTTGAGTGGCACCGTTTAAAAGTCGTTGAGTGTAAAAAAAATCCAATTGTGAGCGCAAGCGTCTACTTTCAATAGTGGAGTTGCAGCCATTTAAACTTTTGAGTGGCAGCCTATGAATAGAAACCCACGTCACGGCAAAGATAAACTGCCGCACGATATGGATATAGTTAGGCTATCGTTGGGCATAGGTGTGAACGCCGGCTACACGATTAATTATTCGTTGGTATACCGTATCTAGTAAGGTATCGAAGCGCTCTATGGACATTATTAGTACCTTGGCATTTTGTCCAACTCGTTATGAATACACCTAAAACGTAAAAACAAGCCATAGCTCATTTGTTTGAAAAACCCCAAAAAAATTAGCCGGAAGAACTTCGACAATGGTGCAAAGATGTCTCCTACCCGTGACACGCGGACCACAAGGAGATCCATCATCACCACACCCTCCCATCACACTCACCTACTACTGCCAACATGAACAAACTACTACTAATACTGATACTGATACTGATACTTGTTACTGCTGACATGGACATCGACTCAAAAAGGAGTCGAAAACACTGATGGTTCCCCCTTATGAAGACATTTTTTTATATACAATTCCCCAAAACGCTGGGAACACATCATTATATGGCAGTTGTAAGTTAGAAACACGTTATTTAGTTTTTTGTCGACCGGAAGACGTCAATGGAATACGTCTACATACGTCAATGTGCGTTGGGACTACGTAAAGAATTGGTTCAAAGCACGTCAAACATAAGTTAGAAATAAGTTTCGCGTAAAAAGACATTACCACGACGTGTTTCGACTAATGAGTAGCTTACAAGTAGCCTTTGTCGACGTGTGTAAGCGTCCGCCATATCGTGTGTACAACTTATTCCCATTGCATGCGGAACGTGTGTCATACGCCAAGTACGTCGTAAAATTTTGACATGTTTAAAATTACTTGACGTACTCCACTTACTACGACGTATGATAGCGTACTTTAGCGTTTATTCACGTATACCAAACTTACCCATACCGTATTCGACGTGCGCCAGCGTTTTAGACACATTTTCTTAGGTCGGCATACACTGGCAAGATCGCCAAGGTGTGACTGCGATGTTGACACTTCCATCTGCGGCGGTTATGATTTGAATCGTTGTGCGTCAGCCTTTTAATAGGCTACGTCACGTCATCGTCGGCGATACGTGCAGCGCGCTATGCAATAAGTTAGACTATCGTTGGGCTTAGGTTGGGTAGGCCGACAACAGGTTCAGCATTCGTTGGTATTAGTTAGCTATAACACAACGAAACGTTCTGTGTCCGTTACTAATACGTTATACATAAGACCAAGTCGTTATGATACGTCCGATCTTCTTTTAAAAAAACATCAAAGTTCAACGTAAGCCAGCGTTTTACATACATTTTAATACGTTGCATCGCTGGCTAAAACTCAAGGTGTGACTGGGCCTTAAGCAACGGAGGTGTGCATAGCAACCATCATTTTTGTGTACATGCTTAGCCACATTGTACACATTTCACCAAGTTTCATCAAAATCAGACTCTTTCTCTTAGAGATATCGCAATTAACAGTTTTGAATGTTCGACATGTACTCGCCCAAAACCTATCTCCTACAAATATTTTTGTTAGGGCTGCAAATTGGCATGAAGGGAGCTAGATCGATTGCGCACACAACTCTAAGTTCGATTTTTCGATTTTTTTCGTTTTTTTGACCACTTAAAGGCCGTTGCTATGCCGTTGCTAGGGCCTGGGGTCCCATATTCGAAAGCACACGATTCCAGAAATATTGGTCCTACCTACCATTTCATTGGAATCGGTTGAGTGGTTTGTGCCCTAGGCTTGACCAAAGTTTCGCGGACAGACAGACAGATGGAAATGTCCAGAATAAGGGTGCTCTAAGAGCAGCCAAAAATGTTGCATTATAGATGTTTCAGGGATGTGCAGAAACATTCATCTTGAGAAACAACTGCCATCGTATAATGATGGGAAGAAAAAAATTGGCTCGGTAATTTAGAAAACTTGTTAATACAGCAAACGCTCAGAAATTGGTGGTGTCAAATATAATTTCTTTGAAACTCACAAAGAGAACCATATAACCTTTATAAAGCACACCTTCACAGAAAATAACCAATTGCTTTGGAAATGGTCACATGTACAAAGGAATACACTATCGCTTGTACCTGCTGAGGTTAAAAGTTAAAACCTACTCTCATGTCCTAGCAAGTACAGTATGTTTGCCGTCATACATTCCAGGCATACCGCGAGTGCATCAAGCGTCAGTTAAATATATTTTTAAAGCATCTGATATCACCATTTATGACACTGAGTCATTGCCGATCGATTTACTTACTGTATGAACGATTGTTCGGAACGAATCCTTTGCAACCTGGGGACTCCCATGTACTGTATTTTGTATAAAACTTACTTTTCACAAGACCAGACAAGTATGAAACGCTTCTTATACATATATAATATACGGGCGTAGTGGCGGTCGCCTGTAATCCGGCTCACTCGGAGGCTTGGGTTGGAGATCGCTTGAGACGGGAGCTCTGCGCTGGCCACGCTATGAGAGGGTGTAGGCAGCCCGGAATCATGGCGAAACCCAATCCTTATCCCTGTGTCGTAAGAAGCGACCAGGGTTGCGTCAGGAAGGGCATCCGGCGTAAAACCTGTGCCAAATCAGTAATGCGGATCATGACGGATGTCCGCTTTGGCGACCCTAACGGGTCTATATATAATAATATAAATATAGTATATAATATATGTGTGTGTGTATATGTATATATTGTTGCGGGTCGGGTGAGAAGACCAGGGGGGAGGGGGGGGGGGGGAGGCTACCCCAGCTCCACCAGATTCCAGGGATTGTAGGCCTCGCACACGGATAATCCGTGACGCGGTGGGTCGCTTAACCGACCGTGGGCGCCAATAACTCAACCCGTGACCGAGGGTCCTCCCGTCTACGGTTACCTAATTAATACCGTGATTTAATTACTGGGAACACGCCTTTGTACGCTTGTCCGAACTGGATGCTCTACCGGACCGGATCACTTTACTGGATCGGATGCAGCCGAGCGACACTGCCAAGGACGTACCGGCTAAAGGAACGGATCGTTTGGGAATAAGTCCGGC
>CM068962.1:109280055-109294392 GCA_035128595.1 Eptatretus atami | reverse complement strand
CCATAGTCTTTCCAAATACAGCATTATTCATTAATTTATAAAAGTCCTTCTCAAAATTTGTTTTTGCTTCCGTTCTCCTTTTTGTATTAAAATCAACATAGTTCTTTAACCAATGACTGTTTAAATTTCAAAATCCGATGAATTTTCCTCACTCTCAACCCAGCAGATAAAGAACTCAGGACAGAATTTGGAATTTGTCCAGGGTCCGGCGATGGCTCACCGACTCTCTGAACGACCCGTGGCATCTTTAACATTCCACCGACTCGCTGGGAGACGAGACGCCCAGTTACGTCTATTCGAGGACGGTCACACCCACTGATGATCGCCCTGCCTGTGAACACAAGGATGCAGTTTTATGAGCTGGGTTCGGGATTCAAACCCAGGCTAGAACAGCTTGGAGGAAGAGTGTGTGTACCACTAGACCATCTGCCAGCCCATAATGTGATGGGGAAGTCACAATGTCTGTCCCCTTCTCCCAAACATGAAGGATGGTCCTTGTGTCATTCAAACTCAGCACAGATGTCAGTCCTTTTCTATGTAGTACACACACACATACACACACACTAGTGTTGTTGTCATGTGTACACATGTAGGAATGTAGGCATAATTATTACCCCACACACACAAAGCGAAAAGCAGGGTCGAACCTGCAGTTTATCAGTACTTTATCTCTGAATTTGTCTCAGTCGCACATCGTATGTGTATCGAGGAGTGATAATATTGTTGGTGGTGGTCGCTAAAGTACCCTTATTTTCAGTTTTTCCGTCTGTCTGTATGTCTGTTCTGTTTGTTTGTATGTAATGGACAGCTCTGGAGGCCAGAGGAGTTAACCATTTTTGATGAAACTTGACAGGTAGTTCATACCAGGATCTAGTTCTATGCTTTTGAGCACCGTTGCTATGGACACCACCGTTGCCTAGCAACGGGACTTTTGAAAATTTTTGAAAAATCCTAAAAAATTTATTTTTTTCGAAAATCAAAAATCGGCTTCCAGGATTTTATGCGCACTATAATCAAACCTCTTTGTCAAAAAAATTTCAGCCCGATCCGTCAAAACTATGACTAGTATGCATTTATGTCGCGACCACCCATGTCGCCTACCGGCTTGTTCCGTATGTTTGTATGTAATGGACAGCTCTGGAGGCCAGAGGAGTCAACCGATTTTGATGAAACTGACAGGTAGGTTCATACCAGGATCTAGTTGTATGCTTTTGAGCACCGTTGCTATGGACGCCACCGTTGCCTAGCAACGGGGCTTTGAAATTTTTTGCAAAATCCCCAAAAAATTATTTTTTCGAAAATCAAAAATCGGCTTCCAGGCTTTTATGCGCACTATAATCAACCTCTGGTCAAAAATTTCAGCCCGATCCGTCAAAAACTTTATGACTGTATGCAATTATGTTTAGCGACCAACCCATGTCGCCTACCGGCTTGTTACTCTGTCTGTCTGTCTGGCAGTCAAACAAAATTGAAAATCATTTCCAAACAGGAAACCTACTGTTTTTAAAAACATCATAAAGACACAAACAACAGGCACAAATAACTAATGTAACGTGTTAGAAAAGGTTGGTGTAAAAGACGAGGCATCAATGGCGGTAAACTTCCTAAAATTTGTTTTTTTCTACAACCTTTATTTATTTACCTCCACCACCGAAGGTGAAGGAGGTTTTGTTTTCACCCCTTTCTGTTAGTGGGGCAACTTAGCATAACAATTGTGCATTTTGTGAGGAAAGCACCAAAATTTGGCACATAGTAGCCTATCATATTATGAAACAGATTTGGATATTGGGCCATCTCAAATTCAGCCGCTGATGTCTGTGTTAGTGGGGCAACTTAGCATAACAATTGTGCATTTTGTGAGGAAAGCACCAAATTGCACACTAGTAGCCTATCATATTATGAAACAGATTTGGATATTGGGCCATCTCAAATTCAGCCGCTGATGGCTGTGGCAGCCATTTTCCACTGCCATCAAAAATTTTGAGATGGCCCAATATCCAAATCTGTTCATAATATGATAGGCTACTAGTGTGCCAAATTTGGTGCTTTCCTACAAAAATGCACAATTGTTATGCTGTATTTAGCTAAGTTGCCCCACTATGTCTGTTTGTCTGTGTACAGGATTTCTCAAAAGTTATGGACAGATCCGGATGAAATTTTGTGGACAGGTTGGGGTGTGTGACACGGACGAACTGACTAGATTTTGGTTGAAGATCCGGATCCAACTACTAGAATTTTTAAAGTGATTCTTCACCATTGAGAGATCGGGCCAAAACGTTATATAGCACGATATCTCAAAAGTTTGTGGACGAGTTATGATAAAACTTGGTGGATGAGTTGGTTTAGGTGACAAGAACAAGCAGATTAGATTTTATTTCAGATCCGAATCTAGATCCAGCCAGCCTGGCGGGGTATGCGCTCCACCGAGTGCCCTTCAAGTTAATAATATATTCTTTGCACAAAAGTGTGAACGATTATGATGAGAGATTTAATCTTGACTTATTTGTAGAAGCATTTCGATCTTTTTGCCGAGCCGTGGTGAATCCTCCAATGCATGGCCGCATAAAATAACAGAACGAGTGTTGACGATGTAATACCTCTTCCTCTTGTGCATAGGCTTACCTAATGTACAGGGTAAATTGTGGACTGGGAGAATAGCTCAAGTGGTGGGGGAGTCACCTTTATTGAGGTGCCTCGTCTGGATTGATGTCCGTTCCGACTATCGACTGTCATCCTCGTGTTTTTGCGGGCACTGTGTTTTACCATCAACGAGCGAACCATCACTCAGATCGAACTATAAGCTCAGAGGGGATCAAGTCGGCCATCAGTGGTTTCTCGGAAAATTAAAGATCACCCGCTGCCTGGAGTTGCCAACATTGAGAGAAGAAAAGTAGCAAGATTGAAAGCTCGGATCCCTGGTGCCATTGAGCGAAGCGACTGACCGGGGAGGGTCAGGTGATGATTTTTCATGTGGCATCCAGGGAAACCTCCCGAAGGCCGACACAACCTTGGTCACAACATGTAGATCTATCAAAACTTCGATGAGACATTATTTGTAAGGAGGTATGTTCGCTATAAAAGCGTGTTAGCCGTTATAGTAAGAGCCGCAAAAAGCGGTCAGCTTGGAAACTATGTGTCCTTTGCAATGAGGAATTCATTGTTTGGCCAGACCTGGCAAAGTTTTCTGCCCAAACCCTTCAGGGGACATGAATCAGCAGTTACCCCTGCTCACAGACAAGATGCAACCAACAGCGATGAATGAATGAATGAATGGTATATTTATTTGATGCATTATATATTTGCAAGACCTGAAAAAAATGAAAACTGCTTTATATCGTATATCCCCCTAGTTCCAGCTCTCCCCGTCATGTTGATATTTTCACATGATCTTCTCATATGAGGCTCATTGATGCGCATTACGAATTTTAACACATCAATCGAGAGTTATAGTTTTTTAAAAGGTAAGTTTGCAAGGGGGTGAGGGTGGGCCGCTGGGTATTACACTGGATGACTTTAAACCCTCATATCTCGCAAACGAAACTAAAGCCTTACGCCTATGTGGAGCTCATATATCCTCCTTGCAGACAGCTTCCAGCTTCTCGAAAATTAACGGTTTCAATCGAATCGTGATCAAAAGTGTCGTTTGCACTAAAAGAAGTGGAAAAAAAATTTAATGACATTTGTTCAGCCGGTATAAATGATGATGTTCAGTTCCGGTACTTCACGTTCAGAGTGGAAAGGATGGATAGAAGCGTACCAGCCGTGAAGACGTGGACACGGAGCAGCAGGGGTGGAAGAATTGAGTAAAATTTTCTGAGTCTGGGTGGATTCAAGTGAAAGAGCATGATAGGCGTGGAGAATGGAAGGTTGGAACGATACCGCCTATAAAGATCACCAATCCCTGTGGCAACCCATTGGCTGCGGAGCCTTGACGTTTGTGCCGGAATGATGTGGGATCACAGCCAGAGCGTGTCCGTCATTGTCTGCTCTGTTTCTGCTCTTCCTTATACCTTTCTCTCGTTCTGCTCTCCCCGAGCTCTTCCGAAAAGCCAGCTCAAACCACCACCCTTGCCACGTTCACCAAACAAAGGACGCAGTCGGGGGCTGCTGCAGTGGACGTCGGTAAGAGATTGGATCGAGATGCGGGGAGATATTCACAAAGGGAATGCATAAGGGGACATGCTTGCACAGATGATCAGAGAACATATCGAAGGACAGATTGATGGTTTTTGGACAGGGAACTATCTCTTGTATATCAAAACATTTGTAACTTTCAACTTCTACTGGATATCCGACTCTACAGGTCGTAGGAAATGGTTCACATGTTCTGTTATGGGTCCATTTATTTTTGTTACAACTCACTCACACCTTACAGGTATACCGACCTTGCTTGGAAACCCT
This sequence comes from Eptatretus atami, assembly GCA_035128595.1. Lineage (NCBI taxonomy): Eukaryota > Metazoa > Chordata > Myxini > Myxiniformes > Myxinidae > Eptatretus > Eptatretus atami. The sequence continues at coordinate 109,289,991 of CM068962.1, read as the reverse complement.
CTCATTGATTTTGGGAGTGTAGACATTGCATGCAGTGAAATGATGGGGTGTGGCTGGTCCAGCACGCGAAAGTGGCAGGGGCCGAAGATAGTGGTGCCACATGTAAATTTTTGCCACAACTGTTTTACGGGCATTGGACTGTCTACGCCACACCAGTTGTTTTACCAAAAATAAACAATTTGTAAGTTCTGCCCTCCGAATGAAAATTACATATCGTTCGTAAGAAGATGTTTACATTAATTTCCAAAGTCTGCTGTAGATGACTTTAATAGCGATACCAGAATACGGATGAAGGGTTGTGACGAGCAAGGGATCCAGAGAGAGAAACCAACTCCATGAGATGAATAGCACAATGGATGGAAAACATTGATGCCATTCATTCTCAGATGGATACGTAAATGTAATCCCATGGGATGAGCGACGCACGCGTGCACAGAGCGAAGGGCTTACGCCTGAAACGTCAGCTTCTTGCATCCCGTGGCAGTTGGCATTACCTTCAATCAACATTTCTGTCCATTTCGTCCATGGAAACAGATAGGTAGGTTCATCTGACGATCCTGCAGAGCGAATGGGTGAGAATATGGAATTTTCTAGAGTGAAGACATGTTCCATTTGTCAGAGCAGCATGTAGTTGTGGTGAGGTTACAATTGGGCCAAGGGTGGACTCATCTACGTGGAGGAAGGTGAGTTTTGACGAAGCATTCGTGAAGTCATTTATGTGTGAGAAGCAATGCTGGACCCGTGACACTGCCTTGTGGCACTCCAGCTTCCACCGAGAGAGTAGGGGAGCGGATTCCGTTGATAGCAAACGTGTTAACTGTTCAAGTGGAGGAAGCCAGAAAGCCAGTTATTAAGGCAGCCTGTATGCCACAGGCAGCAAGCTTGGCAAGCACAGCAGTTTGCAAGACTGCGTTGAATGCCCGAGATAAGTCGAAGTGGATGGGCCGAACCTTTGTTTGAGACTTAGGATGCAACATTGTGAGAGAGAAATGCAGCAGATCCAAAGTTGAATGACTCGGATAGAATAAAAAATGATGGGTAGAGATCAGTCTGTTTGAATAAAGGAAAGACAGCAGCGATGATATCATTTGGGGACGTCATGATCATCCGTTCAGACATCATTCTGTCTAACCATTACTTTACTCATAATTGGAAATAACTTAATGGGCTGTAGTTGATGACAGCTTGCTGATACAAGACGGAGCTTTGTCAACTTTCTTAAGTGTAAAAGAAAGAGTCCAGTAGGCAGTAGGTAGGAAGAAGCAGGTGGGGACAGAGCAGGATGGTTGCGGACATGAGATTTGGGGACATTCACCGAGATGAAACAACCTGTCCTGCCTCGACCAATGTCTACCAGTTCCAGGTGGGAGGGTTTCGATGGGAGCACACACACCAAATAGGAACATGACAAACATCACCAGGACTTTGAGGAATGACAATGTGGAGAGATCAGCCTTGATGATGTTTCTGAATTTCCCATGAATGGGACCCACATTGGTACAAGCGTTGTGGAATGACCGAAAATTGTCTCAATGGAGTTAACCTTCCATGTTGAGAAAGCAAGCTGGATCACCGCAACAGTCTCACCAGAGATTCAGTGTTCCAGGGTAAAGAGGATGGATAGAATCTCCATAAGTGGGAATCAGACAACCGATACATGAAAGAGAGAGGGCTTTTGTGGAAACATTCCCAGACGGAATCAATACTAAATACAGCGGAGATGTAAGGCCAGTCCTTTTGTGAGAGGGTAGATTCCAGTCCCCGGGGCTGGCAGGATGGACTTGAGGTACGCACACTCGCCTCAAAGCTGTCTAGCAGGGTTTGAATCCTGACCTAGCTATAATGTAAACTGCCATCTCGGTGTTTCACAGGCAGGGTGAGGGTGATTCATCAATGTGTGTGCCGTCCCTCGGATGGACGTTGAACTGGGCATCCCGTCTGCCGGCATTGGTTGGTGGATGTCGAAGACGCCATGGTGTACTGCATGAAGAGAGTAGATGAGCTATCGCCGGGCACCATGACCAAAATTCTAAATTCCTGCCCAACGACTACTGGGAAGGCAATAGCAAACCCCACCAGTACAACCATTGCTCAGGAAGCTGCTTCGGTGGCACATCAGAGAAGAGAGAGAGGGAGAGAGAGAGAGAGAGAAGAATGCACTCCTGCCAGTTGGCCTGTACAAACAGCCAGGTTCTTGCAGCTTTGACATCACTCTCAAACAAATATCTAGAGAGTTATGGCCTTTCAACAGAACATGGTCAGAGGAGCCAAGAGGAGGAATGGTTTTTGAGGAGGAGGAGGAATGGTCTCAGTTTTTAACTCAGTTTTTGAACTTGACACTGCAAGCAGCTTTTGAACTCATAGTCTTTTCAACTCGTCTCATAAGAATGAGTGCGAGAGTCAGGATTTGGCTTGAGGGTGGATTTAAAGCACCTGGTCTGAGCAGCAGAAAACCTCAAAGCATGAAGCTCCCACAGATATCCATTCTGGCACAGCCCCAGGTTGGCCACCAGCCCACGGTGTCGTGACTAAAAAAACAAAATTTAACATGGCTGTCTCAGCAAGTTGTTCCATTTTTCCAAAATGGCTGGCACACCCCGTGACCTATGACGTCATACTTATCATAAAAATATTCCACATGAGTAGTCGCACTGATGGTGAAAATTTCGTCTCACTCTGATAAACGGTTTGCAGAAAAAATATTAAAGTTTTGTGCGGACAAACAAACAAACAAATAAACCAAACGGACCCAAATGCAATACCCTCTCCTCCGGCGAGGGTAAAAAATCAGAATTACTCACAAAAATTACATGGAAGAATCATAACGACTTACAATGTGCAAGGCCATTATCCGTAGCTCAACAGAGTACTTGCTCTCCCTATGGGCGGGACCCCAGCATCACATTCTGTCTCTGCTGGACTTTTGTGGAATGGAAAGATCACCATTATGGACATCTCCCTCACATTCAAACACAGGTCAACGGCCTGTCATGTGTTTTTTCCTCCACCGGTCTCTTGCTCCTCTCTGATATCCAACCCGACCCCTCTCACCGGTCTCGCTCCCTCTGCCCTCCAACCCTCCACTCTTTACCCCCATTGGTAGAGATGCTTTTCAGAGATGCTTCAGTGCATTCTTCCCTCGAGGGCTTCAAAAGTAAGCTGTGCTCCATCTAATGTCATCTCCATTCTTCTTACAAATTTTTTCTGCTCCCATAACCCAACCTTGCATCAACCTGTTAGGTTAATGCAGGTCCATCCCAAACCCTCCTATCTTTCTCTCTATTTTCCCGTTGGTTCATTTTCACTGCTTTTTTGTCTGACTGTGCCTTGCTGTCTGTCAGTACATTGGCTTTTTGCCTCCTGTCTCTCCCATGGTCTTCAATTGGCATATCCGCTACAAAAAAGACACATAAAAACTCTATTTCCTACAAAACTAATCCTACTCTTTGAAAGGGATCACAAGATGATTGCATACGCAGGGAGAGAACTAAATTATGAAAATAAAAAATTGTTTAAAAATGTTTAACATTGAGGGAGATGGGAAGAGGGAAGAAAAGGGTAAAGAGGAAGAAAGAAAATGTGAGGGAAAGCGAAAAGAGGGGATGTATGTTGCCCCGAGCCATTCCCAATATATTTGTCATATAATCAGACTGCCACGTGACAGAACAAAAAGCGTGAGAATTTATTGTTCAGAATTTGTTCGGAAGACACGTGTCACGCCGCCGAGGGAAAACGCCAGCAGAGTGACTGAACGGATGGAAGCGATCGATATTATCCTTTAACGATTGGGGGACCCGCAGAAATTCCACGTAATTTACTGTAAAATGTTCATAATCAAAGTCCTCAATTCCACAGCCACCCCACCCAACCCCAAGTCCTCAACTCCAATCTCAAGTCCTAACCCCCTCTCAACCCAATCCTCAAACTCCAATCTCAAGTTCCTAACCCCTCTCAACCCCAAGTCCTCAACTCCAATCTCAAGTCCTAACCCCCTCTCAACCCAAGTCCTCAAACCCCCAACCCCACCCTATCTTCAAACCTCCAACCCACCCTATCTTCAAACCCCAACCCCACCGCAAGTGCTCAACCCTATCCCCCAAATCTCAACCCCCCCTCCCTCTCCCAACTCTGTCCCCTCTCTGCCTCCCCAACCCAAGCTCTCTGTCCTCCCTACCCCTTCTTCTCAAGTCCTCAAGTCCACCTGAAACCCCAAGTACACAACCTCCCCTCCCCAACCACAAGTCCTCAACACTTCCCCCCCCCAAAGTGTCAACAACCCTCTCCCAATTCTCCATCCCCCCTTGCCCCCCCCAACCCCAACTCTCTGTCCTCCCCTTCCCCTTCCTCTTCAAGTCCTCAAGTCCCACCTGAAACCCCAAGTACACAATCTCTCCTCCCATTAGAAGTCCTCAACCCCCACCCCCAAAAGCTTCGAAGCCCCCTCTCCAAACTCTGCCCCCCCCCACCCCACTCAACTCTACTCTCTGTCCCAACCTCAATCACAACTTTCTGTCCTACCCTCCCTCTTCTTCCGTTCTTATAATATTTCCTGTTCCCATTTGTTAATCACAATGTTTAAAGTAAATAAATACACAATTCATGAGATTTCCGTAATTCTCGTGATTCTTCAGGAACTGGAGAGTCATCGAAGCAGTCTTGAGAGTAAAAAGGATATGATGTGGTCTGCGAGCAGGCAAATTTGATTGGTCGAGATGATGTAAAATGCCGTTAATAATTGTCCAAATACTGTTGAATGAAAGGATTTGTAAGTGCCCTAAAGGCAATTTGTGTTCTCCACTGTTCAAGTATGTAATTAAATTGAAATAAAATAAAGATTTTGGAAGTTGTAGAAAAATTAACTTTTCTCAAAAGTTTACCACCGTTGTCGCATCGTCTTCTATGCTACCTTATTTTCACGAGTTAATTTAGGTATTCGTGCCTGTTGTTTGTGTCCTTTATGACGTCACAAGAAACATGAAGTTCCTGTTTGGAATGAAATCCACCGAACGTTTCGACTCCTTCATTGTTTCATATCCCATTTTTGATCCATTCCCGTTTCCCATTTCCTTATTGCAATTATTAATCAGACGTAATCCCTAACTTTGTGTGTATTGTAATCCACTGTGTTGTGTTGAGTTTTGTGCACACGCCATTTTGATAGGTTTTCCCCTAGTACTGTAAAATTGAAATTGTATATTATATATTTACACACATGAGGACAACACAAGGAACAATGGCACAGGAGGAGGCCATTCGGACCTTCATGCCTGTGGCCAACCAACCCCCGTATCGTTACCCATCAACTCATTCCAATATCCCACACCCTTATAATTCCTATGCATCGAGGTGGGCTACCTATCCAAATCCAGTTTAAATCTATCTACCCCTCTGCTGCCACTCACTACCTTTCCTGGGAGACCATTCCATGCCGATGCCTGGTATTTGCTTAATGGTTCGGGTGGTGGGCTTGGGAATCCTAGGATCCTGAATTCAAATCCCCCTTACTGTTGAATTAATACCAGTTGGGGTTGACTCTGCCTGTCATCCTTCTGAAGTCGGCAAAATGAGTTGCAGCTTGCTGGTATTCCTGTGTTGGAGTGGCGACCTGTCCAGGATTGTACCAATAGCGAAGAGAGACTGCTTCGGCAGCACCACACTCTGCACATAGTCTGGTCCAACTCCATGACATCAACCACTCTCCAACTTGAAAGACCCACTTGCCTTAAAAACTGTCCTCACCCTCATCTTCTTTTCTCTAAAGCTATGACCCCTGGTCCTATACTGTCCACTCTGCTGAAAAACTTCACTACACCTAACTTGTCCATACCTTTCATTATCTTAACATCTTAATCAGATACCCTCATAATGGCCTCCTTTCCAATATATAAAATCCTGTCTCCTTCAAACTGCTCATAGCTTAGTCAAGCTACCTTGTTATCAATCGTGTTCTGGACGTTCTACCTGCTTTATGAAATCGAAAACCAACAAAGAACCCGAAGAAGTAAAGAGCAAAGATGGAGTCATCAGGAGGAACCTGGACAGGATTCGGATTTCAGCCGCTAATCCACAACTCTCAAACCAATTCAGATGCAGCTAAGTGAGACTTAGAGAAAAACTTTCTTGCAAGAATTCACTTCTTCTTAGAGAGATAGGAAATGAAAAGAGAAAAGAGAGTAAAGAGATGAAAGAGCAGAAAAAGCAAGAATTTAGAGTGAATGAAGAGAATTATTTTTGAAAAAATTTAGAAAGAAGTATGAAAGAAAGAAAGAACAAAGATGTCGGGAGGAACCCGAACAGATAGATTCAGCAGTTACTCCCTCGGCTCAACGCAGAAAGATGGACAAGCTACTGTAGGTCCGTCAGCAGGGAAGCACAGTAAACACAGCATCAGGATTAATTGGCATAGACAGAAAGGCTCATTGGAAAGGTTAAGAAGAGGTTCAGCTCAACTGGGATTGGAGAACGAATCATAAGAAATGCCTAATACCAAGGCACTACACCAACGGTTGCCTTAAACAAGATGGCAGGACTGAGCCAATCAGACAAGTCCAGATTTGTAAGTAGAAACAGAAAACAAGAGCAACCTTCTCTTGGGATGTAAAAAAACTCATGTCAAGAATACCTGTACACACAAAGGTACAACAATGTATGTATGCTGACTAATCCAAGCAAAAAGGTCAATAACCCAGTTTCAGAAAAAATCATGGGAAGCTTGAATCAAACGCGATAATTTGAAAACAAGGACGTCGTGCCTCACATATTGATATGACCGTCTCATCAAGTATGAACATCGAAAACACAAAAACAATGCATTGTGATTGGACGTTGATACTTCGATGCAAAAAGGGAAAAATGCTGTTACTCATCGAGGGTGTCAGTACGAGCGACTTTGGTTTAAATAACTCGGAATCAGGAAAATGACCAAATATCAGGATCGGAAAAATGAAGCCAAGAGAACCTGGAAGGTGGAAGAGCGCCGGACATTGTTATTGACAATTTGTGCGACGGGAATGATAAAGAAGAATGTCACCGCGATCTTAAAAATCACCCCTGGGAGTATTACTGAAAACAAACTACAGTTGGAAGCTGTCCGGGTTCAGTGACGATCCTAAGAGAGCCTTCGGAACAAAACTTTGAGAACAAAAAACTTCACAACTTGGTCCATGAAATGTGATCCTTTACCGAATGGAGAGGAAACTTTAAGCCCTGGAGGACTCCGTTCCACCTTCTGAAACCTGCAAATGGAGATTACAACCAACGAGAGGAGTTTTTAACTGAGGGTTGTAGGAAGGAGGACCGGGGCCCTTCTCCACACACCCAGACCTGTCAAATTTCTATTAACCCAAATACAAAAAACCACCTCTCTCAACACACATTGAAGGATATAACTAACTATCCTTATACACGTTTAACCCTTTGTTATCCCTTTTGGTCACTTTTTTACAATATCGATTTCAGTAAACCTACAGCATTTCAAAATATTAGGTGGCAATTCATTTTTTTACTGTTTTTTTCACCTTCTTTACAGCTCGATTATTCGATGAATGAAATTTTAAAATTTGTATCCCAAATACAACCTTCTATTACTCTTCATGTAAATGTCATACCTGACCACAACTTTCACTTCCATGCCTGTCCTCTTTCCTTAGGTCTATAATGGGGAAAAAATCTGGCTCCTGAACAAAAAGCCGTGGTCCTCGGCAAAGATTATTCCAAAACGCTACAACATTTCAAGCAGCCACCGTTGCTACCCAATGAACTACTGGTCTTGCTTCTGAAAAAGGTGCCCATAACATCCCCACCTGAAAAGGGAGGAGTGGGAGGGTTAAAATGATTAATGGAAAAGATATATTTATGTGCATCCATAATGGAATTCAAGATGGGGATGGGCAGGCTCAGTAGATGATAAATGGGGTTTGGGACTCCCATTTCAAATGAATGGGGGAAAGGGAAAACTTTCTGACTCAAGCTTCCAAAAGCCCAAAATAGGAGACTGATTTTTCCCCTCCTTCCCCTTCCCTCCCATACAAGCAAATGTAAAATTGAGACTATGAAAATTGAGACTTACTGATTAAAGCACTTCTTTCCTTTCATATTTTCATTCCACTCAAAGAGCGAACCAACAAATATTTGCCCATGTTCTACTTTTAGGAACACTTAATTTTCTTTAACATTCATTCCATCAGTATATTCACAAAATAACTTGGAACTTGGTTCTTGGTACAAGTGTCTTTTTGAGCAGAAATGAAATGTTAAACTTCTCTAATGCTCTTATTTGACCACCTCCTGAGCCACATATCATTTTGAGATTGTTAGTAAATTGTTTTTCAATTGTTCAATTGATAACCATCAAATTTCAGTTCATTTCAAGGATATTTATTTTTTCTTTACATCCTCAACTTACTTGTAATTAATTATCCGCTTATTTGTTTATCTACTTTTACCCCGGTTATTTCTTCAATAAGACTTATTTGATATTTCTCACATTCTTTATGTTTCCCATTTAAATACCAAGGCTGATTACATCTCCACTCTTTGGTTTGGTTATTGCTTGGTTCTATCATTTATAAATCAGTAAAAAGACGTGGTGCGTTAAAATCCCAACCCAATATCTTAACACTTATACTTATAACCATAAGGAGACTATTGATCCCATTCTCTAAAATATAATTTTATCATCAAAAGCTTCTAATGCTTTCTTATTTATCTCGTCTGTATATAATTGATGTTATAACTTTCTTATTGTATTCATTTTTCTGTACTCTTCCTTCTTTAAGGTTAAACAGTTGTAATAATGTTAAAGTTTATTGCTTCCTTGATTATATTTTTCTTTATTACACCTTTCAATGTTATTATTATCAATATACGTAAAAGCATAAGACTTTGATCTCAATCCTATAAATTCACTCATGACCTTCCCACCTAATTCATCTTTAAACTACCAATAACCTTTTTATTCTTTGATTGAAAACAACACATCACCTGACTTATAATTACTTCTATTCATATATATCATATTATCAATCATTCCTCATATACATCACTTGTCTTTAATTTCTAATATAAAAACTCTGTTTTCGTATATAACAATGACATATTATCCTTATACTTTGATTTTAAATTATTATAGTAATAGTCATACATAAACGACTTTGACAAGTCAAGAATTGATGTTACTATATAAATAGATTTATCCATTTCAATACTTTTTTTCAAATGAATAGCACAAAGTTCTCTAAAAACACCTCCGCTCGCTCAAAACTTGGTCTATTAATTAACTTTGAAGCCTGATTCCAAGATGTAGCAAGTTCTTATGTTTTTGGTGATTCCTAACATTTTCCATAGTCTTTCCAATTACAGCATTATTCATTAATTTATAAAAAGTCCTTCTTCAAAATTTGTTTTTGCTTCCGTTTCTCCTTTTTGTATTAAAATCAACATAGTTCTTTAACCAATGACTGTTTAAATTTCAAAATCCGATGAATTTTTCCTCACTCTCAACCCAGCAGATAAATATTGTCTCAAGTTCCTTTGATGCAAAACAAACTTTCTTTATCATTTAATTTAGTAAGTAGTTTTTCTGGAGATACCTTTAATATTAAATGACTGTGGTAATCACTTAACCATTCTTTATATTGGACTTCTTTATCAGGGGCATAAGGTAGGTCTTTTTATGTTTGTGATGAAGTTCTTCTGGATATTTTAAATCAACCTCAAAATAATATCCAACTTCAGCTTCATCAATCTTTTTGAGAGGAGGAACAACAATGTCTTGTAAAACTTTTTCATAATGTTTTTCTTTAACCCATTTAAGTTTTCCATAAGGTAAAGATTGAGACATAGCCCACCCATACAAATTGTTTGCATCATAATACATCAGGTAGGAGTTGTCTCATTCTTATTATAATCAGAAGATATTGTATATTTGCTTATTTT
>CM068962.1:109263332-109278920 GCA_035128595.1 Eptatretus atami | reverse complement strand
CATATATCACAAACGGATGTTTTATAGATTTGTTAAAATCTTTGTATGATATGTTTGAACCTGCTTTTGGGAAATTCATTACGGTTGATTTCTGATTACGACAATATTTCGAATGTTGATTTAATCGTTCTTTTGTGTGAAAGGAGTTGAGACATCTCTTACGGGGAGGAGTGTGTGTACCACTAGACCATCTGCCAAGCCCATAAATGTATGGTGAAGTCACATGATGTCTGTCCCCTTCTCCCAAACTGAAGGAATGGTCCTGTTGTCATTTCAAAACTCAGCACAGATGTCAGTCCTTTTCTATGTAGTACACACACCACATACACACACACTAGTGTTGTCATTGTAGACAATGTAGGAATGTAGGCATAATTATTACCCCACACACACAAAGCGAAAAGCAGGTCGAACCTTGCATGTTTTTATCAGTACTTTATCCTGGAATTTTGTCTCAGTCGCACATCGTATTTATGAGGAGGTGATAATATTGTTGGGTGGTCGCTAAAGGACCTTATTTTCCAGTTTTTCCGCGTCTGTATGTCTGTCTGTTTGTTTTATGTAATGGACAGCTCTGGAGGCCAGAGGAGTAGACCGATTTTTGATGAAACTTGACGGTAGTTCATCCAGGATCTAGTTCTATGCCTTTGAGGCACCCCGTTGCTATGACACCACCGTTGGCCTGCAACGGGATTTGAAAATTTTTGAAAAATCCTAAAAAATTTATTTTTTGCGAAAATCAAAAATCGGCTATCCAGGTATTTTATGCGCACTATAATCAACCTCTTTGTTCAAAAAATTTCAGGCCCGATCGTCAAAACTGATGACTAGTTTGCAATGTATGTCGTCGCGACCACCCATGTCGCTTACCGGCTTGTTCCGTATGTTTGTATGCTAATGGACAGCTCTGGAGGCCAGAGGAGTCAACCGATTTTGATGAAACTGACAGGTAGGTTTCATACCAGCGATCTGTTGTATTGCGTTTAGCACCCGTTGCTATGGACGCCACCTTGCCTTAGCAACGGTGGCTTTGGAAATTTTTGAAAATCCCCAAAAAATTATTTTTTCGAAAATCAAAAATCGGCTTCCAGGCCTTTATGCGCACTATAATCAACCTCTGGTCAAAAATTTCAGCCCGATCCGTCAAAAAACTTTATGACAGTATGCAATTATTGTAGCGACCCAACCCATGTGGCCCTACCGGCTTGTTACTCTGTCTGTCTGTCTGGCAGTTCAAACAAAATTGAAAATCATTTCCAAACAGGAAACCTACTGTTTTTAAAAACAATCATAAAGGACACAAACAACAGGCACAAATAACTTAATGTAACTGTTAGAAAAGGTGGTGTAAAGACGAGGCATCAATGGCAGTAAACTTCCGAAAATTGTTTTTTTCTACAACCTTTATTTATTAACCTCCACCACCAGGTGAAGGAGTTGTTTTCACCCCTTTCTGTTAGTGGGGCAACTTAGCATAACCAATTGTGCAGTTGTTTGAGGAAAGCACCAAAATTTGGCACATAGTAGCCTTATCATATTAGAAACAGATTTGGATATTGGGCCATCTCAAATTCAGCCGCTGATGTCTTGTGTTAGTGGGGCAACTTAGCATTAACAATTGTGCATTTTGTGAGGAAAGCACCAATTTGCACACTAGTAGCCTATCATATTATGAAACAGATTTGGATATTGGGCCATCTCAAATTCAGCCGCTTATGGCTGTGGCAGCCATTTTCCTTGCCATCAAAATTTGAGATGGCCCAATATCCAAATCTGTTCATAATATGATAGGTACTTGTGGCAATTTTGTGCTTTCTCACACAAAATGCACAATTGTTATGCTAGTATTTAGCTAAGTTGCCCCACTATGTCTGTTTGTCTGTGTACAGTTTCTCAAAAGTTATGGACAGATCCGATGAAATTTTGTGGACAGTTGGGTGTGGTGACACGGACGAACTACTAGATTTGGTTGAAGATCCGGATCAACTACTAGAATTTTTTAAAGTTGATTCTTCACCATTGAGGATCGGGCCAAAACGTATATAGCACGATATCTCAAAAGTTTGTGGACGAGTTCATTGAAAAACTTGGTGATGAGTTGGTTTAGTGACCAGAACAACAGATTTAGATTTTATTCAGATCCGATCTAGATCCAGCCAGCCTGGCGGGGGCGTATGCGCTCCACCGGTGCCCTTCAAGTTAATAATATATTCTCTGCACAAAAAAAAAAAAAAAAAAAAAAAAAAAAAAAAAAAAAAAAGTTGAACATTAATGAGAGAATTTAATCTTGACTTATTTGTAGAAGCATTTCGATTTTTGCCGAGCCGTGGTGAATCCTCCAATGGCATGGCCGCATAAAAACAGGAACGAGTGTGACGATGTAATACCTCTTCCTCTTTGTTGCATGGCTTACCTTAATGTACAGGGTAAATTGTGGACTGGGAAGATAGCTCAAGTGTGGGGAGTCACCTTATTGAGGTGCTCGTCTGGATTGATGTCCGTCCGACTATCGACTGTCATCCTCGTGTTTTTGCCGGGCACTGTGTTTACTCAACGAGCGAACCATTACTCAGACGACCATAGCTCAGAGGGGATCAAGTCGGCCATCAGTGGTTTCTCGGAAAATTAAAGATCGAACCCGCTGCTGGAGTTGCCAACATTTTGAGAGAGAAAAATGAGCAAGATTGAAAGCTCGGATTCCTGGTGCCTGGAGCGAAGCGGACTAGCGGGGAGGGTCAGGGATGATTTTTCATGGGCATCCAGGGAAAACCTCCCGAAGGCCGACACCAACCTTGGTCACAACATGTATAGATCTATCAAAACTTCATGAGACATTATTTGTAAGGAGTATTCCTATAAAAGCGGTTAGCCGTTATAGTAAGAAGCCGCAAAAAGCGGTCAGCTTTTGGCAACTATGTGTCCTTTGCAATGAGGAATTCATTGTTTGCCAGACCATGGCAAAGTTTTCTGCCCAAACCCTCAAGGGGACACTGAATCAGCACGTTACCCCTGCTCACGACAAGCATGCAACCAACAGCGATGAATATAATTGAATGGTCATATTTATTTGATGCATATATATTTGCAAGACCTGAAAAAAAAATGAAAACTGCTTATACTTATCCCCCAGTTCCAGCTCTTCCCCGTCATGTTGATATTTCACATGATCTGTCTCATAATGAGGCTCATTGATGCGCATTACGAATTTAACACATTCATCGAGAGTTAAGTTTTTAAAAGGTAAGTTTTGCAAGGGGTGAGGGTGGGCCTCCGCTGGTATACACTGGGATGACTTTCAAAACGCTCAATATCTCGCAAACGAAACTAAAGCCTCTTCGCCTATGTGGACTCCATTATCCGTTGCAGACAGCTTTCCAGCTTCTCGAAAATTAACGGTTTCAATCGAATTTCGTGATCAAAAATGTGTCGTTCACTAAAAGAAGTGCGAAAAAAAAAATTAATGACATTGTTCAGCGGATTAAATGATGATGTTCAAGTTCCGGTACTTCACGTTCGAGTGGAAAGGATGGATAAAGAAGCGTACCAGCCGTGAAGCTGGACAGGAGCAGCAGGGTGGAAAGAATTAGTAAAATTTTCTGGTTCGGGTGGATTCAAGTGAAAGAGCATGATAGGCGTGAGAATGGAAGGTTGGAACGATACCGCCTATTAAAGATCACAATCCGTGGCAACCATTGCTGCGGAGCCTTGACGTTGTGCCGGAGATATGTGGGATCAAGCAGAGGTGTCCGTCATTGTCGCTCTGTTTCTGCTTCTTCCTATACCTTCTTCTCGTCTGCTCTCCCCGAGCTCTTCCGAAAATCCAGCTCAACCACCCCCTTGCCACGTTCACCAAACAAAGGACCGTCAGGGGCGTGTTGCAGTGGCAGTCGGTAAGAGATGGATCGAGATGCGGGGAGAATTCACACAAGGAAAATGCATAAGGGGACATGCTTGCACAGATGATCAGAGAACGATATCGAGATGACAAGATGATTGGTTTTTGGACAGGGAACTATCTCTTGTAATCAAACATTTTGTACTTTTCAACTTCTACCGGATATCCGACTCTACAAGGTCGTAGCAAATGTTGCACATGTTCTGTTAATGGGTCCATTATTTTTGTATAAACTCACTCACACCTTACAGGTATTTTACCGACCTTGCTTGAACCACTTCTAGTTGATTTTGGGAGTGTAGACATTGCATGCAGTGGAAATGATGGGGTGTGGCTGGTCCAGCAGCGAAAGTGGCAGGGGCCGAAGATGTGGTGCCACATGTAAATTTTTGCACAAACTGTTTTACGGGCATTGGACTGTACTTACGCCACACCAGTTGTTTTTTGCCAAAAATAAACAATTTGTAAGTTCTGCCCTCCGAATGAAAATTACATATCGTCCGTAAGAAGATGTTTACATTAATTCCAAAGTCTGCTGTAGATGACTTTAATATGCGATACCAGAATACGGATGAAGGGTTTGACCGAGCAAGGGATCCAGAGAGAAACCCAACTCCATGAGTGAATAGCACAATGGATGGAAACATTGATGCCATTCATTTCAGATGGATACGTTAAATGTAATCCCATGGGATGAGCGACGGCACGCTGTGCACCCCAGAGCGAAGGGCTTACGCCTTGAAACGTCAGCTTCTTGCATCCCGTGGCAGTTGCATTACCTCAATCAAACATTTCTGTCCATTTCGTCCATGGAAACAGATAGGTTAGGTCATCTGACGATCCTGCAGAGCGAATGGAGTGAGAATATGGATTTCTTAGAGTGAAAGACATGTTCCATTTGTCAGAGCAGCATGTAGTTTGGTAGGTTACAAGTTGGGCAGAAGGTGGACTCATCTACGTGGAGAAGGTAGAGTTTTGACGAAGCATTCGTGAAGTCATTTATGGTGTGAGAAGCAATGCTGGGACCCGTGACACTGGCCTGTGGCACTCCAGCTTCCACGAGAGAGTAGGGGAGCGGATTCCGTGATAGCAAACGTGTTAAACTGCTTACAAGTGGAGGAAAGGCCGAAAAGCCAGTTATTAAGGCAGCCTGTATGCCACAGGCAGCAAGCTTGGCAAGCACATGCAGTTTGCAAGACTGCGTTGAATGCCCGAGATAAGTCGAAGTGGATGGGCCGGAACCTTTGCTTTGAGACTATGGAGTGCAACCATTGTGAGAGAGGAAAGTGCAGCAGATCCAAAGTTGATGACTCGGATAGAATAAAAAATGATGGTAGAGATCAGTCGTTTGAATAAAGGAAAGGACAGCAGCGATGATATCATTTGGGGACGTTCATGATTCATCCGTTCAGACAGTGCATTCTGTCTAAACCATTACTTTACTCATAATTGGAAATAACTTAATGGGCCTGTAGTTGATGACAGCGTTGTTGATTACAGACGGAGCTGTGTCAACTTTCTTAAGTGTAAAAGAAAGAGTCAGTAGCAGAGGTAGAAGAGCAAGGTGGGGACAGAGCAGGATGGGTTGCGGACATGAGATTTGGGGACATCACCGAGATGAAACAACCTGTCCTGCCTCGCCAATGTCTACACCAGTTCCAGGTGGTGGGAGGGTTTCTCGATGGGAGCACACCACCAAATAGGAACATGCAAACATCACCAGGACTTTGAGAATGACAATGGTGGAGAGATCAGCCTGATTGATGTTTCTGAATTTCCCATGAATGGCGACCCACCATTGGTACAAGCGTTTGCGGAATGACCGAAAATTGTTCTCAAGGGAGTAAACCTTCCAGTTGAGAAAGGCAAGCTGAATCACCGCAAACAGTCTCACCAGAGATTCAGTGTTCCAGGGTAAAGAGGAGGATAGAATCTCCATAAGGGAATCAGACAAACCGATACATGAAATGAGAGGGCTTTTGTGGAAACATTCCCAGACGGAATCAATATCTTAAATACAGGGAGATGTAAGGCCAGTCCTTTTGTGAGAGGTAGATTTCCAGTCCCCGGGGCTGGCAGGATGGACTGAGGTTACGCACACTCGCCTCAAAGCTGTCTAGGCAGGGTTTGAAATCCTGAGCCTAGCTATAATGTAAACTGACCATTCTCGGTGTTCACAGGCAGGTGAGGTGTGATTCATCAATGTGTGTGCCGTCCCTCGGATGGACGTAACTTGGGCATCCCGTCTGCCGGCATTGTCGTGAGTGGATTCGAAGCGCCATGGTCTGTACTGCATGAAGGAGAGTTAGATGAGCTATCGCCGTGCGACCATGACCAAAATTCTAAATCTGCCAACGACTACTGGGAGGCATACAAACCCCCAGTACAACCATTGCTCAGGAAGCTGCTTCGGTTGGCACATCAAGAGAGAGAGAGAGGGAGAGAGAGAGAGAGAGAGAGAATGCACTCCTGCCAGGTTGGCCTGTACAAACAGCCAGGATTCTGTTTTTTTTCCAGCTGACATCACTCTCAAACATAATCTAGAGAGTTATTGGCCTTTCAACAAGAACATGGTCAGAGGAGCCAAGAGAGGAATGGTTTTGAGGAGGAGGAGAATGGTCTCAGTTTATTAACTCAGTTTTTGAACTTGAACTGCAAGCAGCTTTTGAACGTTCATAGTTTTTCAAATCGTCTCGATAAGAATGAGTGCGGAGAGTCAGATTTGGCTTGAGGGTGGATTTAAAGGCACCTGGCTTGAAGCAGAGAAAACCTCAAAGCATGAAGGCTCCCAAGATATCCATTCTGGCACAGCCCACGGGGTTGGCCACCAGCCCCAGGCGGTGTCGTGACTAAAAAACAAAATTTAACATGGGCTGCTCAGCATAGTTGTTCCATTTTTCCAAATGGCTGGCACCCCCGTGACCTATGACTCATACTTATCATAAAAATATTCCACAGAGTAGTCGCCACTGATGGTGAAATTTCGTCTTCACTCTGATAAAACGGTTTGCAGAGAAAAATATTAAACGTTTTGTGCGGGACAAACAAAACAAACAAATTAAACAAACGGACCCAAATGCAATACCCTCTCTCCGGCGAGGGTAAATCGCATATACTCACAAAATTACATGGAGATTCATAACGACTTACAATGTGCAAGCCATTATCCGTGCTCAACCAGAGTACTTGCTCTCCCCTTGGGCGGCGGACCCCAGCATCACATTCTGTTCTTCTGCTAGACTTTTGTGGAATTGGAAAGATCACCATTATGGACATCTCCCTCACATTTCAAACACAGCGTCAACGGCCTGTCATGTGTTTTTTCCTCCACCGGTCTCTTGCTCCTCTCTGATATCCAACCCGACCCCTCTCCACCGGATTCGCTCCCTCTGCCCTCCAACCCTCCACTCTTACCCCATTGTAGAGATCTTTTCGAGATGCTTCAGTGCATTCTTCCTCGAGGGCTTCAAAAGTAGCTGTGCTCCATCTAATGTCATCTCCATTCTTTCTTACAAATTTTTTTGCTCCAATACCCACCTTGTCAAACTGTTGGTTAATGCAGGTCATCTCCAAACCCTCCTATTCTTTCTCCTTATTCCCGTTGGTTCCTTTCACTGCTTTTTTTGTCTGACTTGGCCTTGCTGTCTGTCAGTTACATTGGTCGTTTGGCACTCCTGTCTCTCCCATGGTCTTTCATTTGGCAGTATCCGTACAAAAAAGTAACACAATAAAACTCTATTTCCTACAAAACTAATCCTACATCTTTGAAAGGGATCACAAGAATGATTGCATACCGCAGGGAAGAACTAAATTATTTGCAAATTAAAAATTGTTCAAAAAATGTTTACATTGAGGAGATGGGAAGAGGGAAGAAAAGGGTTAAAGGGAAGAGAAAGAAAATGGAGGAAAGCGAAAAGAGGGGATGTATGTTAGCCCCGAGCCATTCCAAATATATTGTCAATATAATCAGGACTGCCACTGACAGAACAACAAAGCGTTGAGATTTATTGTTCAGAATTGTTCGGAAGACACGTGTCACGCCCTGGCCGAGGGAAAACGCCAGCAGAGATTGACTGAACGATGGAACGCGATCGATTATTATCTTTAACGATTGGGAACCCGCCAGAAATTCACGTAATTTACTGTAAAATGTTCATATATAAGTCCTCAATTCCACAGCCACCCCACCCAACCCAAGTCCTCAACTCCATCTCAAGTCCTAACCCCCTCTCAACCAAGTTCCTCAACTCCAATCTCAAGTTCCTAACCCCCTTCTCAACCCCAAGTCCTTCAACTCCAATCTCAAGTCCTAACCCCCCTCTACAACCCAAAAGTCCTCAAACCCCCAACCCCACCTATCTTCAAACCTCCAACCCCACCCTATCTTCAAACCCCAACCCCACCGCAAGTGCTCAACCTATCCCCCAAATCTCAACCCCCCCTCCTCTCCCAACTCTGTCCCCTCTCTGCCCCCCAACCCAAGCTCTCTGTCCTCCCTACCCTATCTTTCAAGTCCTCAAGTCCACCTGAAACCCCAAGTTACACAAACCTCCCCTCCCAAACCACAAGTCCTCAACACTTCCCCCCCCAAAGTGTCAACAACCTCTTCCCAATTCCTCATCCCCCTCTGCCCCCCCCAACCCCAAACTCTCTGTCCTCCCTTCCCCTCCTCTTCATTCCTCAAAGTCCCACCTGAAACCCCAAGTACACAATCTCTCCTCCCAATTGAGAAGTCCTCACCCCACCCCCAAAGCTTTCGAAGCCCCCTCTCCAAACTCTGCCCCCCCCCACCCCACTCAACTCTACTCTCTGTCCCAACCTCAATCACAACTTTCTGTCCTACCTCCCTCTTTTTCATCCGTTCTTATAATTATTTCCTGTTCCCATTTTGTTATCACATGTTTAAGTAATAAAATACACAATTGTCATGAGATTCCGTAATTCTCGTGATTCTTCAGGAACTGCGAGAGTCATCGAAGCAGTCTGAGAGTTAAAAAGGATATGATGTGGTCTGCGAGCAGCAAATTTGATTGGTCGAGAAGGTAAAAATGCCGTAAATTAATTTGTCCAAAATACTGTTGAATGAAAGGGATTTGTATGCCCTAAAGGCAATTTGTGTTCTCCACTGTTCAAGTATGTATTAAATTGAAATAAAATAAAGATTTTGGAAGTTGTAGAAAATTCAAACTTTTCTTCAAAAGTTTACCACCGTTGTCGCATCGTCTTCTTATGCTACCTTATTTTCACGAGTAATTTAGTATTCGTGCCTGTTGTTGGTGTGTCCTTTATGACGTCACAAGAAACATTGGAAGTTTCCTGTTTGGAATGGAATCACCGAACGTTTCGATCCCTTCATTGTTTCATATCCCATTCTTGATCCATTCCCGTTTCCCATTTCCTTATTGCAATTATTAATCAGAGTTAATTCCTAACTTTGTGTTGTATTGTAATCACTGTGTTGTGTTGTTTTGTGCACACGCCATTTTGATATGGTTTCCCCTAGTACTGTAAAATTTGAAATGTATATTATATATTTACACACATGGGACACACAGGAACAATGGCCACAGGAGGAGGCCATTCGGCTATTCATGCCTGTGGCCAACCAACCCCCGTATCGTTACCCATCAACTCATTCCAATATCCCACACCCTTATAATTCCTATGCATCGATGTGGGCTACCTATTCCAAATCCAGTTTAAATCTATCTACCCCTTGCTGCCACTCCACTACCTTTCCTGGAGACCATTCATTGCGATGCCTGGTATTGCTTAATGGTTCGGGTGGTGGGCTTGGGATCCTTAGGATCCTGAATTCAAATCCCCTTACTTGTTGAATTAATACAGTTGGGTGTTGACTCTGCCTTTCCTCTGAAGTCGGCAAAATGAGTTGAGCTTGGCTGGTATCCTGTGTTGGAGTGGCGACCTGTCCAGGATGTACCCAATAGCGAAGGAGAACTCTTCGGCGCACCACTCTCTGACATTGTCTGGTCCCAACTCCATGCATCAACCACTCTCCACTGAAAGACACCACTTGCCTTAAAAACTGGTCCTCACCCTCACTTTTTTTCTCTGAAGCTATGACCCTGGGTCCTATACTGTCCACCTCTGCTGAAAAACTTCACTTACACCTAACTTGTCCATACCTTTCGATTATCTTAACATCTTAATCAGATACCCTTCATATATGGCCTTCCTTTCCATATATAAAATCCTGTCTCCTTCCAAACGCTGCTCATTAGTTAGTCAAGCTAACCTTGTTATCAATCGAGTTGCTGACGCTCTACTGCTTTATGAAATTGGAAAACCAACAAAAGAACCCGAGAAGTAAAGAGCAAAGATGGAGTCATCAGGAGGAACCTGGACAAGGATTCGGATTTCAGCCGCTAATCCACAACTCTCAAACCATTTCAGATGCAGCTAAGTGAGATTTTAGAGAAAAACTTTCTTTTTTTTGCCAATGAATTCACTTCTTCTTAGAGAGATAGAAATGAAAAGAGAGAAGAAGAGTAAAAGAGATGGAAAGAGCAGAAAGCAAGAATTAGAGTGAATGAAGAGAATTTATTGAAAAAATTTAGGAAAGAAGTATGATAAGAAAGAAAGGAACAAAGATGTCGGGAGGAACCCGAACAGATAGATTCAGCAGTACTCCCGGCTCAACGCAGGAAAGATGGACAGCTACTGTAGGTTCCGTCAGAGGGAAGCACAGTAAAAACAGCATTCAGGATTAAATGGCATAGACAAAGAAAGGCTTCATTGGAAAGGTTAAGAAGAGGTTTCAGCTCAACTGGGATGGAGAACGATCATAAGGATGGCCTAATACCAAGGACTACACCAACGGTTTGCGCTTAAACAAGATGGGCAGGACTGAAGCCAATCAGGAACAAGTCCAGATTTGTAAGTAGAACAGAATACAAGAGCAACCTTCTCTTGGATGTTAAAAAAAACTCATGTCAGAATACCTGTGTACACACAAAGGTACAACATTGTATGTATGGGCTGACTAATCCAAGCAAAAAGTCAATAACCCCAGTTTCAGAAAAATCATGGAAGCTTGAATCAAACGCGATA
This sequence comes from Eptatretus atami, assembly GCA_035128595.1. NCBI lineage: Eukaryota > Metazoa > Chordata > Myxini > Myxiniformes > Myxinidae > Eptatretus > Eptatretus atami. The sequence goes on along the minus strand of CM068962.1, from coordinate 109,267,954 downwards.
ATTTTGAAAACAAGGACGTCCGTGCTCACATATGAGTATGACCGTATTTCTCAAGTATGAACATCGATAAAACACAAAAACAATGCATTTTGATTGGACGTTGATACTTCGATGCCAAAAAGGAAAAACTGGTTACTCATCGAGGGATGTCAGTACGAGCGACTTTGGTTTAAATAACTCGAATCAGGAAAATTGACCAAATATCAGGATCGGAAAAATGAAGCCAGAGAACCTGGAAGTGAAGAGCGCCGCATTGTTATTGACAATTTGTGCGACGGAATTTGATAAGAGAAGGAATGTCCCGCGATCTTAAAAATCACCCCTGGAGTATTACTTGAAACAAACTACAGTTGGAAGGCTGTCGGGTTTCAGTGACGATCCAAGAGAGCCTTCGGGACAAAACTTTGAGAAACAAAAAACTTTCACAACTTTGGTCCATGAAAGTGATCCTTTACCGAATGAGGAGGAAATTTAAGCCCTGGAGGACTCCTTCCACCTTCGTGAAACTGCAAGGAGATTACAACCAACGAGGGAGTTTTTAACTGAGGGTGTAGGAAGGAGGACCGGCCCTTCTCCACACACCCAGACCTGTCAAATTTCTATTAACCCAAATACAAAACCACCTCTCTTCAACACACATTTGAAGGATATAACTAACTATCCTATACACGTTTTTCACCCTTTGTTATCCCTTTGGTTCACTTTTGTTACAATATCGATTTCAGTTAACCTACAGCATTTCAAAATATTAGGTGGCAATTCATTTTTATTACTGTTTTTTTTTTCACTTCTTTACAGCTTCATATTCGATGAATGAAATTTTAAAATATTTGTATCCAATACAACTTCTTATCTTCTTCATGTATAATGTCATACCTTGACCACCAACTTTCGACTTCCATTGCCTGTCCTCTTCCTTAGGTCATATTAATGGGGATAAAAACTGCCTCCTGAACAAAAAGCCGTTGGTCCTCGGCAAAGATTATTCCAAAACGCCTACAAATTTCAAGCAGCCACCGTTGCTACCCAATGAACTACGGTCTTGCTTCTGAAAAAGGTGCCCATAACATCCCCACCTGAAAAGAAGGAGTGGGAGGTTAAATGATTAATGGAAAAGAATCATATTTATGTTGCATACCATAATGGAATTCATGGGATGGGGATGGGCAGCTCAGTAGATGATAAAGGGGTTCTGGGACTCCCATTTCAATGAATGGGGGAAAGGGAAACTTTCTGACTCAAGCTTCCAAAAAGCCCAAAAATAGGAGACTGGATTTTCTCCCCTCCTAATCCCCTCCCTCCCATACAAGCAATGTAAAATTGAGACTATGAAATTGAGACTTAGCTGCATTAAAGCACTGTCTTTCCTTTCATATTTTCATTTCCACTCAAAGAGGCGAACCAACAAATATTTGCCCATGTTCTACTTTTAGACAACTTAATTTTCTATAACAGTTCATTCCATCAAGTATATTCCCAAAATAACTTGGAACTTGGTTTTGGATACAAGTTGTCTGTTTGAGCAGAAATGAAATGATAAAGCTTCTTCTAATGCCTTATTTGACCACCTCCTGAGCCACATATCATTTGGATTGTAGTAAATTGTTTTTCAATTGTTCAATGATAACCATCAAATTTCAGTTTCATTCAGTTATATTTATTTTTTCTTTACATCTCCAACTTACTTGTAAAAATTATGCGGTCTTATTTTTTTATCTACTATTTACCCCGTTATTTTCTTCAATAAGACTTGATTTATATTTCTCACATTCTATGTTCCATTTAATACCAGGCTGTGATTTACATCTCCACTCTTTGGGTTTGGTTATTGCTTGGTTCTATCATTTATAAATCAGTAAAAAACGGTCCTTATAATATCTCCAACCCAATATTCTTAACACTTATACTTATACCATAGGGAGACTATTGATCCCATTCTCTAAAATATATAATTTTATTCATCAAAAGCTCCTAATGCTTTCTTATTTATCTCGTTCTGTATATAATTGATGTATAACTTTCTTATTGTATTCATTTTTCTGTATCTTCCTTCTTTTAAGGTAAACAGTTGTAATAATGTTTAAAGTTTATTGCTTCCTTGTATATATTTTTTCTTTATTACACCTTTTCAATTGTTTATTATTACAATATACGTAAAAGCATAAGAACTTTTGATCTCATCCTATAAATCAACTCATGACCTTCCACCTAATTCCATCTTTAAACTACCAATAACCTTTTTATTCTTTGAATGAAAACAACACATCACCTGACTTATAATTACTTCTTCATATATATCATATATCAATCATTCCTCATATACATCACTTGTCTTTAATTTCTATATAAAACTCTGTTTTCGATATAACATGACATATTATCCTATTACTTTGATTTTAAATTATTTAAGTAATAGTCATACATAAACGACTTTGACAAGTCAAGAATGATTTACTATATTAAATAGAATTTATCCATTTCAATACTCTTTTTTTCAAATGAATAGGCACAAAAAGTTCTCTAAAAACCACCTCCGCTCGCTCAAACTTGGTCTATAATTAACTTTGAAGCCTGATTGCCGAAGATGTGCAAGTTCTTATGTTTTGGTGATTCCTAACCATTTTCCATAGTCTTTCCAAAACAGCATTTTCATTAATTTAATAAAGTCCTTCTTCAAAATTTGTTTTTGCTTCGTTTCTCCTTTTGTATTAAAATCAACATAGTTTCTTTAAACCAATGGACTGTTTAAATTTCAAAAATCCGATGAATTTTTCTCACTCCTCAACCCAGCAGATAAATATTTCTCAGTTCCTTTGATGCAAACATAACTTTTCTTTATCATTTAATTTAGTAAGTAGTTATTTCTGCGAGATACCTTTAATATTAAAATGACTTTGTTAGTAAATCGACTTAACCATTCTTTATTTGGACTTCTTTTCAGGGGCATAGGTAGGTCTTTATGTTTGTGATGAAGTTCTTTGGATATTTTAAATCAACCTCAAATAATATCAACTTCAGTTCACCAATTTTTTGAGAGGAGACAACATGTCTTGTCTAAAACTTTTTTCATAATGTTTTTCTTTAAACCCATTTAAGTTTCTCATAGGTTAAAGATTGAGACATAGCCCACCCATACAAATTGTTCGCGATCATAATACATCAGGTAGGAGTTGTCTCATTCTTATTATAACAGAAAGATATTTGTTATTTGCTTTGCATATCTTTGAACATTACTTGAGATATTCCTCCTCTTTTAGGCTTTTCTCTATCATTAAAAGCACATTCTATATCGACTGATTATTCCGAAATTCTGCTTTGTATTTTTAACATAGCACTCCAAGCCCAACCCAGGATTGTGATAATAAGCAGGGTCTAATCCATAAGAATTTTTATTTAGACAGACTGTTCTAAAATCAAACATCAGCCAATACAATACATCAGTTTAAGATACAAATCATGATATTCTCTAAGATTCTTTACATTTAAACTTTGCTCCCAAACCTTTTTAGCTTGTGTATAATCCCTATTGGAAATATGAGTTCTTTTCAACTTGCGGATAGAAAACTTCCCTTGAGGAAGTTTTGTGTTCTTTAATTCTCAAATGGAATCCAGGTAGTCAATACGCATATATATCCCTTTTTGTTGATAAGAGGATCAATCTCTTCTTGATTTGAGAAATGTGATTTAAGATCGGTAAGTTTTTAATATTGATGCTAGTTGCATAATGTGACTTGTCACAAACTTGCATGTGTCAAGAAAATCTATGATGGGTTATGGGGGATGTATGAATGTTTTTGTGAATGAGATGTATTTTTTGATCTGTGTTAGGAATGGCAGAATACTCCAGATGTCTTGAAAGTTTCATTTATAAATAAGATGCTGTGTCATAGTGAGCGTTGTTTGTGAAAGAAAGAAGGAATGTAAAGTTTTCGGGGACTTGTAATTTCAAGATTACAACCGCGGAATGAGCTGGACCTCTAATATTTTCCAGTAAGATGCACAATGATCCCTAACTTTGACCTCTCCCTCAATTTTTCCTCACAAATATTGACAGATACTGTTCTTTCTAATTGCTTTTTATCTCCATTTGTTAATGACATTGCGTTTTTAGGTTTTAACCCATTATTTCTCTCATTCTCAGTACAGTCTTTTTCCAAATGTCTTACAAACTCTTCTGAGGCCATCTTCTCCTCTTATAAAGTTCTAACTTGTTGTATTCATCACCAACAGATGATTTTATAATAACAGAACACAAGGAGCGTTTTGATATTTTATTTGGGTATGATTTATTTGGATTTGGAGAAACAGTATCTATCTTTTCAAGGGAAACTTTCAAAATCATCATATATCACAACGGATGTTTTATAGATTTGTTTTAAAATCTTTGTATTGATGTTTGAACCTGCTTTTGGGAATTCATTACGGTTGATTTCTGTTCGACAATATTTCGAATGTGATTAATCGTTCTTTTTGTGTTGAAAGGAGTTGAGACATCTCTTCAAGGAAATGTTTTACATTTTCTCTTGTATAGTGTGATTTCGTTTTATAATCTTTTGGATAAATATTTGATGAAAGCTTAATGTGATTTTTCCTTTTGAAGTTAAAGTAGAGAAGGTCAATGT
>CM068962.1:109242129-109262498 GCA_035128595.1 Eptatretus atami | reverse complement strand
GTCAAGTGGAGATATTTGTCTGAAAAGATTGAATGTGTGTTTGAAGGTGTTTTTTATAACATTTATATTCATGATTACAAGCATCGCAGTACATTGTATTCACCATATTTATATAACAAAACTTTGCTTAAAATAAAATTTTCTTGATGAATCTCCAGGGAGCCCAGGGTGTGGAAGAGCCAAAAATCCAAGGAGCTCAGGCTTTCAAAAGTTAAATACAAAGTGGTTAGAATGTGGAACGATTCTCCGGACGATAGTGGATGTAGAAGCTGTGGACTTAGTTACAGGGATCATGATTACCAACTTGCATACCTTCTGCACAACCCAGCTTTAACAATGGTCTATGTACAGGGGTGCCACAATGCCTTGTAAAAAATGTGGACATTTGCCTCTGTGTGCCAGTGTTAATTCGTTTCTTTTGAACATTTTTTTTCAGGTTATGAACGTAAAACCATGGGTGATACAAGCAATTACACCAATGAACGAAGGGCATTCGGTAAGAGCGCATACCTCTGCCACTGATCCATGAGAACATATTTGTCCATGAAAAATTTTTGAAAATCATGCTTTTCAGTACTACTCCTGTCTGTCGATGGTGAAGAAATCGTTTGAAAAATCAAATAATCTTGTATCTTGATCGGGAATTCGGTATCTTCACCAAATCGAATCACATTTGTCCTTGCCACACACCCAACGTGTCCAACAAGTTTCCTCTGACTCTGTCCACAACTTTTGAGATAATCGTTTGGCCCTATCTCCGATGGTGAAGAATCACTTTAAAAAATTTGAGTAGTCGGATCCAGCGTCTTCACCAACAATCTAATCATTTTCGTTCCTTGTCACACATCCCAACCTGTCCACAAAATTTCATCCGGATCCGTCTACAACTTTTGAGATATCCTGCACACAGGAAAACAAACAAGAAGACGTCGTGGCCATGCACGAACTTTTGGCAAAATCCATAAAACAAATTTGACCTCAAAAATAATTGGTTTAGTTAATTCAGTGATCTTGAAATATAAATCCTCTTCAAAAATTTTCAAGTCAATCGCGCATGAAAATTGAGGATTTTAGAAATCTCATCTAAGTTGTTACCTTTGTTGAACCTTTTGGACCTCAAAACAACAGGCTTCTTGCTTTATGATGAACTCTACCATGTGATAAAGTCGTGAAAGATCGGGTTTAAAACTGTGGCCTGCAGGCGAGAAACAAGCATGACAGGACAACAGACAGAATAACAAAAATTTGACCAATATAAAGATTTCAGTTAAACAAAAAAACAAACAAAACAGATGGTGGGGGTGCGGGGTGGGGGTGTGAAAACATAACCTCCTCCACTTCGGTTGGCAGAGTACAATGGATTGTGGTCATGTCTGGGTCACGAAGTTCCTCAAACAGGGAATGCAATGGAAAGACAGTGCGCATTGACTTCCAGAGCAACGATTTCCGACAAGAAGCGCCCCGTAAAAAGACACTTCGGGCATTGGCGCCTAACTCTTTGCAGCAGGCCAACATCAAGATATGCCCAAGAACAGGGAAGGCCATCAAGCCACAGGTCAGCAGTTGAATTGGACGATTATCTGTTGCCAGGACACCAAAAAGCGTCGACCCGTAAATGGTCCGCGGAAGCTGGAACACCGCGTTCGACAATGCAAAAGCACTAAGAGGTTGGCCAAAAAATTTGCAACCATATCGCCGATGTTCGTTCAAAGAGATCAGATAAAAATGTCCCACCAGAACGTGGCACAAAATAATTCCTCTTGTTGATGACAATGATGGAGGCACAAACGGATCCACTGGACACTTAAGGCTTGTGTTCATCTGCTGCTAAAATGTGTCATCAAGTACAATACTGCAGATGGATGTGCAGAACTTGTTTTAGAACCCTTCAGTGTTGTCAATAAATTATGATTAAAAGGCAGACGTCACAATTGGCCCCCTGTAGTTTCCAACCAGGACTTGGTTGGTGGAATGGTTATGGGCGTCCACTCTGAGTCTGGGAGCTCGGTGGTTTAAACTCCTGGCTGAGTCAGACCAAAGATTGAAAATTGGTACCGTGCTGCTTCCTTACTTGACACTCAGCATTAAGAGATGAGCGTGGACAATCAACACGGGAAGCAATGGCAACCCACCCAGTCCAACCGTTGCCAACAAAATGCTTCGGCAGCACCAACAGAGCGGGCGGTCAAATCAAAAACAGTCGTTTCAGGCAATTCCTTTTGCCTTCTTTTCCATGTTAGTGCGTTTGTATCTGTCTTTTCAACCATTAACCATATCATAAGCACCCAACAGAAAGAAGCAAGCGTTTACCAAAAACAATGGGACCAAAACCTTCTAACATTTGGGCAGGCATGCACGGCGCACTGACTGACGCAGCACCCACCTGTTAGTGTACGTCTTGTGTGTTTCGAGTCCAAATGGGAATTGATGCCACAGATAGGAGATCGAGCCGCTGGAAATCGAGAAGCAATTTCCTCAATTGGCCCATAGCCGGTGGAGACAACATCGACATTCAGACCGATGATGTCGCACTCCGTGTCTCAGATCGGCAGATCTGGCAGCTGCTTTCCCTGCGGGTGCAGCTCGACGCTCCGTCATGAGACATATCTGTCATCTTTACGATAATTCAAATATTTTCCTTTTTTGCCTGAAACATTTTTCAGTAAGCGGTGCCGATTACCAGGGCACGATGGAATTAGCCATGTTTCATTGTTGGTCAATGTGTGCCAAGGCGCTCACCGAGAGGGCCCGACGGTTGTTCGGGTAGCACTTAGACAATACCATGCATTTAGGGAAATCATTTGTATTTACGATATGGTATGGAGTCAGGGTTCAGTCGCTGATCGATTCGCAAAAAACGTTAGTGCCAAGTGTAAGCATGTCAGGCATGCCACACAATAGTTGTTTATAGTCAACATGTACATGTCCTGTGGCGCAAACGGATGTGATGCTGAAGCAGTTATTCAGAGACAGTCCTGCTCGGGTCCCCACTCCGATTTAGGAACTCAGACAGGAATTTTGGAATTTGTCCGGGTCCGGCGATGGCTCACCGACTCTTCATGAACGACACCGTGGCATCTTTAACATTCCACCGACTCAGCTGGGAGACGAGACGCCCAGTTACGTCTATTCGAGGGACGGCACACCACTGATGTCGCCCTGCCTGTGAAACACAAGGATGGCAGTTTTATGGCGGGTTTCGGGATTCAAACCCAGGCTAGAACAGTGGAGGAAGAGTGTGTGTACCACTAGACCATCTGCCAGCCCATAATGTGATGGTAAGTCACATGTGTCTGTCCCCTTCTCCCAAACATGAAGGAATGGTTCACGTGTCATTCCAAAACTCAGCACAGATGTCAGTCCTCTTTCTATGTAGTACACACACACATAACACACACACTAGTGGTTGTCATTGTAACAATGTAGGAAATGTAGGCATATTATTACCCCACACACACAAAGCGAAAAGCAGGGTCGAACCTTGCAGTTTATCAGTACTTTATCTCTGAATTTTTGTCTCAGTCGCCACATCGTATGTTATCGAGGAGGTGATAATATTGTTGGGTGGTGCGCTAAAGGACCTTATTTTCAGTTTTTCCGTCTGTCTGTATGTCTTCTGTTTGTTGTATGTAATGGACAGCTTGGAGGCCAGAGGAGTTAACGATTTGAATGAAACTTGACTGGTAGTTCATACCAGGATCTAGTTCTATGCCTTTTGAAGGCACCGTTGCTATGGACACCACCGTTGCCTGCAACGGGATTTGAAAATTTTTGAAAAATCCTAAAAAATTTATTTTTTGCGAAAATCAAAAATCGGCTATCCAGGATTTTATGCGCACTTATAATCACCTCTTTGTCAAAAAATTTCGAGCCCGATCGTCAAAACTGATGACTAGTTGCAATGTATGTCGCGCGACCCACCCATGTCGCTACCGGCTTGTTCCGTATGTTTGTATGTAATTGGACAGCTTGGAGGCCAGAGGAGTCAACCGATTTTGATGAAACTGACAGGTAGTTCAATACCAGGATCTAGTTGTATGCGTTTAGCACCGTTGCTATGGACGCCACCGTTGCCTAGCAACGGTGGCTTTGAAATTTTTTGAAAATCCCCAAAAAATTATTTTTTCGAAAATCAAAAATCGGCTTCCAGGCCTTTTATCGCACTATAATCAACCTCTGGTCAAAAATTTTCAGCCCGATCCGTCAAAACTTTATGACAGTATGCAATTATGTAGCGACCCAACCCATGTGCTACCGGCTTGTTACTCTTGTCTGTCTGGTCTGGCAGTCAAACAAAATTGAAAATCATTTCCAACAGGAAACCTACTGTTTTTAAAAAAAACATCATAAAGGACACAAACAACAGGCACAAATAACTAATGTAACTGTTAGAAAAGGTGGTGTAAAAGACGAGGCATCAATGGCGGTAAACTTCCGAAAATTGTTTTTTCTACAACCTTTATTTATTACCTCCACCACCTAGGTGAAGAGTTGTTTTTCACCCCTTTCTGTTAGTGGGGCAACTTAGCATAACCAATTGTGCAGTTGTGAGGAAAGCACCAAATTTGGCACACTAGTAGCCTTATTTCATATTAGAAACAGATTTGGATATTGGGCCACTCAAATTCAGCCGCTGATGTCTGTGTTAGTGGGCAACTAGCATAACAATTGTGCATTTTGTGAGGAAAGCACCAAATTGCACACTAGTAGCCTATCATATTAGAAAACAGATTTGGATATTGGGCCATCTCAAATTCAGCCGCTTTATGCTGTGGCAGGCCATTTTCCACTTGCCATCAAAAATTTTGAGATGGCCCAATATCCCAAATCTGTTCATAATATGATAGGCTACTATGTTGGCCCAAATTTGTGCTTTCTCACAAAAATGCACAATTGTTATGCTAGTATTTAGCTAAGTTGCCCCACTATGTTCTGTTTGTCTGATGTACAGATTTCTCAAAAGTTATGGACAGTCCGGATGAAATTTTGTGGACAGTTGGGTGTGTGACCGGACGAACTGACTAGATTTTGGTTGAAGATCCGGATCCAACTACTAGAATTTTTAAAGTTGATTCTTCACCATTGAGGATCGGGCCAAAAAACGATATATAGCACGATATCTCAAAAAGTTGTGGACGAGTTCATGAAAAACTTGGTGATGAGTTGGTTAGTGACAAGAACAAGCAGATTTAGATTTTATTCAGATCCGAATCTAGATCCAGCCAGCCTGGCGGGGGCGTATGCGCTCCACCGAGCTGCCTTTCAATTTAATAATATATTCTCTGCACAAAAGTTGAACATTAGATGAGAGAATTTAATCTTGACTTATTTGTAGAAGCATTTCGATCTTTTGCCGAGGCCGTGGTGAATCCTCCAATGCATGGCCGCATAATTAAACAGGAACGAGTGGACGATGTAATACCTTCTTCCTCTTTGTTGCATGGCTTCCTTAATGTACAGGGTAAATTGTGGACTGGGAAATAGCTCAAGTGGGGGAGTCACCTTTATTGGGTGCTCGTCTGGATTGATGTCCGTCCGGACTATCGACTGTCATCCTCGTGTTTTTGCGGGCACTGTTTTACCATCAACGAGGCGAACCATTCACTCAGATCGACCTATAAGCTCAGAGGGATCAAGTCGGCCATCAGTGGTTTCTCGGAAAATTAAAGATCACCCGCTGCACATGGAGTTGCCAACATGAGAGAAGAAAAATGTAGCAAGATTGAAAGCTCGGATTCCCTGTCCATGGAGCGAAAGCGACTAGCGGGGAGGTCAGGGATGATTTTCATGGGGCACCAGGGAAAACCTCCCGAAGGCCGACACAACCATTGGTCACAACATGTATAGATCTATCAAAACTTCATGAGACATTATTTGTACAGGAGTATTCCTATAAAAGCGGTTAGCCGTATAAGTAAGAGCCGCAAAAAGCGGTCAGCTTGGCAAACTATGTGTCCTTTGCAATGAGGAATTCATTGTTGCCAGACCATGGCAAAGTTTCTGCCCAAACCCTCAAGGGGACATGAATCAGCAGTTTACCCCTGCTCACGACAAGCATGCAACCAACAGCGATGAATGAATAATTGAATGGTCATATTTATTTGATGCATATATATTTGCAAGACCTGAAAAAAAAAATGAAAACTGCTTATACGTATATCCCCCTAGTTCAGCTCTTCCCCGGTCATGTTGATATTTCACAGATCTGCTCATATGAGGCTCAATTGATGCGCATACGAATTTAACACATTCAATCGAGAGTTAAGTTTTTAAAAGGTAAGTTTTGCAAGGGGGTGAGGGTGGGCCCCCCCGGCTGTATTACACTGGGATGACTTCAAAAACGCTCATATCTCGCAAACGAAACTAAAGGCCTCTACGCCTATGTGGAGCTCATTATCCGGTTGCAGACGCTTTCCAGCTTCTCGAAAATTAACGGTTTCAATCGGAATCGTGATCAAAAATGTGTCGTGCACTAAAAGAAGTGCGAAAAAAAATTAATGACATTGTCAGCCGGATTAAATGATGATGTTCAGTTTCCGGTACTTCACGTTCAGAGTGGGAAAGGATGGATAAAAGAAGGTACCAAGCCGTGAAGCGTGGACAGGGAGCAGCAGGGTGGAAGAACTTGAGTAAATTTTCTGAGTCGGGTGGATTCAAGTGAAAGAGCTATGATAGGCGTGAGAATGGAAGGTGGAACGATACCGCCTATAAAAGATCACCAATCCCGTTGGCACCATTGTTGCGGAGCCTTGACGTTGTGCCGGAATGATATGTGGGATCACAGCAGAGGTGTCCGTCATTGTCGCTCTGTTTCTGCTCTTCCTTATCCTTCCTCGTCTGCTCTCCCCGAGCTCTTCCGAAAAGCCAGCTCAACACCCACCCTTGCCACGTCACCAAACAAAGGACGCAGTCAGGGGCGCTGCTTGCATGACAGTCGGGTAAGAGATTGGATCGAGATGCGGGGAGATATTCACAAAGGAAAAATGCATAAGGGGACATGCTTGCACAGATGATCAGAGAACGATATCGAGATAAAGATTGATGGTTTTTGGACAGGGAACTATCTCTTGTATTACAAAACATTTGTAACTTTTCAACTTCTACTGGATATCCGACTCTACAAGGTCGTAGCAAATGTTCACATGTTTCTGTTAATGGGTCCATTTATTTTTGTACAAAACTTCACTCACACCTTACAGGTATACCGACCTTGCTTGGAACCCTTCTAGTTGATTTTGGAGTGTAGACATTGCATGCAGTGAAATGATGGGGTGTGGCTGGTCCAGCAGCCGAAAGTGGCAGGGGCCGAAGATAGTGGTGCCACATGTAAATTTTTGCACAACTGTTTTACGGGCATTGGACTGTCTACGCCACACCAGTTGTTTTAGCCAAAAATAAACAATTTGTAAGTTCTGCCCTTCCGAATGGAAAATACATATCGTCGTAAAGAAGATGTTTACATTAAATTCCCAAAGTCGCTGTAGATGACTTTAATATGCGATACCAGAATACGGATGAAGGGTTTGACGAGCAAGGGATCCAGACGAGAAACCAACTCCATGAGATGAATAGCACAATTGGATGGAAACCATTGATGCCATTCATTCTCAGATGATACGTTAAATGTAATCCCATGGGATGAGCGACGCACGCTTGCACAGAGCGAAGGGCTTACGCCTGAAACGTCAGCTTCTTCATCCCGTGGCAGTTGCATTACCTCAATCAACATTCTGTCCATTTCGTCCATGGAAACAGATAGGAGGTCATCTGACGATCCTGCAGAGCGAATGGGTGAGAATTATGGAATTTCAGAGTGAAAAGACATGTTCATTTGTACAGAGCAGCATGTAGTTTGGTGAGCGTTCCATTGGGCAAGAAGGTGGACTCATCTTACGTGGAGAATGTAAGTTTTTGACGAAGCATTCGTGAAGTCATTTATGGTGTGAGAAGCAATGCTGGGACCCGTGACACTGCCTTGCACTCCGCTTCCACCGAGAGAGTAGGGGAGCGGATTCCGTGATAGCAAACGTGTTAAAACTGACAAGTGGAGGAAAGGCCTGAAAAGCCAGTTATTTAAGCAGCCTGTATTGCCACAGGGCAGCAAGCTTGGCCAAGCACATCAGTTTGCAAGACTGCGTTGAATGCCCGAGATAAGTCGAAGTGGATGGGCCCGGACCTTTGCTTTGAGACTAGGAGTGCAACATTTTGAGAGAGAAGTGCAGCAGATCCAAAGTTGAATGACTCGGAATTAGAATAAAAAATGATGGTAGAGATCAGTCGTTTGAAAAAGGAAAGGACAGCAGCGATGATACATTTGGGGACGTTCATGATTTCATCCTTCAACATGTGGCATTCTGTCTAACCATACTTTACTCATAATTGGAAATAACTTAAATGGCCTGTAGTTGATGACAGCGTGCTGATACAAGACGGAGCTGGTGTCAACTTTCTTAAGTGTAAAAGAAAGCAGTCAGTAGGCAGAGGTAGGAAGAAGCAAGGTTGGGGACAGAGCAGGAGGGTGCGGACTGAGATTTGGGGACATCACCGAGATGAAACCACCTGTCCTGCCTCGCCATGTCTACACCAGTTCCAGGTGAGGGGAGGGTTTCCGATGGGAGCACACACCAAATAGGAACATGACAAACATCACCAGGACTTAGGAATGACAATGTGGAGAGATCAGCCTGAGATGTTTCTGAATTTCCCATGAATGGCGACCCACCATTGTACAAGCGTTTCGAATGACCGAAAATTTTCTCAAGGGGAGTTAACCTTCCAGTTGAGAAAGGCAAGCTGAATCACCGCAAACATCTCACCCAGAGATTCAGTGTTCCAGGGTAAAGAGGAGGATAGAATCTCCAGAAGTGGAATCAGACAAACGATACAATGAAAGATGAGAGGGCTTTTGTGGAAACATTCCCAGACGAATCAATTATCTAAATTACAGGGAGATGTAAGGCCAGTCCTTTTGTGAGAGGGTAGATTTCCAGTCCCCGGGGCTGGCAGGATGGACTTGAGGTTACGCACACTCGCCTCAAAGCTGTCTAGCAGGGGTTTGAATCCTGACCTAGCTTATAATGTAAACTGCCATCTCGGTGTTTCACAGGCAGGTGAGGGTGATGATTCATCAATGTGTGTGCCGTCCCTCGGCATGGACGTTAACTGGGCATCCGTCTGCCGCATTGGTGAGTGGATTCGAAGACGCCTATGGTCTGTACTGCATGAAGGAGAGTAGATGAGCTATCGCCGGCGACCATGACCAAAATTCTAAATCCTGCCCCCAACGACTACTGGGAAGGCAATAGCAAACCCCCCAGTACAACCATTGCTCAGGAAGCTGCTTCGGTGGCACATCAGAGAGAGAGAGAGAGGGATGAGAGAGAGAGAGGAGAGAATGCACTCCCTGCCAGGTTGGCCTGTACAAACAGCCAGGATTCTGTTTTTTTTCCAGCTGACATCACTCTCAAACAAATAATCTAGAGAGTTATTGGCCTTTCAACAAGAACATGGTCAGAGGAGCCAAGAGAGGAATGGTTTGAGGAGGAGGAGAATGGGCTCAGTTTATTAACTCAGTTTTTGAACTTGACACTGCAAAGCAGCTTTTGACGTCATAGTTTTTTTCAAACTCGTCTCGATACAGAATAGTGCGAGAGTCAGCATTTGGCTTGGAGGGTGGATTAAAGCACCTGGCTTGAAGCAGCAGAAAACCTCAAAGCACTGAAGCTCCACAAGAATATCCATTCTGGCACAGCCCAGGGTTGGCCACCAGCCCAGGGTGTCGTGACTAAAAAAACAAAAATTTAACATGGCTGACTCAGCAAGTTGTTCCATTTTTCCAAAAATGGCTGGCACACCCCGTGACCTATGACTCATACTTATCATAAAAATATTCCACATGAGTAGTCGCCACTGATGGTGAAAATTCGTCTCACTCTGATAAAACGGTGTTTGCAGAGAAAAAAATATTAAACGTTTGTGCCGGACAAACAAAACAAACAAATTAAACCAAACGACCCAAATGCAATACCCTCTCTCCGGCGAGGGTAAAAAATCAGAATACTCACAAAAAATTACATGGAGATTCATTAACGACTTACAATGTGCAAGGCCATTATCCGTACTCAACCAGAGTACTTGCTCTCCCCTTGGGCGGCGACCCCAGCATCACATTCTGTTTCTCTGCTGAGACTTTTGTGGAATGGAAAGATCACCATTATGGACCATCTCCCTCACATCAAACAACAGCCGTCAACGGCCTGTCATGTGTTTTTTTCCTCCACCGGTCCTTGCCTCCTCTCTGATATCCAACCCGACCCCTCTCCACCGGATCTCGCTCCCTCTGCCCTCCAACCCTCAACTCTTACCCCCATTGGATAGAGATCTTTTCAGAGATGCTTCAGTTGCATTCTTCCTCGAGGGCTTCAAAAGTAGCTGTGCTCCATCTAATGTCATCTCCCATTCTTTCTTACAAATTTTTTCTGCTCCCAATAACCCAACCTTGCAAACTTGTTAGGTTAATGCAGGTCCCATCCCAAACCCTCCTATCTTTCTCCTCTATTCCCGTTGGTTCCATTTTCACTGCTTTTTTTTTTTTGTCTGACTTGGCCTTGCTGTCTGTCAGTTACATTGGCTTTTTGGCACTCCTGTCTCTCCCATGGTCTTCAATTGCATATCCCTACAAAAAAGTTAACACAAAAAACTCTATTTCCTACAAAACTAATCCTACAATCTTTGAAAGGGATCACAAGAATGATTGCATACCGCAGGGAGAGAACTAAATTATGCAAATTAAAAAATTGTTCAAAAATGTTTACATTGAGGAGATGGGAAGAGGGAAGAAAAGGGTTAAAGAGGAAGGAAAGAAAATTGTGAGGAAAAGCGAAAAGAGGGGATGTATGTTAGGCCCGAGCCATTCCAAATATATTGTCATATAATCAGGACTGCCACGTGACAGAACAAAAGCGTGAGATTTATTGTTCAGAATTGTTTCGGAAGACACGTGTCACGCCCGCCCCGAGGGAAAACGCCAGCAGAGATGACTGAACGGATGGAACGCGATGCATATCTATCTTACGATTGGGGACCCGCCAGGAAATTCACGTAATTTACTGTAAAATGTTCATATAAAGTCCTCAATTCCACGCCACCCCACCAACCCCAAGTCCTCAACTCCATCTCAAGTCCTAACCCCCTCTCAACCCAAGTCCTCAACCCCAAATCTCAAGTTCCTAACCCCCTCTCAACCCCAAGTCCTTCAACTCCAATCTCAAGTCCTAACCCCCCTCTACAACCCAAGTCCTCCAAACCCCCAACCCCACCTATCTTCAAACCTCCACCCCACCCTATCTTCAAAACCCCAACCCCACCGCAAGTGCTCAACCCCTATCCCCCAATCTCAACCCCCCCTCCCTTCTCCCAACTCTTGTCCCCTCTCTGCCCCCCAACCCAAGCTCTCTGTCCTCCCCTACCCTACTCTTCAAGTCCTCAAGTCCCACCTGAAACCCCAAGATTACACAAAAACCTTCCCCTCCCAAACCACAAGTCCTCAACACTTCCCCCCCCCAAAGTGTCAACAACCCTCTTCCCAATTCCCATCCCCCCTCTGCCCCCCCCCAACCCCCAACTCTCTGTCCTCCCTTCCCCTTCCTCTTCAATTCCTCAAGTCCCACCTTGAAACCCCAAGTACACAATCTCTCCTCCCAATTGGAAGTCCTCAACCCCCACCCCCAAAAGCTTCGAAGCCCCCTCTCCAAACTCTGCCCCCCCCCACCCCACTCAACTCTACTCTCCTGTCCAACCTCAATCACAACTTTCTGTCCTACCCTCCCTCTTTTTCATTCCGTTCTTATAATTATTTCCTGTTCCCATTTGTTAATCACAATGTTTAAAGTAATAAAATACACCAATTTCATGAAATATGCCGTAATCTCGTGATTCTTCAGGAACTGCGAGAGTCATCGAAGCAGTCTGAGAGTTAAAAAGGATATGATGTGGTCTGCGAGCAGCAAATTTGATTGGCGAGATGAGGTAAAATCCGTAAATAATTGTCCAAAATACTGTTGAATGAAAGGGATTTGAATGCCCTAAAGGCAATTTGTGTTCTCCACTGTTCAAGTATGTAATTAAATGAAATAAAATAAAGATTTTGGAAGTTATAGAAAATTCAAACTTTTCTCAAAAGTTTACCACCGTTGTCGCATCGTCTTCTTATGCTACTTATTTTCACGAGTAATAGTATTCGTGCCTGTTGTTGGTGTGTCCTTTATGACGTCACAAGAAACATTGGAAGTTTCCTGTTTGGAATGAATTCCACCGAACGTTTTCGACTCCCTTCATTTTTCATATCCCATTCTTGATCCATTCCCGTTTCCCATTTCCTTATTGCAATTATTAATCAGACGTAATTCCTAACTTTGTGTGTTTGTAATCCACTGTGTTGTGTTGATTTTGTGCACCACGCCATTTTGATAGGTTTTCCCCTAGTACCTTGTAAAATTTGGATGTATATTTATTATATTACACACTGGACACACCAAGGAAACAATGGCACAGGAGGAGGCCATTCGCCCTATCATGCCTGTGCCAACCAACCCCCGTATCGTTACCCATCAACTCATTCCAATTATCCCCACACCCTTATAATTCTATGCATCGAGTGGGCTACCTATCCAAATCCAGTTTAAATCTATCTACCCCTCTGCTGCACTCCACTACCTTTTCCTGGGAGACCATTCCATTGCCGATGCCTGGTATTTGCTTAATGGTTCGGGTGGTGGCTTGGGATCCTAGGATCCTGAATTCAAATCCCCCTTACTTGTTGAATTAATACAGTTGGGGTTGACTCTGCCTGTCATCCTCTGAAGTCGGCAAAATGAGTTGAGCTTGCTGGTATCCTGTGTTGGAGTGGCGACCTGTCCAGGATGTACCCAATAGCGAAGGAGAACTGCTTCGGCCGCACCACTCTCTGCACATTAGTCGTGCCCAACTCCAATGCATCAACCCCACTCTCCAACTTGAAAGACCCACTGCCTTAAACTTGGGTTCCCTCACCCTCATCTTCTTTTTCTCTGAAAGCTTATGACCCCTGGAGTCCCTATACTGTCCACCTCTGCTGAAAAACTTCACTTACACCTAACATTTGTCCATACCTTTCGATTATCTTAACATCTTAATCAGATACCCTTCATAATGGCCTTCCTTTCCATATATAAAATCCTGTCTCCTTCAAACGGCTGCTCATAGCTTAGTCAACATAACCTTGTTATCAATCAGTTTGCTGGACGCTCTACCTGCTTTATGAAAATGCGAAAACCAACAAAAGAACCCGAAGAAGTAAAGAGCAAAGATGGAGTATCAGGAGGAACCTGGACAGGATTCGGAATTTCAGCCGCTAATCCACCAACTCTCAAACCATTCAGATGCAGCTAAGTGAGACTTTTAGAGAAAACTTTCTGCAATGAATTCACTTCTTCTAGAGAGATAGAAAATGGAAAAGAGAAAAGAAGAGTAAAAGAGATGAAAGAGCAGAAAAAGCAAGGAATAGAGTGAATGAAGAGATTTAATAGAAAAAATTTAGAAAGAAGTATGAAAGAAAGAAAGAACAAAGCATGTCGGGAGGAACCCGAACAGATAGATTCAGCAGTTACTCCCCGGCTCAACGCAGAAAGATGGACAAGCTACTGTAGGTTCCGTCAGCAGGGAAGCACAGTAAACACACATTCAGGATTAAATGGGATAACAAAGAAAGGCTCATTGGAAAGGTTAAGAAGAGGTTTCAGCCTCAACTGGGATGAGAACGAATTCGATAAGGAAATGGCCCTTAATACAAGGCACTACACCCAACGGTTTTGCGCTTAAACAAGATGGAGCGGACTGAGCCCAATCAGGACAAGTCCACGATTTTAAGTAGAAACAGAAACAGAGCAACCCTTCTCTTGGGATGTAAAAAAACTCATGTCAGAAATACCTGGTACACACAAAGGTACAACAATGTATGTATGCTGACTAATCCAAGCAAAAAGTCAATAACCCAGTTCAGGAAAAATCATGGGAGCTTGAATCAAACGCATAATTGAAAACAAGGACGTCCGTGCCACATATGATGTTATGACCGTCATCTATCCAAGTATGAACATCGAAAAACCACAAAAACAATGCATTGTTGATTGGACGTTGATACTTCGATGCAAAAAGGAAAAATGCTGGTTACTCATCGAGGGGATGTCAGTACGAGCGATTGGTTTAAAATAACTCTGAATCAGGAAAATTGACCAAATATCAGGATCGGAAAAATGAAGCCATGAGAACCTGGGAAGTGAAGAGCGGCCGACATTGTTATTGACAATTTGTGCGACGGAATTTGATAAGAAAGGAATGTCACCGCGATCTTAAAATCACCCCTGGGAGTATTACTGAAAACAAACTACAGTTGGAAGCTGTCCGGGGTTCAGTGACGATCCGAAAGAGAGCCTTCGGAACAAAACTTTGAGAAACAAAAAACTTCACAACTGGTCCATGAAATGTGATCCTTTACCGAAATGAGGAGGAAACTTTAAGCCCTGGAGGACTCCGTTCCACCTTCTGAAACCTGCAAATGAGAGATTACAACCAACGAGAGGAGTTTTTAACTGAGGTTGTAGGAAGGAGGACCGGCCCTTCTCCACACACCCAGACCTGTCAAATTTCTATTAACCCAAATACAAAAAACCACCTCTCTTCAACACACATTGAGGATATAACTAACTATCCTATACACGTTTAACCCTTTGTTATCCCTTTTTGGTCACTTTTGTTACAATATCGATTCAGTAAACCTACAGCATTCAAAATATTAGGTGGCAATTCATTTTTTTATGTTTTTTTCACCTTCTTTACAGCTTTCGATTTATTCGATGAATGAATTTTAAAATTTGATGTATCCCAAATACAACTTCTTATACTCTTCATGTAAATGTCATACCTTGACCACAAACTTTCACTTCCATGCCTGTCCTCTTTCCTTAGTCATATAATGGGGAAAAAACTGCCTCCTGAACAAAAAAGCCGTGGTCCTCGGCAAAGATTATTCCAAAACGCTACAAATTTCAAGCAGCCACCGTTCTACCCAATGAACTAGGTCTTGCTTCTGAAAAAGGTGCCCATAACATTCCCCACCTGAAAAGAGGAGTGGGAGGTTAAAATGATTAATGGAAAAAGAATCATATTTATGTGCATCCATAATGGAATCTCCATGGAGATGGGGATGGGCCAGGCTTCAGTAGATGATAAAGGGGTTCTGGGACTCCCATTTCAAATGAATGGGGGAAAGGGAAAACTTTCTGACTCAAGCTTCCAAAAGCCCAAAATTAGGAGACTGATTTTTCTCCCCTCCTATTCCCTTCCCTCCCATACAAGCAAATGTAAAATTGAGACTATGAAGATTGAGACTTAGCTGCATTAAAGCACTTCTTTCCTTTCATATTTTCAGTTCCACTCAAAGAGCGAACCAACAAATATTTGCCCATGTTCTACTTAGAAACCAACTAATTTTCTATAACAGTTCATTCCACAGATATTCCCCAAGAATAACTTGCGAACTTGGTTCTTGCGTACAAGTTGTCTGTTTGAGCAGAAATGAAATGATTAAAGCTTCTTCAATGCCTTATTGACCACCTCCTGAGCCACATATCTTTGAGATTGTAGTAAATTGTTTTCAATTGTTCAATGATAACCATCAAATTTCAGTTTCATTCAAGTTATTATTATTTTTTCTTTACATCTCCAACTTACTTAAAAATTATGCGGTGTCTTATTTTTTTATCTACTATTTACCCCGGTTATTTCTTCAATCAAGACTTGATTTATATTTCTCACATGCTATCGCAAGTAATACCAAGCTGGATTACACTCCACTCTTTGGGTTTGGTTTTGCTTGGTTCTATCATTTATAAATCAGTAAAAAACGTCCTATATAATATCTCCTAACCCAATATTCTTAACACTTATACTATAACCATAGGGAGACTATTGATCCCATTCTCTAAAATATATATTTTATCATCAAAAGCTCCTAATGCTTTCTTATTTATCTCGTCGTATATAATTGATGTTATAACTTTCTTATTGATTCATTTTTCTGTACTCTTCCTTCTTTAAGGTTAAACAGTTGAAAAGTTTAAAAGTTTATTGCTTCCTTGATATATTTTTCTTTATTACACCTTTCAATGTTATTATTACAATATACGTAAAAGCATAAGAACTTTGATCTCAATTCCTATAAATCACTCATGACCTTGCCCACCTAATTCCATCTTTAAACTACAATAACCTTTTTATTCTTTGATGGAAAACAACACATCACCTGACTTATAATTACTCTATCATATATATCAATATATCAATCATTCCTCATATACATCACTTGTCTTATTTCTTAATATAAGACTCTGTTTTGTATATAACAATGACATATTATTCTATATACTTTGGATTTTAAAATTATTATAGAATAGTCAACATAAAGACTTTGACAAGTCAAGAATTTGATGTTATCTGATATTAAATAGATTTATCCATTTCAATACTCTTTTTTCTAAATGAATAGCACAAAAATTCTCTAAAACACCTCCGCTCGCTTTTCAAAACTTGGTTATAATTAACTTTGAGCCTGATTGCCGAGATGTAGCAAGTTCTTATGTTTTGGTGATTCCTAACATTTTTCCATAGTCTTTCCATAACAGCATCTATCATTAATTTAATAAAGTCCTTCTCAAAATTGTTTTTGCTTCGTTCTCCTTTTTGTATTAAAATCAACAAGTTCTTAACCATGACTGTTTAAATTTAAAATCCGATGATTTTCCTCGACTCTCAACCGCAGATAAATATTGTCTCAGTTCCTTTTGATGCAGAAACTAACTTTCCTTTAATCATTTAATAGTAATAGTTTTCTGCGAGATACTTTAATATTAAATGACTTGTTAGTAATCTTAACCATTCTTTTATTGCGACTTCTTTATCAGGGGCATAGGTAGGTCTTTATGTTTGTGATGAATTTCTTCTGGTATTTTAAATCAACTCAAAATAATAATCCAACTTCACGCTCACCCAATCTTTTTGAGAGAGACAACAATGTTTGTAAAACTTTTTTCATAATGTTTTTCTTTAACCATTTAAGTTCTCATAGGTAAAGATTGGACTAGCGCCACCATACAAATTCGTCTTGCATCATAAAAATCAGGTAGGAGTTGTCTCATTCTATTATATACAGGAAGTTTATTATGTTGGTTATTTGCTTAGGCAATCTCTTGGAACATACTGAGATATTCCTCCTCTTTTAGCTTTTCTCACATTAAAAGCACATCTTAATATCACGATTATTCCGATCTGCTTTGTTCATTTTAACATAGCAACTCAAGCCAACCAGGGATGTGTTTTGAATAATGAGCAGGGTCTCATCATAAGAATTTTTATTAGAAGACTGTTCTAAATCCAAACATAGCAATAACAATACATCAGTTTATAGATACAAATATGATATTTCTCTAAGATTCTTATACATTAAACTTTCTCCCAACTTTTTAGCTTGTGTATAATCTATTGAAATGATGAGTTTTTCCACTTGCGATAGAAACACTTCCCTTGAAGGAAGTTTGTGTTTCTATTACTCTAAATGAATCCAGTATCATACGCATATTTCCCTTTTGTTGATAAGAGGATCAAATCTCTTCTTTGATTTGAGAAATGTGATTTAAGATCGGTAAGTTTTTAATATTTGATGCTAAGTTGATAATGGACTTGTACAAACTTGTATTGTGTCAAGAAAATCTGATATGCGGTTATGGGGGATGTATGAATGTTTTGTGAATGAGATGTATTTTGATCTGTGTTTAGGATGGCAGAAATATCTCAGATGTCTTGAAAGTTATTTATAAATAAGATGTGTGTCATAGTGAAGCGTTGTTGTGAAGAAAGACAGGAATGAAAGTTTCGGGGACTTGTAATTAAGATTACATACGGGAATGAGCTGGACTCTAATATTTTCCAGTAAGATGCACAATGAAATCCCTTAACTTTACCTCTCCCTAATTTTCTCCTCAACAAAATATGACAGATACTGTTCTTTCTAAATTGCTTTTTATTTCCCATTTGTTAATGACATTGCGTTTTAGGTTTTAACATATTTCTCTCATCTCAGTGACAGTCTTTTTCCAAAGTGTCTTAAAACTCTTCTGAGGCATCTTCCCTCTATAAAGTCTAACTTGTTGTATTCATTCACCACAGAATGATTTGAATAATAAACAGAAACCACAAGGAGTACGTTTTTTGATATTTATTTGTGTATGATTTTTTGGATTTTGCGAGAACAGTATCTAGTCTTTTCAAGGAAACGTTTCAAATCACATTATATCAAAACGGTATGTTTTATAGATTTGTTAAATCTTTGTATGATAATGTTTGGACTGCTGTTGGGAAATTCATTACGGTTGATTTTCTGATATAACACAAATTCGAAATGTTGATTTATCGTTCTTTGTTTGAAGGAGTTGAGACATTCTTACAAGGAATGTTTTACATTTTTCTTGTATTAGTTGTGATTTCGTTAATCTTTGATAAATATTTGCATAAGCATATGTGATTTTCCTTTGATAGTAAAGTAGAGAAGGTCAATGTGTGTTTCATCATTTTATAGTTGTTTGAAATTTTTTAATATCTTAACTTTTTGTTATCGTTTAATCCATAGACATTAACAGATAGATTATTCATTTTCTTAAATTTAGGAATATCTCTCAATGACATTGGAAACCTTAAATCTTAACATTTAATGTATTCTGTATTCTATATAATGTTTAACCCTTTCAGGTTTCCATCGTGGAGGATGTAAGTGAGCAAGAACAGACCACAGAAAACATTTATTATTTTTGTTTTGAATATTAACACCGCTTTCTTAAGTTTTATCTCTTTTGGTAAATCAATACAAGAAGAAGGTTGAAAAAGATCTGATTTTAAGATGTGTATATCTAAAAGATTATTTTTCTGTAATAGCAAATCCACTACTACTACAGTGTTATCAACATCTTGTTCTTGTCTCTGGACTCATCGTAAACATCACATCTTACAAAATCTTGAAATGATGAGATAAAGTGAGGGTTTGTCCTCATATAGGGAGTACTTTCATCTCCTTGTCTTTCCATATTCAATTTTACTCCCATATAAAACTTTAAAGTTTCATTTCACTTAAGTGTTTTAATTATAGTTTCAATACTTTGTTTAACCAACATCAACAGCTTCCAGATTGAAGATGGTCCAGGGTTTGAAAGTGAAACAATCATATTTTTATAGTGTTAGTGGGGGCAACTTAGCATAACAATTGTGCATTTTGTGAGGAAAGCACCAAATTTGGCACACTAGTTAGCCTATCATATTATGAACAGATTTGGATATTGGGCCATCTCAAATTTTTGATGGCAGTGGAAAATGGCTGCCACAGCCATCAGCGGCTGAATTTGAATGGCCAGCCAAATATCAAATCTGTTCATAATATGATAGGCTACTAGTGTGCCAAATTTTGGTTGCTTCCTCACAAAATGCACAATTGTTATTGCTATATTTAGCTAATTGCCCCACTACTGTCCTTTAAATGCCCCATCAGTGTTTTCAATGGAGGAATTTTAGTGGCACCTTCCCTTTCTTCATTGTTCTTGTGTTTGCGTGATTGAAGGTGTTTAGAATTTTTTTTTTAAAAGAATATCATTATCACATCTATCGCAATGTTTTGTTTCTTGGTCAAGTGGAGATATTTGTCTGAAAAGATTGAATGTGTGTTTGAAGTGTTTTTTTATAACATTTATATTCATGATTACAAGCATCGCAGAGTACATTGTATAACCATATTTATATAACAAAACTTTGCTTAAAATAAAATTTTCTTGATGAAAATTCCATTTAATTTATAGGTGAATCTGTGCTTAAAAACTATTTTATCTTTCCAACTTTTTCACTAAAAATACAATGTATCAAGACACAAAAGACAAGTTTCAATCAATCTCTTCATTTTGTAAAAGATACTGAGAAAATATGACGAGGATGTAAAATTGAATAAAGATAAATATAACAACTATGGATAAAAACAATTATGGTGAAAATATGAGTTCTTCAATTTCCTTCAGTGGAAGTGCTTTTAGTATATCTGGAAGAGCATCAATTAAAGTAGCTCCAACAAAAGTTATCTCCTCTCCTCTGGCAATATATTCAAAACTAGAAAAAGCAATGAAAAGAAAAAAGTATCAAAAAAGAAAAACCTCATGGATGAAGCTTTAGAAAGAAAAGATAAGACCATCTGTAATATGGCAAGGCAGAAATTTGGTAATTTTTTTCAACAACCCAAAATATGT
>CM068962.1:109234992-109242104 GCA_035128595.1 Eptatretus atami | reverse complement strand
AAATCCTGATGAAATAAAGGATGTTAATATATCAGGTGAAATGACATTTCGTTCAACAGTAGTTAAGGACCATTTAAAAATTACCTTTAATATAAAACAATGTAGAAGTTGAATCTGTTAATGAAACAAGCTCAAATGAGCTAAGATCCTAGTCCTCTTAATGATGACATCATAAAAACGAATATGACATCATTGTGATGTATCAGGTTTGCGATACATTATCTGTGCTAATGATACATTATTATCTAATAATTATCATGATACATGCTAATGATATTGTGCATTATCTGTGCGATACATTATCTGTGCTTGATTCCCGCAAACAAAATTCAAACAGCTTGCCTAGTTTCGGAGATAATGGTATAAGGCGATTTCCATTAGCGGCGATATTATGACGTCAATTTTTTTTTCTAGGAGAATTTCCAAATCGGAGATGGTTACTGCCTGCGCGTGGGCTTCTGCATATACATGGCAAGTTTCACGAAGATTCGATGAAAACTCTGGGTTGTGAACAAATAATGTCAAAAAATAGGAAATGACGTCATAAAAATTGATATGACATCATAGTGAATGTAATCATATGTGCGGTAATTCATCTCTACTAATGCCCTGTTCGATTCCCGCAAACAGAATTCAAAAAGCTTGCATGGTTTCGGAGATAATTTTTTAGGCGATTTGCATTAACGGAGATATTTTGACGTCATAACTTTTTTTCTAGGAAGAATTTTCAAAATCGGAGATGGTTACTGTATGCGCAGGGTATTTTTACATGTATCTGCCAAGTTTCAGGAAGTTTCGATGAAAACTGTAGGCTGTGAAACAAAAAAGTCCACAAGAAGAAGATGAAGAACAACGTGAGTAAGACTTAGAGATCCTCAACGAGGATCTAAAAAAGTATATAGATATAGATGGTAATGTTTTTTCTACTAATTAAATACGAGTCATTATTCAACTGAAGATTTTGAAGATTATGAGAGTGATGATAGTATCGCTGTTGGAACAGAAGACAGTTATGATACCGAGAGTTTGTGTAAAAACGATAGTTATGAAAGTGGTTTTATAGATGATTGTGAAAGCACCAATGAAAGTACCGAATATGAGACCGAAGATGAATTTTATTTGAAGTAAAGTTTTACTTTATAAATATGAATAGTTTACTAGATTTTGAGCCTCTTGAATTTCCTGATTCTCCACATGACAAATTTGAGAATTGTCCTGCATGTGAAAGACGGGGATTAAACACAGAGTCAAAAGCCTATAAACAATGTATGTTCTGTGATTATCTTCTAATTAATGGAAATAAAAAATATAAAAAGGAATATAATTCTTTGATATTTACACCAAAAATGAATTACTTTACAAGATTGATTCGAGAAGTGAATGTAAAGTGAAGATCTGCATCCGAATACGAGGATTTTAAAAATGATTCTTTGCCATCGAGAGATATCGACCCTAAAACGATATGTAGCACGATATTTTAAAAAGCTACAGACAGATTGGGACCAAACTTGGTGGACAGGTTTGGTCTATGACAACGACGAATTGATTCGATTTTGGTGAAGGTACGTATCCAGATCCGACATATTTTTTAATTTTATAAGTGATATTTGACAATTGAGATAAGGCAAAAAATATATAAAGCAAGATATTTCAAAAAATTCTGGATGGGTTATGACAAAACTTGGTGGATGAGTTGGATAGGCGACATTAGGAACAAGCCGATTTGATTTGGGTTAAAGTCCGGATCCAGATGTGGCCTATTAGTGGGATACAAAATGTAAACTGTTCAGCCTGGTGGAGGTATGTTCTCTACTGAGTGTCATTCTGCTTCCAGCTATATGTGTGAACAATGATTACATTTTTTTTGTACAATAACGTTTTAAACAAGCACAATGGTAAACATGCACTTCAACATCTACCGTGACCAAGGCGGGCGGATTCTCTCCTAAACGTCAGCTTCACCGACTTGTAAAGTCTGGCTCTTTTAAATTATAAACTTTTACTGTTTTAATTCGACCGGATGAATAATAACAATGTGTATCGATTTATGCACCATGGTTATTTGGCATTTCCATTTATTCTACACATAGGACAAGACTGGAGTGAAATATTGTGTGATGTACGTGTGCGTGCGCGTGTGTTTGTAGTACCCACAATCTGGATCGTCGCGTGGAAGGCAAGCCTATCTCTTCACATCAAGAAACATGCCCATAACCAGAAACATGACGTAGAAGTTTCCTTACTGCCTCTTCCTATATTTATCATGTCATTGCTAACCCACCGATGGAGCGAAACGCGTCCCCGACCACCTTCATGACATATATGTGCTGACGTCACAGTGTTGTCATAAATTTCGAGTGGAAAATCTCTCCGTCCAAAATTGTTTGATGCCATAAACGCTGCTGGCAACACATAGTACCTGTATGTAAGACCTTCTTCATTTAGTTCCGCTAGTTCTGCTCAGGCATCGTTTGGCCTTTACGTCAAATTCACAATTGTGTTCATCACACGAGATTATCGTCCAAATCAATGTGAACATCGTGACGTCAGGTCACGATGAAGGTACATTTGGTGAACAGTTGAGGGATGTGACTAATGTGCGGTCCGTTTGATCGATCAGCCTGGCTTTCATCTACTCTCACTGCATTTGTTGTTGATGTATTTTCATGTATAATTAGGCCAAGTATAAATAATTTTGGTCCTTGTAATTAACGATGACAAAGCTACGATGCATCTCAAGTGTTAAAAAGAAAAGTATTTAGTATGAAAGAAAAAAACACTCAACAGTTGGTTAGGGGATAACGCCAAACGACTCCAGTAGGCCCAAGGCTCACTTAGGCCCAAACCCAAGTATCTTGGATGCATTGTACTGTCTACTAACGACACAGACCTGAAAAAAAGAATTGTTCAACAGTAGAGTGTTCCCTTTCACAATGGACTCGTCATTTTATATGAAATTTTTTTGCGTGCTCTCTCTGGGTTAGTTTCCATTTGCGACTCCATTTGGCCCGAGGCTCACTTAGGCCCAAACCCAAGTATCTTGGATGCATTGTACTGTCTACTAACGACAGAGACCTGAAAAAAAGAATTGTTTAACAGTACAGTGTACCCTTTCACAATGGACTCGTCTTCTTATATGAATTTTTTTTTGCGTGCTCTCTCTAGGTTAGTTTCCATTTGCGACTCCAGCAGGAAGGCACGGAACGTAATCATGCATTGTTCTGCTTGGGATGGGAAATGGCTTCCCGTTTTACTTTCTGCACAAACCTATCTATGTTAAACCTCCCATGGTTTATATATACAACACAATGCATATATACTGTCCAAGCCTTCGGATCCAGACATATTGGTCAAATTTCATTAATAGCTGAAGCAAAGAATTGATTTATTTAAAATAAAATAAAAAACTTTCTGGTCCACAACAATCTTTCCTTGTCGATAAAACGAATCTGAATTTGTTTTCTTCCTGATCTCAAAAATAAACTTTCCTAAATCCCAGGAACCCCACAAGGTTTTAGGTTTTTTGTGCACACCCCCAAAAAAATAAAAATCGAGGCTCATGGAAGAGCAAGTGATGAAGGGAAAAAGGACAATGGTATCATTGTCGTATACATTGAGGAAATGAACCAAAAACAAAAGATGTGAGGGGAGGAAACAGTAACCAGCAAGAGGGTTGAGAGAGGTAGGATTAATGGGGGTAGGAAATATTGCAGGTGGGGATGGGGGATGACATGTGATTGTGGTGCATAAGCGTACGTGGGAAGAGTGCGGGCACTTCCACGACCAGGAAACTAGAAAGAGCAATCGGAGATGGCAGACCCTTACGAGGACTTGTTTTATGTGGTGTTTGTGTGGTGCTCACATCGTAATAGTACATACTTTATAGACATACTCACATTGTAATTGTACATACTTATAGAGATAAACTAAGTTCAACTGAAGCTACAAGAGACAATGCCATGGTGTACGTACAACATAAAATGCACAGTTCATTGAAATAACGATTACATCTTAAAATGATAAAAGCATGTGGTCTTCAAGTGTAATGTCATCCAGAACGAGCTTCTGGGGTTTGCAATGTCGATTGTTGTGAAAAAAAACACATGAATAGCAAGTTTCATGTCAACCCTTTCAGTACGGTTTCAGAATACACTTCATGAAAACTGTGGTTGACTCTCTCGCAGTTCAGCACCAACAACCTGTCTCTTACATTTCCTAATTTTCCACTCCATAATACAAATATTTATGAGGTGCAAGCTGTCACCTCAATATTCAAATCAATATTCAAGATGTCACTAGGGATGCAACTCCTTCTCAGGTGCCCAATGCCTGACCAAACCTGGTCAACTGTCGGTTCAACTGACAGGGTGTCTATCTGGAGTTAGTCCAGCATCATTAGCTCCATGGGTTCCTATATTCCACACATTGCTCAAACCAGAAGATCTATTTGAACTTCCGTCTCCCCATTATTATACAAATCAGAGGACTACTCAATCTCTGGGTCATGCTTTCGTAATGTAATGGCTTGATTGATGCGACTCAATGTTGGCTGTTGGCAGGTTTACCTGCTCCTTCCTTCAAGCCCTTACAACTCATTTAGAATACGGCAGCCAGCAACCCAGATTCAAGGGAAGGGGGCCGATGACACATCCAGGGGGCACACAGGGATAGTAAATCCTTAGGTGGAGAACCCAAACAAATAATGCTGTTATTCTTGCAAGAGGTCTGTGGGCAGCTTGATGGCTCAGGGGGGCCTAAGCCCCCTAAGCTCTGTGGTTTAAAACTTGAAACACCATTGAGATTCCTTTTCCCTGAAAATAAATTCAGCATTCCTTGAATGATATTAAATAGATACTGTATTTCTATAATACTTTCATGTCAGAGGCCATGCTAATGCGGACACTCTGTGCCAGAGGTCCACTAAAGAACGACGCGAATCGCGAATGACCGAAACGATGTTTAAAATTACTGAGTTCAGCAATAACTATTTAACAAGTTATGATTTCACAAGGATTAGTCAAATAAGGCTGAGCTTGGCAGTTGCTTGTGCACCGGAAGACAAAATATGGGAAGATGTTTCTTAGAGTAAAGGGTTTATTAAAATGTCTACCAGGATGAGGATGGACAGGACGATAAATAAATAAATGGAACATATCTGGCGGTCAACACAGATAGGGATAAAAGGGAGAAAACATACTAAGTTAACTTATACAGTTTACAAGAGAAATAACCCTGCTAACGGTGCCAAAATACCGGATTCAAACTCTTAACAAAGGGGCAGGTGGGAACTTGAGCAGGCACCGCGTGACCTTGAGCTGGTGTTGTACAGGGCTGGATATCAGGAGCGATGGCAATGATGAGGCCGGGAGATGACGGGGTGAGGGAAGAGACAGCTCCACTGCCGTGCGAGGCTGCCGGGGTTTATGTTATCTGTTTGTTCTTTGACCTCGTTCTGTTTGGTCGGTCTGAAGCTTAACAGTCATCTGCCATGAGCATGCATGAACACGGCCTTTATCGCTTAAGGAACCATCTTTCGGGCACGTGGCTGGTCCCACTCATTGGCCGTCCCGCCGCGTGGTTGACCATTCCTTGAGTTTCGTTTTTTTCCGTCGGACACGAAGGATGTTCAAGAACTGTGTCTGAAGAATAGTAGTGTCTGGAATGATGCCAGTTCTGGCACAAGTTCACTTGAAAATTCATTCAGAAATTACTTAATATGAATGAACACTCGTTACTCAACTCAACCTCCAGCCACGTACCGGAGGTGTTATCCGCAGCGACACGCTTTGCCTGTGTTCTGGACTTAGCATGGATCTCGACACTTCTCTTGATGGTTCCAGTGTTTAAACTGTTGTGAACTTCGTCTGAAATGGGAAATTCAATATTTTAATAATTAATTTACAAATCATAGAGGAATGATTAAAGGAGAAAGGTTTGCGGGTCACCAAACATGTTCTGAAAATTTATCAATATGATTATATGTGCATTAAATAGTTCGATGCAAACTATGTGGTTGCCTAACTATTGGGTAGGTTAATGAAATTTAACTCCGAAGTTGTTATTTCTCGAGGCTGTTGAAAAAAACCACCGCGTGCCATATATGGATGGTGACGTCAGCGTTCTCCAAAACAAATCAGAAGCTCACTCTTCATTGAAGAAGTGTCCAGTTGAGCGGCCGTTCTTTCGCTTTTTTTGAGCTTGCAACTGTCTATATTATCTCTTTTTATTTTGAATTATTGTAGAACAAAGTTATTTGGATATTTGTACATCATGCCTCGTACGTGTGTCGTCATGTTTTGTGAAAATGGGTATCACTCTCACCGATTCCCGAAGGAATCAAACATTCGCTGGCAGTGGATAAGATTTGTACAAACAAAATGGGCGAATTTTCCCTGTGCCTTTTAAACAATATCTTTGTGGAAAAAGTGCTGCGCCTAACATCTAGTCAAGGCCCCTAGGCCCTGCGGCCATCGAACATAAACCTTATAAACTCACAACTACCGAGTGTTAAGCATACCAGCGACTGCAAAAACCGAAAACAGAATTTGAATTGACTTTAAAACGACCGCAACGTCGATCGAAGCAAAAATTTCAATTCACACACAGGAATTCACGGCATATTTAAAATTATTTTGGCAAAGTCATAAAACCGTAATATTCAGCCATCCGCGAACAATCTTTACATAATCCGACAGCTTAATAATCAGGCATGTGATGATAACCTTTATTGGGATGAAAAATGATTTTAAACCTCATCTTTGTGGAAAAGCGCCGCGGCCTAATCAGCCAAGCGCCCGCGGCCATACGCGCCAGGCGCCCTCAACTTGAAACATTCATAACTCGACGAATAAAAGCTCAAATTGCACCAAACTTACCTTATTCTTGCGAGCTCACGTTCCTGTTAGCGTGGGTGAACAATCCAACGCTTGGCGAATTCTGCTTCGCAATGTAGGAAGAGCCGACATCGAAGGATCAAAAAGCGACGTCACTATTGACGCTTGGCCGCCACAAGCCAGTCATCCCTGTGGTAACTTTTCTGACACTCTTGCTTAAAACCCAAAAAGTCAAAAGGATCGCGAGGCCACGCTTTCACGGTCTGTATTCTACAGAAA
>CM068962.1:109227492-109229992 GCA_035128595.1 Eptatretus atami | reverse complement strand
ATGAGCTGCTCTTTAATGTCGTTGGCCATTTCACCAATGCGCCTCGCCATTGTGTCATTAGACTGGAATAGTCTTAAGTGTGCTAGCTATTTTTTCACCATGCATAGCTCTGGTCATTGCAATCGCTGCTGGGTGGATCAGGCTCTCTGCAATAGTATGGGGCTTTTTGGATTGAGCAACCAGGTATGCCACTTCATATGAAGCCACAGGGCTTTGACGGGGATTGTAGAGTGCTCACATACAGTCGTCTTTTGGCTCTGTAGTTCTCCCTCCTTAGACGAAAAAAATCTAATGGTTTGTCAATGTAGGATGGGTGTTTTGGTTTGTAATGTCTCTTCAATTTCACTGGTTTCAAGCTTTCGTGAGCAAGCACTTCTGAACACAGAACACACTGTGATATTCCACTTCATTTTTGGCTAGGCATGTGAATCCGTACTGCAGAAAGTCAGTCTGATATTTCCGACGCTTGTTGGAGGCCAAATCTGCCGCCGGCGCCTTACATTTTTCAGTTGAACTTGTAACAGTTGGCCCACTTCACATGTGTCGTCTTGGTCCGCATCTTGAGCTGGCAGACGTTTTTTGCACAAGCCACCGATCCATATTCAGCCACCTTGCAGTAGTTAACTAGCGCTAACATTGACTTTCAGCACCCCGCACTGTGCTGCGCGGCCTCTCGCTTCGCTCCTCACTCTCACATCCACACACACACCACACACACACACACACTAATTTCACTTGCTGCTCAAATCTGTTTCATAATGACTACATTATAACATTGGTATGGGAGATTTAATTGAAAAATCATTTTCAAAAAATATTTGAATTTCTTTATTATATTTTGTTTTGACAACCTTCCGCGACCCCCGAAAACAATCTCACGACCCCCAGGTTGAGAACCATTGCGCTAAGGGACCCGTGACCTTTCGGACTTATCGAGAATCACGACCTAAATTCGGGTGTTCGGTGGAGACGACCCTACTGCTCCTCTAGTGATCGTTTATCGCCACCGAACCCCAGCCCACAACAGTATTAACATGTACATAGGCAGTGGGCATGTTTTTGCTTCAAACCCGGGTTGTTTTTTTTATTCCGGTAACAATCGAGGCAGCGGTATATTGCCGATACACCACCCGAATAACTTTGTTGCATTCCCTGAGAATTTAGGGTTTTTACCGTGGAGGTCGTCGCTGGTCCTTGCTATTATTCGACTATTCTCTTTAAACGACTCGACCAGGGATGAAAAAAACCCATGTCATAATAAAGGTTTTTGTCGAAGGAGTTCCAGGAATCTCGTGACATTGTGAACGAAAACATCCGTCATATTTACTTTTAACGATTTGTCTACTCTAATATGCATCAGGAAGAAGATTATTGGTTTTGGGTCGTTTATTGGCACAATTAGGCCGCTCCTGTTCACTTGAGAGTTACAATTCCACAGGGTTTCCACATACTTGTGGGATTATGAGTTGGACAGTCGACCGTGATGGGCCATGACATGTAGGAGAAATGCTGTTGCTGTTTGGATCACGGTTTCTGTGAAGTCGATGATGGCATGATATGGGAGGGGAAAGAGTTAATATTGCGGTGTTGGACAGAGCCTCCTCTGGTATGTGGGTGGCCTCCTGCAAAACTTCACCTCGGGGGACTTTCTGTCGGAGGACTAATAACATGGTGACATGTGTTCAGGTGAAGAATCGATTCATGCCTCGCACCCCGGAGGGGGTTAGTGAAGTATTGCAATGACCATCTCTGTCTCTGTCTCTGCATGTATCTGTCTTTCTGCACCATCATGAGTAATGTATTGTTGCGGTTTTGCAAAATTGGCACTCCTCCGAGGCAATGGCACACAACATACAGCAATCCAAGGCAGTTATTTCATGAGTAGGTGTATTAGTTAGCCCTTACATATGTCTAGTGGGTAAATGGGAAAGATGCGTTGCGTAGGGCTTTTAGTTAGGTCTTCAATCTTTTATTATATTTTATTCCTTTATCTTACTTTACTTCTTACACAAACCACACAAGCACGCATGCAGAACAGTAGCGGTGCCAGGAATGCGAAGCACAGCGGGGTTCCTTTGCAAATGCACGCCAATTTCCATTCAAAACTCCGTGCCAAAATCAACTGCCGTCTCACATCAGACCTTTATAATGCTCAGCACATCATTATAACACTCACCATAACCACTCCACACATCTCTTAAAGAGCAGGTTTTGGGTCGCTGATGACTTCGCATGATTCGAAGGTTGTAAGCACATTAATAATCGTTGGTGACAATTATTTTCTTACATTTGAAACTCAAATATGCTAAAATTAACTTTTAAGTCAAAACTTTTGTCAGTGATCCGAAAAACAGTCCGGAGTCACTACCAGAGTATGATCTGTATGTCACGTTTCTCTACGACAAACTTCGTGAAATCTACGTCGGAAACGCGCTGGTGAAACCATGGCGAGATGCGAATCAGAGAGTGATTCAGCGGCGATGAAATTGAGTGTTCATTC
>CM068962.1:109206728-109217320 GCA_035128595.1 Eptatretus atami | reverse complement strand
ACAGAGACAGAGACAGAGACAGAGAGATTATCCTTGCTCTATCCTTTCAAATGCTGAACGTCAAGCAAGGAAGCAGCACATACCATTCTTGTCATCTTTGCACTGCATCAGCCGGCACAGCCATGCCCTCAGCCAATGATGCTACCTACAGCCTTGTGCTACATACAAAAAAAAGAAGAATACTTTTTTTGAAACCAGTTTTATTGTGTATTAGACTAATCAGACAGCCATTTATTTCATCATGGAAATGTATAGAGACAACCCACACAACCTGTTGTTCCCTGAAGACAAAAGTTGCTTGATGCATAAGCTCCGCTCACGTTTACGGCTCAGACAATGTGACAAGTTTTCACAAAGCTCTGTTTACACTTTGTTGACGGTGAAAGCAATTTTTCGAAGTTTTTTTTCTCTCTCGTTCTTGGTTAAACAATAAATACTGGTGAATTGGAAATTGTCTGGTCCTCTCCAATGACATCGTCTTCATTGTGTTCAGTCTGTGGCCCCTCGACACCTCGTAATGCTTATCGAGCGAGCGTTTGATCGACTCTCGATCTCTTTTTTTTGGAATAATATTTTTAGGGTTATACCTCTTTCTGGAACGACTGCATCTCATCGGGGCTCCGTGGCTGCATGCTCGTCGAGCTGGCATTGCGCGGCCGCATTACTCTCGAGCCCTGTGGAATGCGCCGCAAGAACCTGCTTTCCCGCAAGGTGCTGGCATTTTGGAGTGATGGTTCTTTATTTATTTTTGCATGCAAAATCTAGGCTCATCAATTTAACTCTCGCTTACGTTCACATAACGTTCACATTTGCTAATGGACAGTCTGAAATAATTTTATTGAATTTTATCATTTGCATTGTTTTTGTTTGTTTGTTTGTTTTTTGCAAGGCATTGGATCAGTTGCCTGTTTGTTATTCAACTCATGAAATGAGCAACAGTTGGTGTAGCCATTTTGTCTCGTGTTTTACGGACTACAGGTTATGTGCAAATCCGATGCTCCAACCGGTGATGTGCTGCTCGATGAGGCTTTGAAACACGTCAAGGAGACGCAACCACCAGAGGCAGTACAAACCTGGGTGGAGTTGCTGAGTGGTGAGAAAGCTACGGGTGGTGGGAGTTGCCAGTACTTTTTTTCTCATTAGTGCTTGTATACATATTCAGCACACAAAATGGCATAATATTTGATCTCCCTGCCCCTTACCGCCAAGCCCACCATATTATATGCACACTGTTTGCATTTAATACCACAAACACTAATCTTCTCCAATATGCGCTGTGCATTATATGAGATGTTTTAACTAACTTGTAGTTTCTTTTTCTCACAGTGTAGTCCAGCTGTTTGTCTTACTGACATGTATGAACCTTGGAAGATATGGTCACATTTATATAAAAAAAATTTTTTTTTAATGTTTGTCAGCCTCTTGTGTTTCTAAGAACGAGTTTAGAAGATTGCTTCAAACTGTAGCCTAGTTGTTTATCAAGTTGGCTGTTAAGAAAATAGTTTCGAGAACCTGGGAATTTGACTCGACATTAATGACCACATTGGAAACAATAATGGGAAGTGTTTATTTTTTTTTTCTTCTGTTTTTTCGTATGTAGCACAAGGCTGCGGAATATCATAGTTGGCTGAGGATGCTGGTGTGCTGCTCATGCAGGGCCCCTCTGTAGGTTAGGGCAGGAAGTTGGAATTGGTTCAGGGTGTGGGCGATAAGTCGGCTACTCTTGGTGAAGGGCACTGTGGGATAATTAACGTACATCAACTAATGCCGGCAGACTTCGTGCCTAGTTTAACATCCATCCGAGGGATGGCACACACATCGAAGAATCGTCTTCCTGTGAAACACCGGACGACAATTTTTAGATGGGTCAGGATTCAAACCCAGGCTAGACAGCTTGGAGGTGTGTGTGCCATCGTGGCCATCCAGGCCATCGTGTCAGCTTTTCTCTTAAAAATGGCAAATGCTTTTGAAATGCCATTTGCTTGTCATTGAATGGGGTTGAGCAGATGGGGTAATTCTGTGTCAAAGTGGTGGCGAGAAGATTTCAAATTCTTCCCGCCACGTGCTTGTCTTGTCTCGATGGCTGTTCATTCCTTATTCTTCTTTCCTTGTCCCTTCAAATGTTTTATTTTTACCTCCACCACCAACGGTGAAGCAGGTTATGTTTTCACCCCTTTCTGTCTCTCTGCTTGTTTATCTGTTTGTGTACAGGATATGTCATAAAGTTGTGGACAGGTTCGGTGTGTGACAAGGACAAATTGATTAGATTTTGGTGAAGATCTGCATCCGGATCTGACTACTAGAATTTTTAAGTGATTCTTCACCATTGAGAGATAGCGCCGAAAATGATATATAGCACGATATCTCAAAAAGTTGTGGTCGGATTCGGATGAAACTTGGTGTACATGTTGGGTGTGTAATTAGGAAGAATTTATTCGATTTTGGTGAAGATCTGGATTACGAGAATTATTTAATTTTTCAATTGATTCTTCACCATTTGAGAGGAGGAGGAGATTAGGACCATATTCTGTGCAGAGCGTTGATGCTGCTTAAGCAGTCTCCTTGGCTATTGGGCACAATCCTGGACGGGTCGCCACTCCGACACAGGATACCAGCATGCTGGCACTCATTTTGCCGACCTCGGAAGGATGACAGGCTGAGTTATCCCAACCTGGTATTAATTCAACAGCTGAGCGGGATTTGAACTCAAGACCCTAGGATCGAAAGCCCACCACTCTAACCATTAAGCCAACACCAGGCATACCATTGAGAGATAGGTCCAAAAACGATATAGTACTGTATAGCATGATATTTCAAAAATGTTTGGGGCCAGATATGTTCTCGTGGATCAGGCATTACGTGGTGGAGGTATGCGCTCTACCGAGTGCCCTTCTAGTTTTTATTTGTACTAATTGCAGCATCTTTGGGAATGGTGGTATTCCAGGATTGGTGGTATTCCAGCACAATGTAAAACTGCACAATGCATGCACCCTCCACCCCTTCCACTCGTTCTTTCCAAACATGTCTTGCATAACGTCATATCTGACAGTACAAAATATCCCTCTTGTAGCTTCGACTTTTGTCCACATAATGAACTATTGCTTTGATACACAACATGATTTGAGAAAAGTTACCGATTTTTGAGCAACTATCCAGGTTTTACAATTACCCTTATTAACCAGCAGATAGACGAGTCCTTAAAGCCATATTTGGATTTATCTATCTATAATTCCAGCAATGTGTGTGTGTGTGTGTGTGTGTGTGTGTGACCGCTGTTTCTCCGACAACCACTGGTCCGATCTCATTGAAACTTGCCAGGTATATTGCTGGGACCTGAGGATGTGCCTTTTCAAGGTTTGATATTAATCGAACAAGTGCCTCCCAAGTTATGGCCATTATTTTACAACCAATGACAAGACACGTTGTTGCGTGGGCGGTGGCCGATGGGGGAAGGGAAGCTCAGCCGCGTTCCCCATTACGGGTTACAACGTACGGCTTCTGGAGAGTGATGACTTCGTGTATTCTAATAATTTCTCATTTCTTATGCGCATTTATAGATAACACAATGCCCCAAGTTATGATCGTTTTCATATTAGACGGTGGCATAAATTTCGGTAACATCAGAGTGAGCTGGTGTGCTCCAAACCAGGAAGTAAATTTTTTTTTCTCTCTTCTCTTTGTGTTTTTCCTTGCGACGACATTGCGAAAAGGCAAAATACGTTGGCGCAAATTGAATAATTGGCCATTAAAACTAAATTGCGAATAATCGTAACTGCGATATGCGAACTTCCGGGCCACGCACGTACGGGCACGCGAGAGCGAAGAAACGGCCTGTGTGGTTGTTGTTTCTTGCTCGTGGTTGGAATATTTATTTATTAAATTTTTTTTATTATTATTATTTTTTTTTAGGGTACGTACTAGTGTATTGGAATTGTTGGACTTGTTTTTTTTGTTTGTTTGTTTTTTGCCTTCCGATTAGATAATTATTATTATTATTTTAAAACATCTTTCCATTTCCTATATCCTCTCTGCTACATTGCGTATCATCACCAAACTCCCGAAGCATAGTTAACAATGTCTTGCAATTTTTTCACGACATCTTCATTTTTCTATCACAGGATTGTTGTTTCTCTCCCATCCTATCAAATTTCATACTATCCCGTCATCTGTACTAGATAAGCCTGGTGTTGGCTTAACGGTTAAGGTGGCTGGCTTAAGATCTTAGGGTCTTGAGGTTAAATAACACCAGGTAGGTTGACTCAGTCTGCCATCCTTCTGAGGTCGGCAAAATGAGTACCAGCTTATTTGTAACAGGAGCACTGGATGAGCGGCACGCTCCAAGCATTGATGAAACTAGCAGCCACAGGCTGCATACGAAATGATGATCATCATCTACACTAGACAGTGTATCAGCCTGGTAGGTGTCACTTTGATACAATTATATTTTAGGATTGTTGTTGTTCTATGACCTTCTGGTCCGATCAAATTCCATCACCTGTCTTTGATGAGTGTCAGCTCTTTTTTTTTTTCAAACTTATCCTTTTTATGACTTTATTTTATTTTTTTTATTTTTGTAATTTAAAAAACATTTTCACATTTTATTTTATTTTTCCACTTTTATCTTTAATTTCCATTTTAACCTTGGTTTGCAGTAATTCACCTTGTCCCAATTTTATCTCTCAGGTGAGACATGGAACCCGCTCAAGCTCCACTATCAGTTGCGCAATGTACGTGAGCGCCTAGCCAAGAGTCTCGTCGAGAAGGGTGTGCTCACGACAGAGAAGCAGAACTTCCTGCTGTTTGACATGACAACTCATCCCCTAGGCAGCGGCACCGTGAAGCCACGCTTGGTGCGGCGCGTG
Organism: Eptatretus atami; assembly: GCA_035128595.1. Taxonomy (NCBI): domain Eukaryota; kingdom Metazoa; phylum Chordata; class Myxini; order Myxiniformes; family Myxinidae; genus Eptatretus; species Eptatretus atami. The sequence continues at coordinate 109,212,458 of CM068962.1, read as the reverse complement.
CAAGACTCACTGCTGGAACGCTGGGCCGGCGATGCCAGCCGCCTAGAACGCCGTACCCTCGCTTTGCTCCTGCTGGCGCACGCCTCTGACGTGCTCGAGAATGCACTCGCGCCGCTCCTCGACGAGCAGTACGAGCTTGCGAATAAACGCCTGCGCAGTTTGCTCGACTTGGATGCCGAGGTGGAGACCGCACGATCAGGAGCCTGCGAGATGCTGTGGGCTGTCATGGTGGCCTTCACCAAGTAGCTGGCATGTAGGAAAAACAAACTGGTGGGCAGGATGCTTGTACATCTGGATATCTTGAAAAATGGTTGTGGTGCAGGTTAGGATGTATGCAGAGTGGTTGTGGGTGGAAATTATTATGAGCTGGAGATATTTGTTTATTTTGGGACAGATTGGGAGTGGGGGGGGGGGGGGGCAGAAAGGTATAAATGGAAGGAAACTGGTTTGTTGGTTTATCAGGTGAATGATGGATGAAACCTAATTCAATGGACTTTAGAGTTAAAAGACTGTAATTGAATGATGACTTCTCATTATTATTGAAAATGCCCGTTCCCCTTCCCCATCCCCTGCCTCACTTAGAAATGCAGTGTTGATTGAATGAAACTCAGAGTTCGTCATTCTAAAACCCATCATGATCTTGGTTCTTGAACTCGCAGCTTCACTACAATCATCGCCCTCGACAATGCTTTTACTTGTCTCTGCCCTTTTTACTTTTTACCTCCCCGTGCCAAGGATTTCTTCCTGATGGGCCCTTTCCATAAATGTTGGACATGAAGCACCACGCAGCCCGAGGAGGTGCATGGGAGCATTTACCGCAGGCAGGACGTTGGGCTTGTAAGGATTGCTCTGTATATTCACGGCCGCCAGTTGATTGTCGCTGTGACTATTTGTGCCATATTGGAAGATGTCACCTGGTGGAAGTATGACCTAAAATTGCAACCAAGATTCATTTGGCAGATCTTTTTGCGATGAGCCAAAAGTAAGAGTGCAAATACATACCCTGCTTTTATTCCCTCCCCCCCTTCCTCCACCCCCACATTTGGACAGCACTACATGCTTCTTGCATACTCTTGAAGTTTCTGACGAAAATCTCAGAATTATGTTCAAAATCCTTCCATCGTGTGGTGATTCCCTTGCTTTCATCGAGGGAAATGCAAGTCACATGGGCAAATGGAATTTCTGTACAGCTTTGAATTTATTTTAAATAATTTTTCTTTTTTTGGTTGTGGGATTTTGTTTCATTATTTGTTCATTAGATTGCAATGCTTGGTTGCAAGAACAAGACTCCAGAAGCTGCTCCTTTATCTTGCAAGGAAGCCTAATTTATTTACTTGGAATACATATTCGTGTAAGAATTCTTCTTAATTTCTCCTTCTTTTCTTTGTCCGCTGTTACAGATCTTGAGTTTTATATCTTGCCTTTCTAATGTTTTTGCTTATCCACCATCCCGCTCCCCTGCACCCTTATTGTCCCCCTTCCCGTTATTTTTCACACATCCCATACTTGGTGCACTCCTTATATGCTGATAGCTAACACATGGTTAAAAAAAAAATTTGTGGATAAAAATGAGGAAGAAGTTGTGTCCACTGATGTAGGACTCCTTTTCTCTTTCTTTTCTTCTTGTTTTTTTCACCCAAGTCTTGCATCGCAGGCACGCTCTTCCTCAGACTGCACTTGAGCCGAACAATCATCAGCATAGTGGACCGAACAGTGCAGCTGTGGAATCAGAAATATGAACTCATTCATCAACTCTCTTCAGCACTCATTGGCTAACTGATGCCATTTGGTCAGCACACACTCGCTCTTTTCTTGATCTGAAACTAATTCCCAGCTTAAATAAATAAATATATATATACTGTCTATCAAAATAGACTTTCTGGAGAGGGTGATGAACAGGTCATGTGAGCTGGCAAGAATTTTTAACTTTCTCATTGCCTGTGTAGATGTATGAGATGCATATGGACCAGTATACATTAAGGCATTTACTCTTGACCATCTTCCTTGCACCTGGCAGGCTGGAGTAGACGGTTCTGGTTTCACCTGGCTAGTCATAGCTGTCCCTGTCATTGCTTTTGCATCATTTCCTATGTTCGCACACATGTACGCCCTTAGTGATTTCGTGACCTTTCTGACACGTGTGATAACTTTCGGTTCAATGTTATTGCATTCCCCTTGTGATTTTTTTTTTCCACTTAATTTTTGTTTCTGACATGTCAGGAATGACATTTTCTTTTCTTTTCTTTTTTAAAACACTTGGTGCATTTACATTTTGTGGTGGTGATAAGAAACAGAGCAGTGACTTTGTGATTATTGTCCACTTCTAATCTGGCTTCGGAATGTTATTTTAATCCATTTTGAATAATGACACTTTAAAAATGTGATTGTGTATTTTCAGAGGGCATGAAGGGTCAATTTTTCAGCAAGTAGACCACAGAATTGTTTATGCTCCCACTTAACTATGAATATGCACAGCTGCGATTAAAACATTGTGTTTACGTTACTCGTTTCATTGTACAAGCTCGAGACTAGTTAGGATGACCTTAGTTTGCAATGACGTGACGCATTTGACAAATACTATTCTAGATCCATTCCCTTCCTACCTCCCATGAAACTCCACTTTTTCTGATAGATAGGAGACGAGATCGGCATTTTGAGAGGAAATTAATGGTAGCACGTACGCCGTCCTCGTGTCGCTTTTGCCATCCGCATTCATTTGTGGGTTACGTGTGCAGTTATACACCTTGCCTTCTATTTTCGAATTTAGAAGCAAAATCCATGATTTCGAATTGAAAAATTGTTTAAACTTCATTTCGAATTTGAATCTCATCACCTGTCGCCTCTCTCTCCAGGTGTCCAAACCTGACAAATGCACATAGCGTAACTTTCTGCATGCTGCTTACGACGACGTAATCCGGGCTTGGGCAGCAGGTCGAGGTAGGATTGTGAGTGGAGGAGGGGGTCTTATTTTAGGCTTCGTTCCGTCTTTATTGATCACCAAAGGGGTCTTCAGTGATCATGTCGTGCACACGTTTCTTGCAATGTTGCAAAAGGCACACATTTGCCTGTTGAACAGGCATGGAAGTAAGAAAGACCCATTTCCATTCCTTTTCATCATCGTTTGAAAGCAGGTTTGCTGTATACTCACTGGATTATGAATAAAAGTTATTGGGCCAATCGATTCTGAAATTGAGATGTTTTGTCATTGAATGTTGTTCTACAACAAAGATGTACGAATTAGTCCGGTTAAAAAAAAAATAATTAGCGTAAAATTTCACTGCTTGTCGAGGAGAATCTGTTTTTGGGATGTATGCACCAGCATGTTGGGGGGGGGGGATTAATTGAGAGAAGAGATGATAGCATTGAGCAAGAAGGGTAGGGGAGTGGGGAGAGGGACAGAAATTTGGGAGGTAGGGAACAGGACTGTGAAGGTAAAATCCTACCACATTTGTCACCAACGGAAATAGATGACCCTTTCCTGCTCACCCTGAACTCGTCATTTTTGAGGTTAGAAATTAAATCAATAAAAAGCATTGAATTTTTTTTTTATTATGGAGCAGGAGGGATAATGCTGTGAAAAGCTTCCATACAAACATGTTCTGAAAAGATGAAATTTGATGGAGGTGTTTAAATTGTTATTCGTTTGGTCTGACGTGGAAAACTAGTTGGTGACTGGGCCTTCAGGTGGAACCTATCGTATTGTGGTGTCAAGGCAGCGATCTGGACTTGGTAAGTGAACAAGGTGGGCGACGTAGCTCAAGGGCGTGCTCACAATCTGCGCTCGTTGTAGCTCGTGGAGTGTACTTGCCTTTGAGCTGTCATCTGAGTTGTTTGATTCTGACCTACTGATAAACCGTCACCCTGGTGTGTTCGATGAGTGGGCCATCCAGTGGAATTGGAGGGGGGAGTCGAGACGGACAGAATTGGAGGGGGGGGAGTCGAGACGAGACAGAATTGGAGGGGGGAGTCGAACGGGACAGAATTGGAGGGGGGAGTCGAGACGGGACAGAATTGGAGGGGAGGGGAGTCGAGACGGGACGAATTGAGGGGGGGGAGTCGAGACGGGACAGAATTGGAGGGGGGAGGCGGTCGAGACATGAAGAATTGGGGGAGTTGAGACGGGACAGAATTGGAGGGGGGAGTCGAGACGGACAGCAATTGGAGGGGGGGAGTCGAGACGGGACAGAATTGGGGGGAGGGGGAGTCGAGAAACGGGACACAATTGGGGGATGGGAGTCGAGACGGGACACAATTGGGGAGGGGGAGTCGAGACGGGACACGATTGGGGGGAGTCGAGACGGGACAGAATTGGGGCGGGAGTCGAGACGGGACAGAATGGAGGGGTGGGGAGTCGAGACGGGACAGAATTGGAGGGGGAGTTGAGGGGGGGAGTCGAGACGGGACAGAATTTGAGGGGGGAGTCGAGATGGGACAGATTTCGAAGAGGGAGAATGAGGCTTTGGGGGGGGGGAGGGGTTGAGGACTTTCAATGGGAAGGGGGGGGTGAGGAGTTGGCATGGGATGGGGGAGGACGTTTGAAGGCTTGAAGTTGGAGGAGATTGATGTCTTATTGTTGGGAAAGTGAGGAGTTGGGGTTGGGGGACTAAAGATGGGACAGAGATGGGAGCAGGAGGTTGAGGGTTTGGGAGAGGGGTGAGGACATTCTATGGGGGGGGAAGGTTTAAGGAATTGTCAAAATGGTGTGTGTCACTGTATGGGGTTGACACAATCACCCTGTAAGCCTGGTGTTGGTTTAAGCTAACCTCCTTAACTGTTAAGATCTTAGAGTCTGAGCCCCTGTCAGCCATTGAATTAACACCAAGTGTGGTTGACCTGTCATCCTTCCTAGGTCAGCGAAGTGAGTACCAGTGTACTGGTAATTGAGGGCACTGCATCAGTGGTATAGCCGTGTCCCCAGAAAATGATGCAAACGATAGCCAGCTAATCACCCTCTGGGTAATGAGCTAATAACTATTTAAGAAACATCATAACTTCAAAAATACCAGATTACACAAAAATAAACTTTAAAGAGTTTGCTGTGTCGGTGAGTGGGGAGTCGAGGGGTGGGTTCAATTTCCTCAATTCAATTCATTTCCTCCACATACAGCTGTGGGTTCAATTTCCAAGGCTACTTATTATTGCCAACTCAAACTTGGCACAGCTGGTGAGTATGCCAAACACCCACTCCTCAGCATTAGTTGAGCTTAAGTGAGGCTTTCATCTTGTGGTGGACCAAAGTAGGCTGGTTTCGTTTTTAGCTCACCTGGACTTTCGTCCGGTGTGGTTATGTGATCGAGCAGTGTCCGTCGGGGAGTGAGTCGGGTTAGTCAGTCAGCATTTGTCATTATCACTTGAACCAAACACATGATTTTGATGAAACTTAACCATAAGCTTCATATCTGATGCCTAACGAAGGTTTATTGATCGCATCAAAATCTGTGCTCATTAAGGGGTATTATGAGGGGTTTTTTGACCCCCCCAAATAGGTATTTGCTCTCTTCTCCGAAACGACACAATTTCAATGAAACTTGATCACAACCTTCATCACCCATGATGTACCAAAGGTTGTTCACGGCATTAAAAAAAATCATGGTCTCAGGGGGTCTGTGGGGGGTTTGAGTGACTGTTGCTCCTGATCCAGGTGAGCTTCAGGACACACGATCCTATTTTTCTTTGCTACAAATAAAATGTTAAATGATTGTGATTGTTATATCAACATGCAAGCCTTAC
>CM068962.1:109194058-109206703 GCA_035128595.1 Eptatretus atami | reverse complement strand
TTATTTTTATTTTATTTGTAGTGTCAGTGTTGCGGTCCAATGCGCTTAAACTCGTTCCGTCGAACAAAACAACGTCGTCGTTACCCTTCATAGTCGTCATTGAGCATGATGTGGCAGGCATAGGGTTGATTCTTTGCACCATAGGTTTTTGCTGTGACAATTTCAAATATTTAAACATTGTTGGGAAGGGAGAACGTTCGAGTTTGTTATTTTATTTTTAATAAATTTTTTTTTTTTCGAACTGACTTCATAGCTGCTTTGTGGCCAGCAATCTATAGGAAAAGTTACTTTTTGTACCATGAGGTCTTCTGCCTCTCCAACCCCTCCACAAACATGATCAAAGCCTTATTGTCGCACGCTTTGCTTTGTTTTTTTTTTAAAGGGGATTGGGTTGGTGTTTGAATGGATGGGGAGTAGGGCAAGTTGATGTGCAATCAAAGAAAATCCATGTCATTGTCACAGTTAATAAACGTTCACACCTGTAATAGAAGTCGTTGTTTACGCTGTATCTTTGGAATCCAAAGGAGCTCATTTCAAGGCGAAGGAAACAATTTGCCTCGAAATCTAAATGAAAATCTTGTGATAAAACAGCACCTCTTGGTGAGCTGAGGTCTCAGCTTTAAACTTGTCAATAATCCCCTCCAGTGGGGTTGTTGTTGTTTTTTTGTCTTATATTTGGCTTGAACTGTTATACTATATCGTCGCTCTCTGCAGCAATCGCCATGACATTTATCTGGTTTCCATAGAGTACAAAGAAATTATGGTTGTACACCCGAGTACTGGTCGTATGAAACGTGTTCCATTGTCGAGGCTTGTTCACTACTTGTCTGATTTTATCTAATAGCAGCAACAGACAGTAGAAATAGTCAGCGACCAGTCTCGTTGCTCAGTTTGAGAATTGCGTTGTTTGAGAAGTGTTAATGAACTCCAATGAGAGATAATATTCTGCAGCCAAAGTTAGCATATCCGTCAGCATGGTTTCAACTGGCATAGCCATCAAGTGAACCCTGCGGAGTGATGTCATCAAAGAGCAATTCCAACCATGGCCATTAAAACGATCACCATTTCAATTCGTTGAACCTTGCATTCTGTGGAATACCACAGAAGAATAGCTGCACAAAAGCCTTTGATCATTGTGCCATTGCACAGCAATCGCATGGTGCGCTGCAATGAATGGCTATCCTGTGGCCTTAAAGTGGTACAACAGTTTTGTGTGGCGAGAAGTCCAGGTAAACCTTATTCAAGTCCGATGGTAGGATCAGAGAATGTGATGTAAGAGCAATTATAGTTTGATGACACTCAGTCTGATCAAACTAGTTGATGCACTATATGAGGAAGCTGGAGAATTGCACTTCCAACCTTTCAAAACTCGTAGTGAATACTGGCCTCCTCGCTATACAAACTCGATGTGTTCCACGAAGGTTGTGTGTACAGCGAAAACGCGTGCAGCGAAAAAGATTTTCTCATAGACAAAGTGTGATAAATCGAAGAATGCGTTCCTTGGGCTGATGTTTGGGCACCTTACACAACCAAACCTAACCTAACTAAACACAAAATAAACTAGAAAGGCACTCGATAGAGCGCATACCTCCGCCACATAATGCCTGATCCATGATAACATATCGGGCCCAATACATTTTTGAAATATCATGCTATACAGTGCTATATCGTTTTGCCCGATCTCTCAATGGTGAAGAATCACTTTCAAAATTAATAATTCTCGTATCCAGATCCAGATTCGGATTGTCACCAAAATCTAATCAATTCGTCCTTACCACAAACCCAACCTGTGCACCAAGTTTGTCGAATCCGTCCACAACTTTTTGAGATATTGTGCCATATATCGGCTGAGCCCTATTCTCAATGGTGAAGAATCACTTTAAAATTCGTGTAGTCGGATCCGGATCTGGATCTTCACAAAAATCTCATCAGTTCGTCCTCGTCAACATCACCGAACCTGTCCGAAAAATTTCATCCGCATCCCCTCCACAACTTTTTTTGAGATATCCTGTACACAAACAAACAAAACAAACAGACAGAAAGGGGTGAAAACATCACTCCTTCACCTTCGGTGGCGGAGGTAACAAGAAAGCATCTGAAAATGCAAAGCCTGTCCACGTCCGCTTTGTATTCAGACTTCTTCATCTTCTATATTGCGAAACATGACGAAAACGGATTAAAAAAAAAAATGTACGATTTAGACGACCTTGAACTTTGACTAAAAAAAACAATCGGCTTCTCGCTTTGATTGGTGAACCAATTCAGTGACCCAATATGCTGATTCTTAAAAATTCCAGGTCATTGGATAAAAATGGATGAGAATGATTTTATGTGATGCTGACCTTTGGCCTTTTGACCAAAATATTTATTTATATTGTCCATATTCTCATAATAAAGCTTGTTGAAAATTTAATGACGAAAGCGGAAATTATTTAAAAAAAACAAAAACCCTGTCTTCCGCTGTGTGGGGGGGCGGGCTAACTGACTGATAGTTGTTTCCCACTGATAGGGCAAATCTGCATCCAGACCTCCAAAATGAATCTGCTGTTATTGTCACCGAACCAACTCATCCACCAAGTTTCATCCGAATCCGTCATAACTTTTTGAGATATTGTGCGAATATATCATTTTTGGCCCTATTTCTCAATGGTGAAAGAATCACTTCAAACATTCTTAGTAGCCGGATTTGGGAACGGATCTTCACAAAATCTAATCAGTTTGTCCTTGTCCACCAAGTTTCGTCCGAATCCATCCATAACGTTGAGATATCCTGCTCACAGACAGACAAACAGTCAGACAGGGGTCCTTCAGTGGCGGAGGTAATAATAACTCTGTAAATCAATACAGAACATCACAAAATGTATCATGAAATGAATAACCACCTTCAATACATCGCAGTGGAAGAAAAAGAGTTCAGTACTGTTCTCACCATAACAGAAGAGATTGCGTGAGGAGGCCGGAGATGTGCGGATGCGGAGCTAAAGGAATCCAGTGGCGAGACCTCTCACCATGAGTGCTCGATGGAGTAGACGCAGTTCGTTTTCCACTCTCGTTGTAGTTTGAGGAAAGTTTCCCGAAAATTATATCACACGAAAGTTACTCGATACAGCTCGACTATGACACGTGAAACATTGACGTATCGTGAAAAGTGTTCGTTGCTTTATTTCATTACATATCAGTGAGAATACATTAACCGTGGAGTGTGTATGGCGAGGAGTGCCTGTATTAGTGTGAGGTGTAAACGCTGTAATTGGGGCAAAATGATCGTTGTGTCACTCGAGCTTTAAGGGGAACCCAAATTCTCAGACCACCTCGATGCTAATCTATCCTTGATACCCTACAAAATAGATAGATGAGTCTTTTTCCGATTTATAAAGTAGGTAATTTGGTGATTAAAGTCGAAATCTTTCTTCTGTTCTGTCTCTTAGTCGTGACGTCACACCCAGAAGTCGACCGCCATATTCGTACTGCCTACGGGTTACATCGGCGCTACAATTTAACTCAAATTTTTGATTAATTTCCGATTTTCCACAAATGTGCCGAGTCGATGCGGCTTTGTGATTGTATCGTACAAAACGAGATGGTTTCATGCTCCACCAATTTGCCAGAAAATTGACGCGGTTTGTCCGAAATACTGAGTGTGGATGGGTCGACAAAATGTTCGCTTTTTGTGCTCGGAACATGTTACAGAGCACTGTGAAAAAAAACACAACAGAGATGCTACATCTTGTGGTGATCGCCCACGATTGAGAGAGGCTCCATACCCTAGATTAAGCGGAAGAAACAGCCGTCGCTCAAAACTGTAACAACATCTCTACCCAGCTACCAGAATATGTACATTGGTGACCTCTCCACCACTCCTCCACAATCCCCACCCAAACCTCCTTCCTCGAGCACACTCCCTCCTCCATTGGGGCAGGACATCGACATGGCACGGCACGACCACAGACATCACTGGCATCCCCAGGAAAGTGTGAAACGGAATGATCCCGTGACATACAAGACACCTGGTCAGCCTGCGACAGTGGGACAAAGCATCCGTCGCATTTTGTCCGCAGTGTCCCATGCCGTGTACGTGCCATGTTTCTGCTGGAGTAATATAACGAATGTGACCTGTTCTGTTCTCTGTTATTTTTCTGTTCATGAACAGAAAAATGAACATGTGACGTGTTTTCATCGTCACTATCATTCCACTGTCTCCATCTTCGTCTGAATCGCCTCGCAAACAAAGGCTTAAAACGACACGCTCCACAATTCCCCGAAAGAGTTCAATTACTAATTTTGTCTCCAATAGTTTCTTCAAAATCCCCCTGATCAGTTTCAACATTCTGAGAACCTTCAGAGTTGCGAATGATCGTGGAATCGGTATCGGACTCCGAGCTCGAAATACACTGTTTCTCCATGTAAAGCCGCCATTTGGATCAAGGCGGGTTCATGGTGGACGTCACTGGTGAAAATCGACGCGGAATTTTTTTTGGGGCACTTTGTGATTGTCAAAAAAAATTTCAATTTTTTTTCCCCCTTCAAATTAAGACCGTGATTAATGATTTCCAATGTTTTCAGAAAGAATTTTTTTTTGCGTTTGGTTCCGCTTTGAGCATTTTTTTTTTTAATACGAGATTTAGGCTCATGGAAGAGCAAGGTGACATTGTAAAAGGGGCAATGGGGGACCAACGTGGGACAACAAGAGCAATGGAAAGAGGTGGGAGGAAAAAAAAAAGGAGCACCTGAAGTAAGAAGGGTTCATTTGCAGAGATAGCATGGATAGAAAACTTTGCGGTTGACATGGGATCTGAATTACCATCTGCTTGAAGCTGAAGCCTTGAGGGGAGGGTGCGATTGAAAGCAAGAACAAAAGATTGGAAGTCGATGGAAAGCCTGGATGTTGGGAGTTCATTCAGGAGATTCGTGTTGGACTATAGGAGCGGTGCTCAAAAAAAATTTTAAGGCGAGGGCACAAACCTGTCTGCATCGAGAGCAACAAGCTTTGTTTCTTTGCTTCATTGTGGGAGATGTCAATAATGTTGGAACTTTAGCTTCCACAGAATCCTGGAGACCAACGTGATGCTGGGCCAACAGCCTAAGGAAGAGCAGACTCCATTGAGCTATGAATAAAGGCCTCATGGATGAGTAGTTCTCATTTTTCATGGAATGACTGAATTCAATGATGTTTGATATTGTGGATGTGTTCCAGTGTTGGCTGACTTTGGAGCAGCTTTGCTGCATGATCTGCCCAGATAAGTTATGGCTGATTGTGTGAGGCCTTTGAGTGGCAGAACCTCTTGCAATAGCTGACCACGGAAATCGATTGTGTTTTCATTTGTTGAAGATTCTTGCAGGAAGAAAGGGTGAGACTGTAAATATTTGCCAAGATGGGAGGTTGCTCCGGTATCAGAGCAAAATCGAATCTATTCCAGATCAGCAGAGAGTGACGAGGCTGCCATGTGCCTGTCAGTGGATGTGGCACGCTTACGACAGTCGCAGGAGGAGCAAGGCCAGATACAAGCTTGTAAATTTGAGAGACATACCAACTTATGCCGGTAAGAGAGCGACAGTCAGTGAAAATGTACCTCTTGCCTTGAAGATTGCAATGGTGCGGAAGGCCTCGTTTGATTAGCTGGAGCAAGCAGGGACTGTCGTCTTTGGACACGTGCTGGACCTTACTGCTGGTCTGATCACGTTTTTGTGAATGCAGTCAGCAATGTGGAGTCAAGCAATCTCGTCCGAGTGTGAGGACTTGTTGAGTGTGTGAGTGGTGAAGGCTATGGTGAGTTGGGAGGTGTTACTTGGCTTTTCTATCGACTTGGAGCATGGGGAGTGAAGGAAGTGTTGGAGAAGGAAAGGAAAAAAGCGACCTTAACAAAATTTGAGTTATGGAATGCCAGTAAGTAGGAAGAACAGCACTTTTATTTTATTTTTTTAGTTTTGCTTTGAGAGATACGTGGACATGAGCTGTCGAGTGTAATATGATTGAAGAACAGCATTCGTAAGGAAAAGAATTTGTGGCAGTTCGTATGCAGCACGTGGCTGTGGGTTAGCATCAGTTATCGCAGGGCATGGCGGTGCCTTTGCAGTGCCCCCTGTAGGTTAGAGCTGGAATTTCACCAGGATCCTGGTGGACTCACCTGCTCTTCACAAAAAGGAACAGAGAGTAAGTGGGAGAGCACGCACATGACAGAGCGTGGCTTATAGGGACGAGCAGCAAGAGGAACAGAAACAAAAGCTTACATAAACACCGAAATACAATTACCGAGGGCTACAGGCACATAAAAAAACGAAAGGACAATCCATTTTCGACCATATCCTTATCTTTGGAGGATAGAGAAGTCAACATCATTCTCCGACGTAGACCAGAAGTCGGAAGTCGAAGTGTTGCTTGCAATTGGAAGTAAGCTTCTTGCCCTTCAGTTGAGAGGATCCGTCCTTGCACGCTTCTTGTGAGTGGGAGTGATGTTAGCGATGTCCAGGTAAACGGGAAAGATTTGAGAACATGGCACTGATTCTTCATAGGTGAAGTTGAGGCTGGAATTTTTTTCTTCTTGCCTTCTCAGATGTGAAAGGCAGTACGAGGGGGAGGTTGGAGGTAAGGTGGGAATATAGCGGATGCTGGGAATATGAAGATTGGGAGAGAATGATGTTCCATTGCTTTTAGATATGGATTATTTTTTTTTGGTTCTTTTTTTATTATTATTTGTAATAAATAATAAACTCAGCTCGACTGATGTCCACATGTTTTTTTGCAAGTTGTATTCCTGTTCATTAGAAATGTGGAATTTATTTTCTGCATTGCACGTGGATAGAGGAGGACTTTGTCAAGTCGGAGCATTTAGCATCTCGTTACCACACTTGACTTGAATGCTTTCCGGATTGAACTTTTATGGTATTGGTAGTTCATTAAATAAAGCAACCCAACACTCGTTTGGATGAAAAGATGAAGAGTAAGTTTGGCAAACACCATTTCTCTCAACAGTGTATGTTCTTGCCAAAGGAAACTGCGCACAGACTGAGAAATATGAAGCAGTTGCTCACTGCTTGCTTGCACGTGCGAGCGAGGACTCATTTGCGAGTTGCTCCATCAATGTCGAATTGTTATTCGAAACGGAACTTGCTGCGGGGGTACACTGGGTGACAGTTTTGGTGCGGAGAGAAGTCGGAGACGCATTAATGCCATCATTTCCACGTGAGCGACGGCTCGTCAGGTTCCGTATCACTCTGCTTGGGAATTATTTTGGTGGTTTAAACCGGTGGACCGTAATAATTTTAACGCAGGTAAATATTGACGGAGATGAACTGTGAGCGTATGACAGGTGACTGCAGAGTTCTTTAGCACTTGTCTGTTGTCACCGGTGGTTTTCGCTGAGCCATTGGAATTGCTGGGGTCAACTGGTCATCCTTTGTGCATCCGGTATACCGACGAGATTTTTTTAACCCAAATGTTCTCTGGCTGCTAGACGCGACAGTATTTTTGGTGTTTGTAAGATTTTCCTGTACTTTTGCTGAAATAGGGATGAGAGCTGTTTTGGGTTTGACCAGCAAGCGATGAACAACTCCCGTCCCGTTTGGTGCTCTGTCTCACTCCGCAGTGCGCCACAGGTTATCTGATGATAGATGCACCGATTCTTGTTGGTTTGTCATCAAAATGTCGAAGTATTTTGTACCTGTAGAGCAAGTGGTTGGATTTTCAGGAGGGTGTGGATGCAATTGTCTGTATTTGGAGGTCGCACGATGTCCCTGAATAGCACTTTTTCTTTGTAGTTTAATTACAGACTGTTTGAGCAAGTTATTTTCAATGGAACTTTGACGAATGCAAGCCTTTCTCTGTTCTCACCCCCCTTCCCTTTGCTATGGCTGTTTACTGCTGAACTTCTTTCTATCTATTCTTCCCTTATCTCTGACTTTCCCAGAAGTTGCTGTTTGTTAATATATATATATTCCCCCCCCCCCCAATCAGCATTTTAAGGATGATGTCACAGAGTATTTTATCAAGAAGAGGCTATTTGGTAGCATGTATGGATGGGGGTATTGAGGAGGGAGGGACTGTGTTCTGCATATAGTCATGTATGTGCAGTGCATCCCACTCTTCACAAGGCCAAAGTACTGGATGTTTTGCACTACGTAAGCTAAGTGGGAGAAATAGTGCACTTCTTTTTCTTTTTTTTAAGTGCTTGTGAGTACCAGGGTGGGGATGGATTGTTTGGAGGGACTTTGGAGGTCTTGTTCGATTTTTTCGGTACGATACACATTCTGTTGCCATTTTCATTTCTCAGCCAACGACCAATAGCCCATCAGTAGCCGTTCTGTGGCCCATAGTCCCGCTACTTACATTTGATGACACCAAATTAACGAGTCGGTGTCAAAACAAAATGGAACGATGAATGGTCTTTCCCCTGGCGGTTTCAAAAACTGTTTAGAAGTGCACATAAAGGAAAATGGTACTTGTACGATATAAGACAGATTTCTTTGTATTTGGACAAATCTACTTGTGGACGTTGGCCTAAAAGGGATGTTTTGTGAGGTTGAATGTCTCGGGTTGATGCGTTGGTGAGCATTCTGTGTTTTTGTTTTGTTTTTATTTGTAACAAAAAAAAAGTACGTTTCCTTACGATGGAGCATTTTCAAAAACAAATCCTACCCAAAGTCATGAGTTTGTCCACAATGTGGTTTTGTATAAAGTTTGATGAGAGGGCCCCGTTGTACTTCCGGTACCTGTGCATAACACGGATATGTTATAATTGTGTAAAATAAACATTATTTAAAAAGGTGGTCAAACATCTTTTTTTCAGTGCAAAGCATATTTATTGCTTCTAACCTAATAAAACATGTATGTCACTTTGTGATGTTGCCCTTTTTTTGTACGACTCATTTCTGTAAAGCTTGATGAAAAAGAAGAGTAAAACTACGAGGGGACTACTTACGATCAGACTCGTGTCATGGTGAGCGCGTCCACTCTGAGTCTCAGAGGTCATTTGTTTGATTCCAACCCCGGGGAGTTATACAAACACTTTTAAAATGGACTGATGCTTCTTGTTCGACGCTCAGCATTTAAAAGGATAGAGCATGGACAAAGAACCATATGTTGGAAACCAATGCGCAAACTTGGCACGCTTCATCATGTAGTGCCTTTGAATGACTGAAATTAGTAGACATATTGGTGTTATCAAGACGTCAGTAGACTTTATGTAGGGATGGTCGCACACTCCATTGGATTAATAAATGGAGCTGAACTTGACAAGCGAGACCCAAAAATGCCTATTTGTCATTCTTCTTTCTGACAGCCGAACTCAAAATTGTTCAAGCTACGGAACTTGGTTAAAACACCAATCGACTGCATTTTTTTTTTAGTGGGAAAGTGCAAACTGATCGAAATTTAATAGCTTGAAAGGATTCCACGAAAGTATGCAAACCGCATTTCTTAGTAAAGGAAGGGAACATAGGGTGGGCGGGACTACGACTGTCATCAGCCTGATGGGGGTGGTGTCGATAGACACATTTGCTCAAGGGCCAATCAGACCTATATGGGTGTGGTTAACGGTGAATATTATCAGGAAGTTGGGAGACTCCTTCCGATGTATTCTGGCTCTTTCCCGCGAGTCGATCGGCTGTCTCCATGCCGCTGCCTGTTCGTGCATGGCAGGCATGGGGCAATCGACAGCAACACACATTTCTATGAAGTACTTACTATTTAGAATGTTAGATCTTGTCACAAACTCTTGCAAACACTTTATAAACCGGAAAGTACCTTTACATCAATTTAGTCACTTGATTAGCTTAGCAATGATTGTACTCGTATCATTCCACCTAAAAGGGGATGGGGAGGGACTACTTATGTTTAAATACGACACAAATCCGAAGAATAAATTTTTTTTTTTTATTCCATGCTAATAACAATGAAATTCTCAAACATGTAAGCACATTACTAAAATAGTAAAGTAACAAGAAAGCAATCAGAGATTGCAGACCCTCACCAGGACTTGTTTTGTGTGGCAAATAAATGGAACGAATGTACTAAATGAAAGGTGTAGTTGGAAAGCTAAAGGTCTGAAAAGTTGTAAAGGTCAAATGGGACTAAAGGGTCTTCAAATTTGAAGGGTCTAAATATTTGAATTTAAACTCCAAAGGGTCTTACAATGTCGAGGATCACGGAGTATTAAAGGTTTGAAACGTGTGAAGGTCTAAAGCAGGGGTCTCCAACCTGCAGCCCACGGGCCACATGCGGCCCCTTAGACGGATTTATGCGGCCCGCGGTGCCATAATTATTTACATTACAATGCGGCCGCGCGATACTGCCAATTTGTCAGGGTCAATGATCAAAGCGTTCTGTAATTTTATTATGATTTTGATTCATATTAGACACATGTGTTTTTAACACGATTATTCATTTATCATATTCGTTGGCAAGAAAAAATATATTCAGCACTAATTTTGTTTAATTTCCGCATATTAATTATTTTTTTTTTTTCCGGAATTTAGCATCCTTTTTTGGGTCGGCCCTCCGCCTCTCACACTTTGGTTTGTGGCCCTCGCCAAAAAGGTTGGAGACCCTGGTCTAAAGGGTAGAAAGGAGTCTAAGGGTTTTGTGATTCTAGAGGGTGAAAGAGGATCTAAACTGTAATGGGGTCTGTAGGGTTTGGGGTCTAAAGGGTCTTAAAAGGTCTTGTGGGGGGGGGGGTCTACAGGTCCTTTGGGTTGTATTGGGTTTTTGTAAACGTTGTGTACAAGAGAGTATTGGGCTCGTATGAGAGCTAAAAGGGGCTTTGGGTTTAAGGTTCTAATGTAATTCATACACATACTCATGCAGACGGACAAACAAATGAAAAAATACTCAGAGTGACACTTGGCAAAAACAGAATGAAGTAGATTAGCACTCAGAAGACTGCTTACCTCTGCCAGGCTGAACGTTTGCGTTTTATATCCATTGATGGCTGGATCTGAACGAAAATCGAATTGGCTGTTCTTGTCACCGAACCAACTCAAATCCACCTAATTTTTCATAACTCGTTCACAATTTTTGAGACATGCTACATATTATGTATAATCTATGTAAACATATATATATTATATATATGATGGAGTGGTGATAGTGATGGGCAAGTGGTGAGATGTCATAAACCTAACTATTAAAAAAAACATCACAACGCACATATTCGACTCTCCCACAACAAAAGGAAGGGACCTGTCTCACACGTACTTACCGGCATTACTAACTTTGGGACCTGAATGTTGAGTGCGCATGGTTTTCCAGATTTGTAACATATGTACATATTATAACATATATAATATAATATTAAGTATTATATATATATATAGTGTGTGTATGTGTATACATATAAAGGGTCAATAGATCCCTGAAAAGCATTTGATTCAGTGAATCAGGATGCCCTCTGGAGGATTCTTGGTCTCGTGGGGTGCCACCAAAACTGATCGATCTGATGTCTAAACTCCACTCTGGTACTGAGAGTGCTGTGAGATGTGGTGGTACCATCTCTGACTTATTTCCAGTTGTTACTGGAGTTCGTGGTTCAAACAGACGGGAGTTCGTACTGGCTCCCACACTTTTCAGCACTTGTATGGACTGGATTCTAGGGAGGATGTCAGAGATCAACTGCGGTGCACCGTTTGGGAATGTCAAGATCTCTGACTTTGATTTCGAAGATGAGCAGTCTTCTTTGCGGAGACTTTAGATATCCTTTGGGGGGCCCTCGAGGTGCTGAATGAGGATCGGAGCCACGGGATTACGGGTTCCTCGTCAAAACTAAGATCCCAGCTTTCAATGACATCTTGATGCTGCTGTCCTGTCTGCGCCTGTTTGTGGTAAGGATGTTGAGGTCGTGGAGAGAATTCACCTCCTTGGCAGTGATATGCATGTCTCTGCTGGCTGTAGTCAAAGGTCAATAGACGTCTGGTTGGACCTGGGAGTCATGGATTCACTGGATAATGGGGTGTGGTGCTGCCGTACCTGCGGGAGGAACGAAAGTCCCAGTCTTCAGGTCCTGGTATTCCAGTCTTGCTCTATGGATTGAGACTTGGACTCTGACCAAGGATCTGAGAACGGAGACTTAATCCTTTGGTGCCAGATCTCTTCGGAGAATCCTCGGCTATCGCTGGTCGGACTTTGTGTCCAACGAGTGGTTGCTGAGAGAGACTCAAATGAGATTTGTTACCTGCATCGTCCGTGAGCATCAGCTGCGGCTGTATGGACATGTGGCTCGTTTTCCTGATGCTGATCCTGCTCACCAGATTCTCTCAGCGAGGAGTCTGGTGAGTGGAGGAGGCCAATGGGTCGACGACGTGCCTCGTGATTGCAGCAAGTTGATCGGAATCTCAAGGAGATGGGGATGGGTTGGGCATCTGCCTGGGGGATGGCCAGATGGAGGCCCCTGGAGTACCGGCAGAAAGTGGACGCGCTGCTCTGGAGCATGCTCCCATACCTGACCTGACCATTGGAAATCAAGGTCAGAGATCTTGACATTCCCAAACGGTGCACCGCAGCTTGATCTCTGACATCCTCCCTAGAATCCAGTCCATACAAGTGCTGAAAAGTGTGGGAGCCAGTACGAACTCCCGTCTGTTTGAACCACGAACTCCAGTAACAACTGGAAATAAGTCAGAGATGGTACCACCACATCTCACAGCACTCTCAGTACC
>CM068962.1:109173518-109190453 GCA_035128595.1 Eptatretus atami | reverse complement strand
GAATATATATATATAGCACAAACAGCAACTTCTGGGGAAGAGTCAGAGATAAGGGAAGAGGGGAATAGGGAGAAGAAGAAGTTCAGCAGTAAACAGCCATAGCAGAGAGGGGAAGGGGGGTGAGAACAGAGAAGGCTTGCATTCGTCAAAGTTCCATTGAAAATAATTGCTGCCAAACAGTCTGTAATTAAACTACAAAGAAAAGTGCTATTCAGGGACATCGTGCGACCCTCCAAATACAGACAATTGCACCAGTTACACCCTCGCCTGAAAATCCAACCCAATCTTGCTCTACAGGTACAAAATACTTCGACTGGTTTAGATTTGCAAAACCAAACAAGAATCGGTGCCAGTCTCATTATCAGATACCTGTGCGCACTTGCGGGAGTGAGACAGAGCACCAAACGGACGGGAGTGTGTTCATCGCTTGCTGGTCAAAACCCCAAAACAGCTCTCATCCCTATTTCAGCAAAAGTACAGGAAAATACTTACAAACACCAAAATAACTGTCGCGTCTAGCAGCAGAGAACATTTTGGGTAAAACATCTCGTCGGTATACCGGATGCACAAAAGGGATGTGACCACGTGTGGTTGGACCCAGCAATTCCAATGGGCTCAGCGAAAAACCACCGGGATGACAACGCAGACAAAGTGCATCACAAGAACTGCAGCGTACCTGTCCGATACGCTCACAGTTCATCTCCGTCAATATTTACCTGCGTTTTAAAATTACTTACGGTCCACCGGTTAAACCACCAAATAATTCCCAAGCAGAGTGATACGGAACCTGGACGAGCCTCGCTCACGTGGAAATGATGGCATTAATGCGTCTCCGACTTTCCTCTCGCACCAAAACTGCACTCGAACCAGTGTACCCCCGGCAGCAAGTTCCGTTTCGAATAACAATTCGACATTGAGTGAGCAACTCGGCAAAATGAGTCCTCGCTCGCACGTGCAAGCAAGCAGTGAGCAACTGCTTCATTATCTCAGTCTGTGCGCAGTTTCCTTTGGCAAGAACATACACTGTTGAGAGAAATGGTGTTTCGCCAAACTTACTCTTCATCTTTTCATCCAAACGAGTGTTGGGGTTGCTTATTTTAATGAACGTACCAATACCATAAAAGTTCAATCCGGAAAGCATTCAAGTCAAGTGGGTAACGAGATGCTAAAATGCTCCGACTTGACAAAGTCCCTTATCCTCATGGTTCCACGTGCAATGCAGAAAATAAATTCCACATTTTCTAATGAACAGGAATTACAACTTGCAAAAAAACACTGTGGACATCAGTCGAGCTGAGTTTATTTATTTATTACCAAATAATAATAAAAAAAGAACCAAAAAACAAAATCCACTATCCTACCAAAAGCAATGGAACATCATTCTCTCCAAATCTCATATTCCCCAGCATCCCGCTATATTCCCACCTTACCCTCCAACCTCCCCTCGTACTGCCTTTCACATCTGAGAAGGCAGAGAAAGTAATGTCCAGCCTCAACTTCACCTATGAAGAATCAGTGCCCATGTTCTCAAATCTTTCCCGTTTACCTGGACATCCGCTAACATCACTCCCACTCACAAGAAGCGTGCAAGGACGGATCCTCTCAACTGAAGGGCAAGAAGCTTACTTCCAATTGCAAGCAACACTTCGACTTCCGACTTCTGGTTCTTCGTCGGAGAATGCATGTTGTGCTGCTCTGATCGTCATCTACCTCCAAAGATAAGGATATGGTCGAAAAATGGATTGTCCTTTCGTTTTTTTTAATTGTTGCCTGTAGCCCTCGGTAATTGTATTTTCGGTGTTTTATGTAAGCATTTGTTTCTGTTCCTCTTGCTGCTCGTCCCTATAAGCCACGCTCTGTCATGTGCTGTGCTCTCCCCACTTTAATTACTCTGTTCTGTTCCTTTTTGTGAAGAGCAGGTGAGTCATCACCAGGATCCTGGTGAAATTCCAGCTCTAACCTACAGGGGGCACTGCAAAGGCACCGCCATGCCCCTGCGATAACTGATGCTAACCCACAGCCACGTGCTGCATACGAACTGCGACAACATTCTTTTCCTTACGAATGCTAGTTTCTTCAAATGCTATTATTGACACTCGACAGCTCCATGTTCCACGTATCTCCTCAAAGCAAAACTAAAAAATAGAAATATAAAGAAGTGCTGTTCTTCCTATTACTGATGCATTCCATAACTCAAATTTTTGTAAGGTCGCTTTTTCCTTTCACCTTCTCCAACACTTCCTTCACTCCCCATGCTCCCAAGTCGATAGAAAAGCCAAGTAACACCTCCCAACTCACACATAGCCTTCACCAACTCCACACACTCAACAAGTCCTCACACTCGGACGAGATGCTTGACTCCACATTGCTGAACTGCATTCACAAAAACGTGATCAGACCAGCAGTAAGGTCCAGCACGTGTCCAAAGACGACAGTCCCTGCTTGCTCCAGCTAATCAAACGAGGCCTTCCGCACCATTGCAATCTCAAGGCAAGAGGTACATTTTCACTGACTGTCGCTCTCTTACCGGCAGTAAGTTGGTATGTCTCTCAAATTTTGTACAAGCTTGTATCTGGCCTTGCTCCTCCTGCCGACTGTCGTAGCGTGCCACATACCACTGACAGGCACATGGCAGCCTCGTCACTCTCTGCTGATCTGGAATAGATTCGATTTTGCTCTGATACCTGGAGCAACCTCCCATCTTGGCAAATATTACAGTCTCACCCTTTCTTCCTGCAAGAATCTTCAACAAATGAAAACACCAATCGATTTCCGTGGTCAGCTATTGCAAGAGGTTCTGCCACTTCCAAAGGCCTCACAATCAGCCATAACTTATTCTGGGCAGATCATGCAGCAAAGCTGGCCTCCAAAGTCAGCCAACACTGGGAACACATCCACAATATCAAACATCATTGAATCAGTCATTCCATGAAAAATGAGGAACTACTCATCCCATGAGGCCTTTATTCATAGCTCAATGGAGTACTGCTCTTCCTTATGGGCTGTTGGCCCAGCATCACGTTGGTCTCCAGGATTCTGTGGAAGCTAAAGTTCCCAACATTATTGACATCTCCCACAATGAAGACAAAGAAACAAGGCTTGTTGCTCTCGATGCAGACAGGTTTGTGCCCTCGCTTAAAATTTTTTTTTAGCCACCGCTCCTATAGTCCAACCACGAATCTCCTGAATGAACTCCCAACATCCAGGCTTTCCATCGACTTCCAATCTTTTGTTCTGCTTTTCAATCGCACCCTCCCTCCAAGGCTTCAGCTTCAAGAGATGGTACATCAGCATCCCATGTCAACCGCAAACGTTTCTATCCATGCTATCTCTGCCAAATAACCCTCTTACTTCAGGTGCTCCTTTTTTTTTTTTCCTCCCACCTCTTTTCCATTGCTCTTGTTGTCCCACGTTGGTCCCACCATTGCCCTTTTACAATGTCACCTTGCTCTTCCATGAGCCTAAATCTCGTATTAAAAAAAAAAAATGCTCAAAGCGGAACCCAAACGCAAAAAAAAAATTCTTTCTGAAAAACATTGGAAATCATTAATCACGGTCTAATTTGAAGGGGAAAAAAAATTGAAATTTTTTTGACAATCACAAAGTGCCCCAAAAAAAATTCCGCGTCGATTTTCACCAGTGACGTCACACCATGAACCCGCCTTGATCCAAATGGCGGCTTTACATGGAGAAACAGTGTATTTCGAGCTCGGAGTCCGATACCGATTCCACGATCATTCGCAACTCTGAAGGTTCTCAGAATGTTGAAACTGATCAGGGGGATTTTGAAGAAACTATTGGAGACAAAATTAGTAATTGAAACTCTTTCGGGGGAATTGTGGAGCCGTGTCGTTTTAAGCCTTGTGCGAGCGATTCAGACGAAGATGGAGACAGTGGAATGATAGTGACG
This sequence comes from Eptatretus atami, assembly GCA_035128595.1. Lineage (NCBI taxonomy): Eukaryota > Metazoa > Chordata > Myxini > Myxiniformes > Myxinidae > Eptatretus > Eptatretus atami. The sequence continues at coordinate 109,186,543 of CM068962.1, read as the reverse complement.
ATGAAAACACCGGTCACATGTTCATTTTTCTGTTCATGAACAGAAAAATAACAGAGAACAGAACAGGTCACATTCGTTATATTACTCCAGCAGAAACATGGCACGTACACGGCATGGACACTGCGGACAAAATTGGCGACGGATGCTTTGTCCCACTGTCGCAGGCTGACCAGGTGTCTTGTATGTCACGGGATCATTCCGTTTCACACTTTCCTGGGATGCCAGTGATGTCTGTGGTCGTGCCGTGCCATGTCGATGTCCTGCCCCAATGGAGGAGGGAGTGGTGCTCGAGGGAAGGAGGTTTTGGGTGGGGATTGTGGAGGAGTGGTGGAGAGGTCACCAATGTACATATTCTGGTAGCTGGGTAGAGATGTTGTTACAGTTTTGAGCGACGGCTGTTTCTTCCGCTTAATCGTGGGTATGGCAGCCTCTCTCAATCGTGGCGGATCACCACAAGATGTAGCCATCTCTGTTGTGTTTTTTTTCACAGTGCTCTGTAACATGTTCCGAGCACAAAAGCGAACATTTTGTAGACCCGATCCACACTCAGGTATTTCGGACAAACCGCGTCAATTTCTGGCAATTGGTGGAGCATGAAACCATCTCGGTTTGTACGACTACAATCACAAAGGCCGCATCGACTCGGCACATTTGTGGAAAATCGGAAATTAATCGGAAAATCAGAAAATTTGAGTTAAATTGTAGCGCGATGTAACCCGTAGGCAGTACGAATATGGCGGTCGACTTCTGGGTGTGACGTCACGACTAAGAGTGAACAAGAAGAAGAAGAAAGATTTCGACTTTAATCACCAAATTACCTACTTTATAAATCGGAAAAAGACATCATATCTATTTTGTAGGGTATCAAGGGATAGATTAGCATCGAGGTGGTCTGAGAATTTGGGTTCCCCTTAAAGCTCGAGTGACACAACGATCATTTTGCCCCAATTACAGCGTTTACACCTCACACTAATACAGGCACTCCTCGCCATACACACTCCCGGTTAATGTATTCTCACTGATATGTAATGAATAAAGCAACGAACACTTTTCACGATACGTCAAGTGTTTCACGTGTCATAGTCGAGCTGTATCGAGTAACTTTCGTTGTGAATAATTTTCGGGAAACTTTCCTCAAACTACAACGAGAGTGGAAAACGAACTGCGTCTACTCCATCGAGCACTCATGGTGAGAGGTCTCGCCACTGGATTCCTTTAGCTCCGCATCCGCACATCTCCGGCCTCCTCACGCAATCTCTTCTGTTATTGGTGAGAACAGTACTGAACTCTTTTTCTTCCACTGCGATGTATTGAAGGTGGTTATTCATTTCATGATACATTTTGTGATGTTCTGTATTGATTTACAGAGTTATTATTACCTCCGCCACTGAAGGACCCCTGTCTGACTGTTTGTCTGTCTGTGAGCAGGATATCTCAACGTTATGGATGGATTCGGACGAAACTTGGTGGACAAGGACAAACTGATTAGATTTTGGTGAAGATCCGTTCCCAAATCCGGCTACTAAAAATGTTTGAAGTGATTCTTCACCATTGAGAAATAGGGCCAAAAATGATATATTTCGCACAATATCTCAAAAAGTTATGGACGGATTCGGATGAAACTTGGTGGATGAGTTGGTTCGGTGACAATAACAGCAGATTCGATTTTGGAGGTCTGGATGCAGATTTGCCCTATCAGTGGGAAACAACTATCAGTCTAGTTAGCCCGCCCCCCCACACAGCGGAAGACAGGGTTTTTTGTTTTTTTTAAATAATTTCCGCTTTCGTCATTAAATTTTCAACAAAGCTTTATTATGAGAATATGGACAATATAAATAAATAATTTGGTCAAAAGGCCAAAGGTCAGCATCACATAAAATCATCTCATCCATTTTTATCCAATTGACCTGGAATTTTAAGAATCAGCATATTGGGTCACTGAATTGGTTCACCAATCAAAAGCGAGAAGCCGATTGTTTTTTTTAGGTCAAAGTCAAGGTCGTCTAAAATCGTACATTTTTTTTTTAATCCGTTTTCGTCATGTTTCGCATATAGAAGATGAAGAAGTCTGAATACAAAGCGGACGTGGACAGGCTTTGCATTTTCAGATGCTTTCTAGTTACCTCCGCCACCGAAGGTGAAGGAGGTGATGTTTTCACCCCTTTCTGTCTGTTTGTTTGTTTGTTTGTGTACAGGATATCTCAAAAAAGTTGTGGAGGGATGCGGATGAAATTTTTCGGACAGGTTCGGTGTGTGACGAGGACGAACTGATGAGATTTTTGTGAAGATCCAGATCCGGATCCGACTACACGAATTTTAAGGTGATTCTTCACCATTGAGAGATAGGGCTCAGCCGATATATGGCACAATATCTCAAAAAGTTGTGGACGGATTCGGACAAAACTTGGTGCACAGGTTGGGTTTGTGGTAAGGACGAATTGATTAGATTTTGGTGAACAATCCGAATCTGGATCTGGATACGAGAATTATTTAATTTTGAAAGTGATTCTTCACCATTGAGAGATCGGGCCAAAAACGATATAGCACTGTATAGCATGATATTTCAAAAATGTATTGGGCCCGATATGTTATCATGGATCAGGCATTATGTGGCGGAGGTATGCGCTCTATCGAGTGCCTTTCTAGTTTATTTTGTGTTTAGTTAGGTTAGGTTTGGTTGTGTAAGGTGCCCAAACATCAGCCCAAGGAACGCATCTTCGATTTATCACACTTTGTCTATGAGAAAATCTTTTTCGCTGCACGCGTTTTCGCTGTACACACAACCTTCGTGGAACACATCGAGTTTGTATAGCGAGGAGTGCCAGTATTCACTACGAGTTTTGATAGGTTGGAAGTGCAATTCTCCAGCATTCCTCATATAGTGCATCAACTAGTTTGATCAGACTGAGTGTCATCAAACCTATAATTGCTCTTCCATCACATTCCTCTGATCCTACCATCGGACTTGAATAAGGTTTACCTGGACTTCTCGCCACACAAAACCTGTTGTACCACTTTAAGGCCACAGGATAGCCATTCATTGCAGCGCACCATGCGATGCTGTGCAATGGGCACAATGATCAAAGGCTTTTGTGCAGCTATTCTTCTGTGGTATTCCACAGAATGCAAGGTTCAACGAATTGAAATGGTGATCGTTTTAATGGCCATGGTTGGAATTGCTCTTGATGACATCACTCCGCAGGGTTCACTTGATGGCTATGCCAGTTGAAACCATGCTGACGGATATGCTAACTTTGGCTGCAGAATATTATCTCTCATTGGAGTTCCATTAACACTTCTCAAACAACGCAATTCTCAAACTGAGCAACGAGACTGGTCGCTGACTATTTCTACTGTCTGTTGCTGCTATTAGATAAAATTCAGACAAGTGTGAACAAGCCTCGACAATGGAGACACGTTTCATACGACCAGTACTCGGTGTACAACCATAATTTCTTTGTACTCTTATGGAAACCAGATAAATGTCGATGGCGATTGCTGCAGAGACGACGATATGTTATAACAGTTCAAGCCAAATATAAGACAAAAAAACAACAACAACCCCACCTGGAGGGGATTATTGACAAGTTAAAGCTGAGACCTCCAGCTCACCAAGAGGTGCTGTCTTTATTCACAAGATTTCAATTTAGATTTCGAGGCAAATTGTTTCCTTCGCCTTGAAAATGAGCTCCTTTGGATTCCAAAGATACAGCGTAAACAACCGACTTCTATTACAGGTGTGAACGTTTATAAACTGTGACAATGACATGGATTTTCCTTTGATGCCACATCAACTTGCCCTACTCCCATCCATTCAAACACCAACCCCATCCCCTTTAAAAAAAAAAACAAAGCAAATGCGTGCGACAATAAGGCTTTGATCATGGTTGTGGAGGGGTTGGAGAAGGCAGAAGACCTCATGGTACACAAAAAGTAACTTTTCCTATAGATTGCTGGCCACCAAAAGCAGCTATGAAGTCAGTTCGAAATAAAAAAAAAAAATTATAAAAAATAAAATAACAAACTCGAACGTTCTCCCTTCCCAACAATGTTTAAATATTTGAAATTGTCACAGCAAAAACCTATGGTGCAAAGAATCAACCCCTATGCCTGCCAACATCATGCTCAATGACGACTATGAAGGGTAACGACGACGTTGTTTTGTTCGACGGAACGAGTTTAAGCAGCATTGGACCGCAACACTGACACTACAAAATAAAAATAAAAAAAAATAAAAAAAGACATCTGTGTATGGTAAAAGGTTAAAGTGTAATCCATACATTGTACTAACTAGACATATATTAAAAAAAAAATAATTTCTTAAAACTTCAAGTATGAACCAAGATCCTTTAGAAACAGCTCTTATAAGGCCACAGTAATTGCTCTGGTGTAATAACAAAGATAAAAAAAGTTAATTATACTTATTTTTTTCCTATACAATAACTGTTATGTAAATCAGCAGAGCCAAGGTTATGACAATCACAAGCAATAGATAAAAGTCAGATTATATGGATTAAGCTGCTAGGTTTGATGTCGAAAATAATTTATCGTTCAACCGTTGGGAAGAGAAAGTTCTGCGAGCCAAATCCAGGTGTGCATGAACAGAATGGATCGTCAGTTCCTCAAACTCAACTACAAAACATTTTCGTTATGCACTTCCAACGGCCCAACGATCTGAAACTTTGATCCAAATTTCAAGTGCGGCTGGCGAACAAAATAGAGGTACTTCACGACACCCGATCTCTCTCCACCAAACCCATCTCTATCCCAAATGCCTGCGTTTGTTCACCGTGCACATGATCAGCCCACAACGCCGAGGATGGAAACCGTATGGTGCCATAATCGATTGGGAGGTAGAGATCCGTGAAATAAGAGGTACCGCATGGGGAGGGGCAAAATAAAAGGGTGGAGATGGAGAGAAGAAAATGCATCGTAGTTTTGTTCAAAAAGAAAACGATAATCTTAATTCCACACAATCAAGTTTCCATGGTTGCCTCTGCAATTCCTTTTAACTTCTCAGACAGTGAGATGACCAATAATCTGGTCAATACAAAGTCAAAGCGGCACGAAGTGTATTACTTACGGTTTTGTAATTTTGCTTACGAGTGCAGAAGACGAGGAGGATTTCAGGTGCAACATCTCAAAAGAGAAAGAACTACATTGACGGAAATATAAAGCAAGTGTGTACGCAGGTTTGTGTGATGATGATGATGATGAAAGCAACAAGAGATATAACAATTCTCTGATGGTTATGTCATTGACAGAAAATTGTTTACCAGCAATAACTCCAGAAAAATAAAATGGTTACAAATGGCTACATACTCGAAGGCATTTAGAAAGATGAGAACCGATGGACCGAATGGAGTGGAAATGATCGGGAATGAGAGCAAAATGTTGTACCTTGAATCGACACGAAGGAACAAGAGCCGCATGAACAGGATTTGGGCATCAAATTGTCAAGATGATTTGTTAGAGTGCCGCTAAAGACAAGTGCACCATCACGATGACAAGATTACAGCGTCAGCGAATTAGGAAACAATGGACTAAAGAAGTAAAGATTGGTTTAAAAATATAAATTAAAAAAAATTAACAAAGCAGGAACAAAAGTAAGGACGCTTAGCCATGCTTGCATATTCTCAGTCGCTTTCAGAATCTAGGTCGGGTGGACTCCAGTTCTGTGCACTGAGAAGGCCTTGCTTCTGGGCATGCTCTAGTAGTGCTGTATGACAGAAGCAGTACTGATCAGCTGTTTGGATGCTGAAAGCCCGCTGCGAACGCATTCCACGGACTGTACCGTGAATATCCACTGTGCCACAGTCAGCCAGGCGTGCCAGACATATGTCCAGTGTGCAGAATGTGCCTGGAGATAAGAAGCAAATGAAAGTAATTTATGGACGATAGTTTTTGTAGGAATCTTAACAACCGTAATGTCTATTGTAACACTACGATTTGGGATCACAACACGAGCGTTCAATGTCACGGCCCTGCCAAGACCGAGTCTGCAAATCCTGCTGCCATCTTACACCACTGCGAAAGCAAGGGCTAAAACTCAGAAGCTAAAACTAAAACTAAAACTCAGATCACTCTCGATGCGAAAATGGGTGTGACTAGACGTTCTCAGAATCGACACGTGTGGTCTTGTCTACAAATGGCAATGCAAGATCCCATCACAAAGATGTGATAACGTGGATGCCTTCTTCTCAGCATGCAAGAAACTCGCAGCAGTGCCGACGACGACAGTCCTCAGTTCCCAGGGATGAACCTGATATCCGAGAGACCGAAGATGCAAACTGTTGGAGATGTGGCCAGAAATGCAGAGCTTGAACCAAACACATGATCTGAAGCTTCGTCAACAGTGTACAATGGGAATGTGGATGTAACTAGGACCTGGATTTGGTAAGCAAGAAGCTTGCTGAAACATTCAAGAAGCTTGTACCAGAGCCGATTCCACACAAGCAACATCATCCGTGAGGCCTAGGGCTGCGTACCACCGTGAAATTACTAATTACCCATTTGTTGTCAGTCTAAATTTAAAAGGTGATGGGATGGCTTCTCTGAAGATATATGCATTGCATGTTGCACAACTATGCCACCTATTCATGAGGTGAGAACCACAGTCTGCGGACAAATTAAAAAAAAAACCCCCCACGTGGCTGTCACAAGCATGACTACATACCTACCTGGCCTAACTTCTGACATAGTCTATCTCAACGAGACTTATTAATAGGTAGCAGAATGATCCATTAATTGGCGATGCTATCGAAGTGCATGAAGAACTGATGTCAGTTCTACTCGTAGCTCTTTCCCTCCTCTTCTCCTCTCTCTTCCTCTCTCTATCTCTCTCTCGGCATTCTTTAAGTTGATCAACATAATATGTAATAGCAAGAAAGCTGGGAAATGACATTTCAGCTCACCAACAATCCAATCAAAGTGGATAAACACGATAATATAATGGCTAAACAGGTTGTGCACCACCTGCTACTGAAGTAGGAAATGCCTTATGGCTGCTAGAAAAGAGCCACGGCTTCAACTCGCCCCACATACGACACAAGCACCTCTACAAGTTACTGTGCCACTCTCGAATGAAGAGCCCAACATAGCCATCAAGAGAAGCAACATAGCTGGGAAAGCAGCAGGCTTAGATGACATAAAAAAGAGAGATTAAACAGTTTTGGGACGATGATCTGCATCTGATTAATAAGGGTGCTCCACACATGAAGAAAACGATCGAGCGAAAAAAAAAAACTTCAAGCATGTCTCGAGTCTTTCATTTGAGCGACTTCTCCTGAACCGCCTCTTACCGCTGAATGAATGTCCGACAGGAGGATGGGACCAAGGTTATGCACTTGCCTTTGAGGTGTCTGTTCTGGGTTCAATTGTCGACTTGACTATAAACCGTCATACGGGTGCTTGGAAAAAATGGCATTGCATGAGGTGGGAACCCGCCCACCAGCATCGACTGGTATCTTTCACAAAGAGTAGGCGATTGACACCAGAATCCCAGCCAAATTCAAAATTCCTGCCCAAATGAGCAGAGGTTTGATGGCCGTTTGCTTTTGCATTACGGGAAACAACTTATGACTAGCAGTTTTACAAATTGGACAAACATCACGTTGGGTGTACTCCTATCATACAGGTTATAATTTGTCAAAATACCATTCTTCTCTTTGTGTTACTTCCCCAAATCCCTTACATTGTGCACTTTTGAAAGGGAATGGGAAGGGTAAGTGGTGTGGTCATGGGTAGTGATGACTCAAAGTAGATATGAGACGTCACAGCAAACTGTACTTAATGACTACCCATTTTGCCAATTGGTAGCCTGTCCATTTTGTGTGGTGCATCTTGAGGCTCATGCCACCTATCCTCTCAACTCGGTCATGCTTGTGGAGGCTTTTGGAGCCCATACCCTTCCAAGGTTTCCCCTCCCACTGAGACTGACAGAGCATACAAGTACACCACTAATCTCTTCATGCTTTGACGGTGACAGCTCAGAGTCCGAATGTTTTATTTCGTAATTCCCAGTGTCTTGACGAATGTCTGGCATATCCAACTACTTGTGTCTACACCTTTTTTTTAGTGTGTCTGGCATGACATGGGTAGTATGCTGGTAATAAAGGCTACATATCGTGGACTTACCGGACCTTCCGATCCCAGCACTGCAATGCACGACAATGGGTGGTCCTTGCGGATGCCCATGCCACACTGATCCCATCGCAGCCACAGCAGCAGCCTGGTGTTGCCGCACGTGACCCAAGAATGCGAGCACACCGGCAGCAGTGCGTGGAACACCGAAATCTGGCCAGCTCACATACTGAAAGTGTGCCACCTCACGCATCTCCCCCGTCTGTGCAAAGGTATGGATGGGGCAGTTCTTGTGAAATTGACCAATTATGGTCCCCACCTGACCAAAGTTTAAGCACTCAACTTATATTTCAGCTTCAGAGGCGTGAGATACTGGCACACCCTAACCCTAACGAGGCCAATAAAAACATCTTATTTTGGAGGCATTAGGCAGCAGCTGTAGCATCAAAACTCTTTGCGATATCCTAACAAACGATGATATGCTGCTTGCCAACTTTGTGTCGATCTCAAACCTATAAGTGATGTTGCTATGTTTGTGCAGGATGTTCAATAAAATTCAGGCAAAAAATGCTTCTCGACTGAAATAGCAACACGGTAAAAGGGTAATATGATCAGGCAGCCAAAGAAGGTAACCCGTTTTTTTTTTGGATAACATTTGTTTTTTTTCTTGTTGATTATTCATCTCGAATATATGTTTGATGATATCCAGATGGCTGTGCATTTCACCCTTGGGGGGAAAATGAGAAAAGTCATAAAATCCAAGATGGCTGCCACAGAATCGCAAAAAACAAACAAACAAACATTTCTTATATTCACATATTTGCAAAGAGAAAAAGTATAAACATTATTAAAGTGTCCTAATATATGGCTTCTGACATGAGTAATCTGATGCCACCATTATTTATATGAAAAAAAATTGGAATGGTGGCCATGTGCAACAAATTACCACTGGTGTTGCGAGAATTTACGATACCTCAATTACAGCAACAAGATAATGAGTCGTAGGAATGACTCTTAGGTGTTAATAAGTGCTTAGTATAGTACAATTATCTCCTTAATAAGTGCCTTCGAACAAGCATAATGTAATTCATTGTGATGTTAGATATGCGGCGCTATAACGCGTAGACAGACATTCATCTTCCTTGCTACCCTGTTGTTTCTGGCTCCCATCAAACCTTTGGCTATGTTTTACGTTATTTCCCCATACATCCGTCCTTTATGTTTCTCTTTTAAAAGCGCTCGCAAAACCTTGAAGCGCGAGACAATCGGGAGAATAAGCATGTGCTGTTAAACTGCGGTTCACGGCAGTTAAAACACCACAGGAGCGCTAGTAAAATAGCCATTACGCACATGCTTTTTGGCAGTTCGTATTGCGCTGGAGACGTTACGCCCGAATGAACAACACACAAGCCGGAAGGACGACGAAGGCAGTGCACTGGGGGGAAAAAAGGTTTCTCTTTGTGAAGAGGAGGTCATGCTTTGAGGACAGAAGGCTGGGTTTCACTTTACCAATGGTCGAGTGGAGATTCACTTCCCTCCCTGACCACAGAGCTCACCTTGCAAGGGGATTGAACTGCCAACCGGCTAAATTACACAGGCAGACAGCCGTGTTTCTTTGTCTCTGTCTCTGTTCCTCGAACCACTGCTATGCAAGGGCATTTAACTGCCCAAACTCATGCGCATCTCTACCTCCGGTTTGCCTGACCAACTCTCTTCATTGTCCTGTCAATTCCCTATGTATAATCTCGTTGTGTGATTGATTGATTGAGCCCCAATGACATAGGATAATTGAGAAATATTCCATTTGTCTTGATTTGTTCAGAGGCACGTATCAGTAAGGGTTAAAGGGTGATTTTATTGTTGGTTGCATCATTTTTTTTTATTGTGACCGTTTCATTCGTTTTGCTTTATTCTTGTAAATCCTTCCCCCATGGCATTTGCTTTTAATAAATACACTTGGTCTTGGGGTAGATTCCGTTTATTCTGGCTGCTTCATTTGGTGGTTTAGGGTGGTTGTAGTTTAATGATAGAGCGGTTCAAACCACCTTAGACTTCACTCGTGATCCAACAGTTTGCTCGGCCAGATCAGATAATGGGCGTCTATCGTCACTTCACCTGGTTAATTCCACGGTCCCAACGAGCATTGTAACGTGGCAACCAGGCCCACAAACCTGCTCAGAACCGTGGACTTGGCTAGCAGTTGCGGTCATTTTGACACGATCCGTGGGACTTGAACCGGAGAACCGGAACAATTGGTGCAACAATTGGTGATCATGAGTGACCTGGACCCTGACTCGGCTAACACTTACAATTGGTGTGAGGTTGAGTGAGATAATTGGAACCAAGGTGTGAATTCTCACACCTTGAAACAAAATTGTGGAGTGCACTTAAAAAAATTTTTGTTTTTAACCAAACCACCACAATGTCGAGCCTAGATGAGCAGAACCAGGAGGGGAAATTCTGGTTAGATGCCATCGTGACCCAAATGGACATGGAGGTGGAAGGACCACTGGAGGGCACAGTGGAGTCCTCATTATCCAGTAGTCCTGAATCTCAAATAGACCCGGAAACCCCCAGAAACAGCAGGGTGGCTTCACCACAACAGCGAGGAGTCAGCCCAGACATGGGTTTGCAATTTGCGGCCATGATGGCCAGGTTAGCTGCAAAACTGACGCAGGCCAGGACAAAATTGGAGCCGAGCTGATGGGCAAAATTGTTGCAGGCCAAGTGTGACGTCACGGAAGTGACGAGAAAAATTGATGTGGGTCACACGGAGCTGACGGCCGTCCATGGGGAGGTATAAATGAATTAACGAAGATAATGGATGGGTTAGCAAGGGAAGTAGTGAGTTCAAAAGGGGAACAAAAGGGGCTATGTAAAGAAATAAAAGGAAACACAGGACTCAGAGGAGTTATAGAAGGGTCAAGACAATTTAGAAGAGGCCCAGAGGGGAGTAAAATTGGAAATAAATGCATGAAAGAGGGACTGTACAAAGAGAAGTATGGTGGTCACAAAAAAGATACAGGAGAAAGAATTAAAGGGAAGATCAGAAACAGCACCAGTGTGGGAGATAAAGGAAACTAAAACAAACCCAGAGATAGAAACAGAAGTCAAAACAGAGTGAAATGAAAATAAATAGAACACGGAAACAGTGCAGCAGGGGTTAGAATGGCAGACAGGGATAGTGGGGAGATTAGGTGCAGTGCCAGAAGGGGAAATTAAATGCGCAAATGAGGTTGAAGGACGTGCGAGGGTAGATATGTGCAGGGCGTGCATGGGCCCACAGGTGCAGGAGGCACGAGAAGCCATGCAGGAAGAGCTGGCAGTGAAGCGAGATTGTGGAGTGGAGCCAACGGTTATTGCCACAACAACCGGGTGTGCCGACACCATTGGTCATTGTGTGAACGGGAAGACAGAGGCCCGTTTAACAGAGGTCTGGGTGGATTCTCTTCCCAGGGAGGTGTGCGTGCGGTTTGCAAGTTGACCGAACCAGAGTCCGAGGTCACAGTGTAACCCCTTGTCCAATTCCAAACCATTCTGTTTCTGTGTGATTGATTGGACCCTAAGGACATTGGATAATTAAGAAATCTACCGTTCGTCTTGATTTGTTTGAGGGCACGTATCGGTAAGGGTTAAGGGGCGATTTTATTGTTGGTTGCATCTTTTTATATTATGACTTTCATTTGTATTGCTTCGTTCTTGTAAATCCTTCCCCCACACCATTTGCTTAAAAAAAATACACTTGGTCTTTTAATAAGTATCCATACTCCTTTCGTACTGCAGCTTCTTGGTTAGTGTAGGCTTCTTATCGGTCACATTAGGTCCTCCAGCATCCCCATTTCTCTCAGCACAATCCACATCAATTCATGATCAACACAATCAAAAGCTTCACTATAATCCATAAAACAGAGATAAATCTTCCTTTGATATCCCCTTGCTTTTCCCACGATCCACCTCGGATTTGCAATTTGATATCTAGTACCTCTTCCTCTTCTGAAACCTGTTTGCTGGATGGGAATTTCTTGCTTTCTGTGTTGAATGATATTTCGCAATACGTTGCTAGCAAGTGAAATCAAGGCAATGATCATATGCTTGTGAGAGTCAACATCTCTCTGCTTATTCTCAGAGAGCAGCCTTAGTATAGCGCCAGCGAGCATGACAGATTGGTAGGGACGGCAAGCAGCCATCTCAGTTCAGGACTGGTCTCCAATATCCACCGCCCCTGATATTAACTCAGCCTGGGAATTCTTCCACAGAAAACTACTCTCTTTAATGCACAGTTTCATCCCATCTCATCTTCAGTTATCCTGCCCTTATTCCCACCCATGGTACACTGATTCTTGTGGCGAGGCAGTTGCTCTGAAACAACTTTCCTTCTCTTCCTGGAAAGCAAATCCAACAGAAGGCAGATCATGCCGCAATGCCCGCAACAGTGTGTGTCCACTCTTAGGAGAGCCAGTAAACATCGATGCAACTTCAACATTGAACTTTCAAACCTGTCTCCTTCCTCTAATACCTGGTGGTGCCTTGTTAAGTCTGTCTGTGGTGTATGCTCTCCTTCCATTCCCTCACTCACTTCAAATGGCACCACAGCCGACGGCGATCGTGAGACGGCCGAACGCCTCATTTCTGTGTTTGCTTCCATATATTGTGTCCACAACTCCTCACTCTGTACCCACCCTACCGAGTCACAACCAATTGATCCTGGACTGGGTGTCTTTTGCACCTGAGAAGGTGGAGAAGTTTCTGTCAACCCCCCAATCTGAATCTGCAACTGGAGCGGACAGCATCAGCCCGCGTGTCCTAAAAACCGGCTCTGCTGTTCTTGCAAATCCTCTCTGGCCTTTTCAGCCTATCATTTGCCCTAGGTCATCTTCCATCTGCTTGGGAAATCAGGCAACATCAGTGCATGATTAAAAAGGTGCAAAAAAAAAATACAAAAA
>CM068962.1:109132083-109161530 GCA_035128595.1 Eptatretus atami | reverse complement strand
CAATGATCGTATAGAGTGTGCTACATAAAAAGATATGAAACCAAATTGTGGCTGACTTTTGTTAGATTAACTGTAATGAATGTGATGAAATAATTTTGAAATGTAATAGTGTTGAGAAGTACATTAGAAGTGAAATAGGTAGAAGTTGTGTGAACGATCGTGAGTTGGAAAGTAAGATATGTGTGAATGTGACGTGTGTGAATTACGTGTGTGAAGTATGAGTGTAAGAATGTATGTGCATAGTACTGTAAGTGTGTGAATGGATTGTGAAATTATGTGTATGTAGTTGTGAATGTTAGTGTTTCGTAATTATGTAATGTATGTAAGATATATATGTTATATGTATGTTATGTAGTAGCATGGAGAATAGTTATGTGTATGTGTAGTGTGAATGTAATGTATATTGAAATGTGAAGATTTGAGTCTTTTGTGTGAATGTATTTGGGATATTAAGTTGTGAGCGGATATGGTGAATTAAAGTGTGGAAGTAAGACTAGGGTATGTATGGTATGTTAATGGTGTGCCTCAAGCGTAGTATGTAATGGTTGTATACACGTATATGGTCAAAAACGTAGTGACGTGATAAAGTAATTGCCGTAAGTATGAATTTGCAGTTGAATGTAAATGTATTCACACCTGTATGTGGATGATATTGAGTCAGTGAATTATGATGTGTGTGAGGTAGCATCTTAGATGAATGTTGTCAAGAGAGGTGAGTCTGTTGTTGCAGCAAATATGTGTGTGAAACATATTATGTTGTAAGTTGTTGCTGTTCCTGGCTGTAGTTCACTGTGTGTGTGTAATGTGTGTGCATGTCTGTGCATGATATGTTGTGATATGTGTCATGTATCGGGTGTGTGTGAGTGTATGTGTTGAATGATGTATGTGTCGTGGGTGATGTGTGTGTGTGTGTGTGGTACACCACACACACACTAGCAATACAACAATCACCCTTTGCCCGTTGTCACGACCGTAAACATGCACCTGCATCACAATCTACATTAATCAAACAACACCCTATTACTCTACAGCAAAACGAACCAACACGTACACCACACAAACATGCTACCAAATCATCACAAAAGCACCTGCGGAAAATCCACGATAAGAAGCCACAAGCGAAAAACTCGCCTAAAGTGCCTTTTCAACGAATAAAGAAGTTCTAACATGTGCCGAATACCAAGATTCGAAGAGAGAGAGCGAGTCCCAGAGCAGATATCACATAGAAAGAGAAAAAAAAAACACAAACACCTTAAAATAACCAATATGACCAGGCCGAAAAAGTCACAGAGCCAGGCGGGATTACTTGAGTCAAATCTGAGGCATAGCATAAATCCGCCCTACGCACCGTACCATAAACTTGAAATTCGCAACACCAAAACTAAACCACCACAATGAGCTATAATCACAGCCATAAGCCCCGAAACTCCTGCTGGTCTGTACGTCTGAAAAAAATTTACACAACTAAACCCCAAGGGAAACACAACACCCATAATAACCACACCCACTACACACCCAATGACACACAATCAGCACGCAGCCCCCACGCACCGCCAGACACATCACGCATGAACACGCACCAGGGCGAGCCGATCAGGGACTACAGTCATCGACAAACTGCACTTTGACTCACAGCAGCACGGAGATGCCACTACCTACGCTACACATGGAAACCACCACAGCATGGACCACCGACAACAAAGCGAAAAGACAGAGATTAACGTGTCAAGGCTTACTCTTATCTCCATAGCAGCACATTAACTGTTATTGTAAGTCGGGGGTGACCTGGAGGTGAATAACGCACACAGGTGTCTCGTCACACAAATGCCAGCAGTGCAGAAAGTGAATGGCTATCATAGCATCTCAGGGCTATGGGCCCAGAGTTGGAGTGGATAACTCCCTTCCCCCTCCCTCCTCCCCCCCCAAACTTTAACGTACTTGTATTCATCACGCGTTAAATCCTCCTGTCTTTTCCTTTTTGATTTGAAGAGAATCTCACTCTGAAAAGATTGTAAACTAGCACGGTGCTATAATGATGATGATGCAGTACAAACCATCGATTCTCCATTGTAATCTCCATTTGTGGTGGATTTCAGAAGGTGGAATGGAATCCTCCCAGGACTCAAAGTATCCACCTCCATTTCGGTCAAGGATCACGTTTCATGGACCAAGTTGTGAAGTTTTGTTGTTTTTCCTCTTTATGAGCGTTTACGTTTTGTGTGGCGTGTGCATGTTTACGTGATGAAGGAAACCGATTGGTGCGCAGAGTAACAAGATACACTTTTGACTCATAAATGTTTGGTTGCAACTTGGGCTTGGTAAATAGGCACCTGCTATGAAACCAAGACGTGTTCATATGATAAAGTTGGCAACGAGCAAAGAGCCTATCCTTACAGACGGGTTTACTGGCCCCCATTGGACTTGGTCCTTACAGACCGCGTATGGATGTGGTCTCCGATTTTCGTGTCACCATATCGCGTGCGTGCAATCCCACACACCCTATCTCCGGTACATGTTGGACCGATTTTAATTTGTAGTTAGAACAGAAGACAACAACATGATAGTATACATACATGCCGTCATTTTTTTCGACACAATCTAAGATGGCTGACCAGCGGCTATTTTTCGTTTGTATAAAAACACCTCCCCGCCCCCACCACAACACCGTGTGTTGAAACATGATCCTCCAATCTACCATTCCGGACAATGCATTCACCAATGCTTTGTTCAAACTGTGGCACACAGATATATGAGTGATGGCTTACATAAACACGTCATTCTTTTTCGCGGACTTAAATCCAAGATGGCCGGCTGGCGGCCATTTTAGTTGTTAAAAAAAACAAAAACTGTTGTTGAACAATCCTCAAATCATTTCTCGAACAAGCATTTAACCTTTTTTTAAGATGTATTTTATTTGAATATAAATGACGAGGCTTGTATAAGAAGCCAACGCACAGAACATATAACAGGGGGGCGTGAGACAAGAGGGGTGGGAGAGGAAGCACAAAAACAGTGGGGAACAGAGTCATTTGAGATCTGTGGAGGGAGAGGGATGGGGGGGGGTACACGGGGTACACAAGATGGACACTACAGGGACTTTCCGGTCCTTACACTACAGGGAATTTGAAGAAGGTGGGTTTGGGGTGGATTAACGGGGGTAGAAAAGATCGTGGTTTTTGGATGGGGGAAGATAAGAGATGGTGGTGAACAACTGTTTTGAAGACCTGGAGAGAAGAGTGGGATTGAAGAGAGTGTGGGAGTTTGTTCAAAGGCGGGAAAAAATTGGAATGAAAGAATGAAGGTGAGCAGTGATTCTTGATTTTGGTAGTTTTACAAGAAAGGCGTTACTGGCAGACTTTGAGCGCCCTGTGGAAGTATGGGAGGGGGGGACATATCCCAGAACAGGGGAGGGCGAGACCGAACAGGAGACGGTCGAAGACAGAAAGACCACCGACCTGCCTGCGGTGAGAATGAGAGACCCAAAGACTGAGCCTCATCACGGGAGATACCAACTTGGTCAAACTTGGCACACTGATAATGAATGACGGCTTACATAAGCACCTCGTTTCTTTTCGAGGTCAGATCCAAGATAGCCGACTGGCAGCCATTTTGTTACTTAAACATGTCCTCAACCATTTCTAAGACACGCATGGTCTGATTTTGTTCAAACTTGGTACAAGCACATTACACAATGGCATACACTTGCACCTCACTTTATTTTGTGATCTGATCAAAGATGGCCGACTGCTAAACTTCCGCCCATTTTGGTTGTACATAAATAGGGGCTCGCTCTTTAACTCCATAGAGCAAAATTACTCAAACAACGGGGGCTATGACATGCTATTATTTAATTACTTGCTCCCACAGAATTACGGATGGGATAATTCCCCCAGAAATGGTGTACTTTAGTATGGCTTGTAATACCCGATCCCAAAGGGAGCGGTGCTGTGTGCAATACATATTTCCAGAGAGAGAATCAGGGTCTTCCCCGACCCTGAACCCGTAAAACTCATTCCCTCAACCCTATCCATGCACGCGCACATACACCTTGAATTATGGTTCGATTCCTATAACCCGTTTGAAACTGTGCATGCTGCAATGGAGGTTCAAATGTATTAATGATGTTCAGTGGATTACATTGTTGGACGATCGGGTACATTTTGTGCACGGCTTTTAACGTGAAGCCTTTTGAAAGAACCTTTATTTTTTGCAAAACTGGCACGTCCCTTGTGCTTTTTAGCTTGTACATTCTTGCACAAAAGGGTTGATCATCTTGAAAGTACAAATTGGTTGATTTGGCAAACACAGTCAGAAGAAAGCACAACCGCTCAGCTGCTCCTGTGACTGGTTTACAAAGAGCTGGACCATTGGACCAGATGGGTGTGTGGTTGGAAGTTTTTAGCCACATCAAGTGTGATCCACATCAAGTGTGATCCACATCAAAGAAGCAAATAAACTTTGAGAATAACTTTACACATGTAGTGATGTGCACTCAGCAATGACGCCAACAACGATCGTGGTGTCATTTTAGATCCAGAAGAGAAATCCGGTCTGAAGTGAATGCCGGCACACCGTCGTTAACTCCGCGTCTGTAACCCCCAATGCACTACTGTTACTACTACAACAACAAAAAAAAACACGACTACCACAACTACACTTCTGATACTTAATACTATTTTTACCCTAACCCTAACTACACTCCGACAACTGATGTAACTACACGATACAACCACACTACTAGATCATCCCAATCATCCTATGACCACAACACTCTTACTATACTACCACACAACACTCCAACCACTACTACAAACTACACTACCACCACACTAGGACTACCCTGCTGCACTCCAACCACACTACCCACTCTGACTACACGATGACCAACAACTGCACCACTACTATTACACCAGGACTACTCCACTGCACTCCAACCACCCTCTACATACCACCACTACTACTACTACTACTACACCAACTGCAACAACTAATGTACACTAATACAATCATACAACGACAACACCACCATTACAGCTATTACTAATTCTACAAGTGTATTACTACTACTACTACTACTCTATACCCTACTGCACTCAAACCACACTATGCATACTACTACTACACCATTACAACAACCACACCACTTATACCACAAAACTACAACAACTACACTATCACAACTACAACACTACTGATACTACAACAACTACTATACCAGATCATTACTCTCCCAGACCACTACTACAATTACTACAACCACCACTAGTACACAACTACTAAGACGACTACACTACTTTCCTACTCCACCGATAATCCTCATCATCCTTATATTCACCATCCCTTCATCACGATCATACATCAATCGTCATCAATATCCACATCTCTATTATAATACCAAGCTTGCACACTAAAAACTCGCTCGCCGTCACATGATCCCTATGAAATTGCTGTGGCACTTAGCGGACATGCCGACAATGTTTGGGAAGTCTTGGCGTTCCATAGTACCACTTGCATTTGCACAATGCGTATTTTTGTCATTCCCCGTGTACGGTCCGTCGTCTGCTACAGCTATGTTGTACTGCTATCCGGTGCATGTGCACGGTATCGCTAGTCATCATATATCCTATCATCCAACATCATTATCATCTTATCCTTCTCAACTCTTCCTCCTCCTACCGCTCTAACTCCCCACCCTGAATCTACCCCTCCCTGCTTCCTCCCCCCTTTCATCCGTCTTCCTCCCTTAACAGTGTGGTCCACTAACATTCGAGGTACCCAGTCTCATTATTCTGATATTTCCGTTCATGCACCTGTTGCAACTCCAAACATTGTATGTCTAACAGAACCGTTCCTCTCAAAGGATGTCTCCGGTTCCTCTTTCTCCCTGGATATTCCCTCTTCCATTTTTATAGGTCTCACACCCTTCCTGATGGTAGTGTTTGTTGCTGTCTATATGAACAACTTCATTCCTCGTGGTCCACTGTTCACACAACCCCATTCTAGCCCACAGGAATACCACTGGCTGTGTGTACCTCTCTGAAACGATTGAATGGTTGTCTCAGAGCCGTGTAGAGATTCATAGACATTCGGAGGGAATTACAGCACAATTTCCTCGAACATGGATTCACTTGCAACCATCCATCCAAACTCTTTGTTCCTCATCGGCGTCGATTTCAACTGACACTGTACCTACCAGCTGACTAGGTGTCAGTTCTGCAACTACCAACGAGGGCATACTGCAGCTCTAGCTTTATGGGACTCCGTGGGTAAAACAATATGTAAACTTTCTGTATGCATGACACAAGTTGGTCATTACCAGATCCAGGATGGAAGACGTAGCACTTACAGAAACGGCTGCAACTGGTACGTCCTCCCTCCTGGACATGGTGATGATTGACGTTCCAATGAACCTCTCCTGTTCGCCCTCTGACTAGGTTGTTGTCAAAGCCCTCATCGCTCTCATTATTTTGAGGGAGCAACCTCAATTCTGTAAAATATGGTTATTCGCACAAGTTAGCTTAGTTAGGGTCTCTCACCTGTTGCCGCACTGTCCGCTCATTACAATTTTACTCTGTCACCTCGCTTGTTTTGTAAGCCTTGATCATATATATATATATAATATATTATATATATATATATATATATATATATATATACATATCCACCTGGTATTGGCTAAATGGTTAGGGTGGGGGCTTGGGATCCGAGGTCCTGAGTTAAATCCCACTGGCTGTTGCTTAATATCAGGTAGGGTTGACTCAGCCTGTCATCCTTCTCAGTCGGCAAAATGAGTGCCAGCTTGCTGGTGTCCTGCGTTGGAGTGGACCTCCAGATTGTGCCCAATAGCCAAGGAGACTGCTTTGGCAGCACCAACGCTCTGCACAGAGTGTGGTCCCAATGGATGAATGGATCTTATATGGGGGGGGGGTCGGGGTTGGGGGGGGACATGAAATTGTAATGTAAAAGCAGCCAAAAAATGAAAATAAGTTCCTTACATCATCGTCAATGCAGGTTAACCTCACACGGGAATGATCGAGGCACAGCACATCCGTGTAACGATTCTTGGCAAAGTTGTACGGTAGCCTAGAATACAAAAACCATACAATGTGTAGATTGAAGAGATATTTTAAAAGTATAAAGATAAGAAAATAACTTCAGGAGTAACATGAAGAAAATCTCAGATAAAAAGTTTGTAAACAACTACCTGTATAATCAGGTGTGGGTACACAAGCATACATCTTAAAGCGGTCAACGGAAGTGTTTATTATCAAAAAGAAAATTATTTATTTGTCATGTCGCTAAAGAGGGCAAATCTATTTATTAGACATAAATGGATGGTGAGGGGAGGATGATTTCATGCCAGTGTAGACATTGTACAGAATCGATAGGTGGGTTTTCAGGATGTAGCATTTGTCAAAGTTCCAATCGTTGTACCATAATATTTCACTTGATAGCGATAAAACGAAACAGACCAGGAGGTCATGAAACAATCAAAGGTTTTCGATTCGAATGAAAACATGATAGTGCTTCTGCGATTTCAAGAAGGATAATACACCTGAGCGGGTTTAACGGTCAGCTCGGATACAAAACTTGATGCAACTGAGTGTTAGTCAACCTTAGTGACTATGAAAAGTGAAAACAATATAAATTGAACGTAAAATAACCGCGCGGTGCCGTGTTGAAGTCAGCGGACCTCGTGTTGCCCAATAAACAGGGCCAGACGACAGAGGTAACGAGAAACTAGTTGGTCAAATTAAATCTTCTTAATAATCCCTATGAAACCCATTATGCATTCTAGCCGTCCGATGCTTCCTTTTAGGCCATTCGACCAATCGGACATTTTGCACTTGATGACCCTGTAACCTTGACCCCGAGGCGAAAATGCGAAAAAGGGCTCAGACGATCTACAGAGAGCATCTAGTATTATCATCGTGTCAAGTTAGAACTTAATTGGCCGAAACGTCTAGGAGGAGATAGAAAAATAAAAATTGTTGACAGATGGACGGACAGACACAGACAGACAGACAGACTTGAGGACATCGAACGGTTATATTAGGTCAGCGAGCTGACCTAATAAATCACAGAGGTGCGGGATATTCAGCTGGAAGGGATTATACCGGTCAGTATTCAGGATGTGCAGGTGGTAAGTCTCATTGGCAGATATTTATCCCCACGCTTTTTGAATTGATTGATTAATTAATTAACTAAAATAACATCGCACCTGTGCCTGAAGGAAGTGGTGCAGTTTGGCATTTCCTTCTCGTGACGCTAGGTACCTAGAGCTCCCCTTTGTCATTTCGGCGTCTGCACCGCTGAAATTTTTTTTGACGGATGGACAGATGGACGTACCAAATATTAAAGTGGCTACACCGCTTAAAAATTTGAGTGTCTGTCTGTCCATCACTCGATCTCCTCAACAGTTGGGCAGAAATTCATACTTCGAAGTTATGATCATCACGTGGCACAAAGGCGCAAGAGCAGCGTCACTTTTGGTCCCGCCTCCTGGGGCGGGGCCAGAAGGTCAAATACCAAAAACATGCAATTACAGGCACATTTTAAAACATTTTTAAATGAAACTTTGGATATGCAATCAACATTGGTGGACACATAAAACATGAAACAACTCGCTTCCAGCATCCTGCTACCTACGGTGCCTTTGCGTCGATTTGCCACCCTGCTTCAGCTCTGCACGTACCAGAATAACACGTTTTCAAGGTCCCTCGACAACAAGACATACAAATGTGATCAGCAAGTGCCCAAGAAGCTGGTGTTTGAAGGTATACACAGGATTAGTTAGACTTGCAATGGTGGCTCCCAGTGTTGGATGTGACAAAAATGCCTTTTGGTAAGACTAAGAGAATGTGATTCTGTGTTGTTGAATTGCCTCAAATTGTAATAGCATGAGAGTTGAAGTCTGTGTTGTTTGTTTTATGCTTCAGGATTAAAAAATAATAATAACGATTGGAGAGGCTTTACGCAAGACGTGTTGATTAGGTTCTTACTTTCTACTTCACGTGAGGAACATACCTTGTTTTAAAGGTTTAACAATGGCAGAAATTTAATACTCTGGCAGTGTGGAATCAAATGGGTTACAAGGTCCAACATATACTTTAGATGGGGGTTGGTGCGAGTCAAAAATTCCACCAGATACGCTTACATAATAAATCGATGGTCCCATGTTATTTTTTCATCACAAACTCACTTTGAACAGTTGAATGTCCCTGCAGGTGCCTCCCTCTGCATGTCCTCATACTCTTTGTGGAGACCTCGGCGGCGGATCGTGATGAGCAGCTCCATCAACTCGGTGGGTAAAATCCCACGACTCTCCCCATCATGGATGGAACCTTCACACAGTAAGGATGTGGGCTGCGGCGACGACGGTGAAGATGAAGTGGAGGACAGAGCGACAGATGTTATGGGTGGACCGTTTCCGGTGAAACGAGTGTGAGGAGCTGGAACCGACGGCAGAAAGAGGATATCATCCATGGAGGAGGCCCGTGGCGAGTCGAGGCACCTTCCAAGCCACGCTGCGTGATCAAGAGGGCGGGAGCCGCCCAGGTGAATGGGAAGTGTATCGCAAGGTACAAGAGGAGAAAGTTCACCCAGGCGCAGTGTGGATACCTTAATGGAATGAGACAAAAGAAGCATCTCCACAATACATCACACTTCCTCTGGCACTTATAGAAAAAGATTCCCCTCGGGACCGTTTGCAAAATAAGACAACAATCTCATTTTCAACAATGAAGATGCATTTTATAAAACTGTCCCAAACTCAAGGAGACTTTCCTTCTCACATCAACTCTCTAGCTTCCATTGCCTTAACAACAGGCCTTGTGTCCCAGCTGCCATCTGTCACATAAATGCCCATCGCTGCATACGGAAATAGACTTTGCCAAAAACAGCATCGTGCAGTGAAAAAAAAATATTTGTACGAAACAGCTGGCGGAGGAAGCTTGAAACAAACAAAAGGGGTTTGTACAATATTGTTCTTTACAACACAAAGGTTTCAAAACCAGATTCCTTGCCGGGATTCAAGAATGTTTTCGTGCGACGAGATGAACGCAAAACATAACCACAACATCCTTACCCTTCACGAGGTCGGAGATTTGATCAATTTCTGAATTACATTTTCAACGGCAGCGGTATTTTAACTCTGACGTACAACTGTACGCGTGGAGGTTTCCAAAAATGAAAAAAAAAATCAAAATATAATTAATAACCATTCTGTCCCACAAATGTTTTCGTGAACCAATCTATCTGTTTGTTGTGTTTCTGCTTCGCACGACAAAGCATCGTTTACTCCTGTTGTTAGTAGAACCAGCTGGTGTTTGTGTGAGCGAAGATGGTATTCCTGTACAAGTAAAGCAAGTTTGCAAAATGACCATGGACGAACCACGCTTTCATCTCTGCAAACATTAATTAAATGTCAAGTGTTGTGCAGAAGTGATTTTTTTGTTCATTTTATTTAATTAAACTGCCGGTCCAACCTCATTTTTAATTGCTGACTGCTCATATTAAATTGACCACCAGCCGGGAAACCAGTTCAAAAAAGTTATTAACATGGAACTTGGCGAAATAAAATAAAAAAAATACAACTTCTGCTTTAGAAATCCTCATTATGCTAAGGTGAGTCAGGTGGAAGAGCAGAGGTTTTCCTTTTATTCCCCCCCCCCCCAACTTTCTGGCTTACAATCAGAACTTGCAACAAAATAGGCATTTTCCAACTCACCCTGTCTCTGAGCTTCTCACGCACAAATAGGCGCAGGACGGTGAATGTAGCTCGGAACCACAGCGGGGAGGACACGATCAGTACACGTTTCAGCCGTGCTGGGAAGGCTCCCTGCAGGGAAGAAAAAAACAAAACAAAAAAACCCGTTTGGGCAAAATAAACCGAGCTATGCCTGCTAGAAACAACTTGTGGCAGCACTGGCACTTAAAACGCAGGAGACTTTGATCAAATGATGCAATCCCTTAACGTGCACAAACACAGACATTCAAAACACACAGAACGGGGAACTTCGCTGACCAAACGTATTCCAAGGTCACGGGTCAAATTCCGAGCAACTGGAGGCGACTAAAATTGGAGCATCGACTGTACATACTTCTTCCTCCACCCAAAATGTGGTATCGCACCGAATGTTTCAATCAAAGCTCGGAGAAAACGTGTGGGAACTAGAGCTGCACCGTAACCGGCTGAACAAATGAGAAGCCAAATGAATCACTCACCAAGATTTCTAACACCGAATTACAGGAAAGAACGTGCACTTCTGGAATGGAGATAAAATGACAAGCAGCAGACGCAGCAAGGACAACAAGCAAATGGAATTGGTCAAGATGGTTAGAAGGAGCGGAGTGTGTGTGTGTGTGTGTGCTGCCCTGAAGGGTGCCAGTTGAGAATGGCTTTAAAAGCCTGTACGGCTGGGGAGGGTGTGCCTCGTGTGGCCGGTCAGCTGGGTAACGGTGATACATCCGCGCAGTTGGTCACATACACCACAGGGCAAGGGCCACCAGGCCAGGAAAAAAAAAAGTCTCGTCTAATTTTAGGCATGGGGGTTTCACGACATTCACAGATGGGCTTCAACTACAGTATGCAGAAAATGGAGGTGAAAGACAACATGATAATAATAATAATAATAAAAAAATCAAGAGGATTCCAATGAAGATGAGAAAGGTGTGCTCCAAAATAACGTGCAACACTGAGGTTGTAGAGATAAAAGAAACATATCGAGATGAAGGCTGAAACAAGGTTAAACAACTACTAAATCACAACAAAGACAACAGACATGCATGATTTACATGACCTGCGTAGAGCTCCTGAGGACGAGAGGTCATCCAATTAATTCTGGGCTGCAACCGGGATCAGCATCGGTAACCAGGTAGTGGGAAATACCCGGCAAGCTTTACAACCTTAACGTTCACAACAAACAAACAAAGCGGAAACGTAACCTGACCAGCATGAAGAGGTCCAAGACTCAGTCAAATGTATCCAGTATGTGGTATACAGCACATCCAACCAACATGAAGTCCTTAGGGGAGGGAACAAAAAGGCAAAGTTCCTTCATCCTCTCTACCATCATCCCAATGGTTGATTCACCGGTGTGTGGCCAGCCCTCGACGGTGAGACACACGGACGCTAAAATTGTCTGCTGGTGGGATTATACACCGCTTTAACGGGCACAGCTCAGCCCACATGCTCTCGTAACCTTCAGCCCACCTCTTTCCCTCTTGCTCATTGTCTTTGGATTCTACTATTGCTGCGACTTTCCTTACATCTCACCATTTACATTTCTCTGACTAATGCCTCCTCTTTCCCAGAAAATACTTGACTGTACTTGTCTCAATCACAAATATATATATATATATATATATATTATATATATATATATATATATATATTATATATATATATATATATATATATAGAGAGAGAGAAAATATATAGAAAAAATATATATGTATATGTCTGTATTTTGTCACGTGCCTCAAATGAGAATCTTTAATAGCAGAAGGATTTGTCCAAGTTGTGGAAAGAAAGGTATGTTGCCTTGGAATATCCATGGAAGACAGATGCGATAGGTTGAGACTTTTCTCCATGGGGTAATTGAGGCAGAGCTTTTGTCCAACGTGTCCCATCTCTCGGTCACTTTGATTCGACACGAGATACAAATATTCCCAGGCTGATTAGACCTTATATATATATATATATATATATATATATATATATATATATATATATATATTATATATATATATATGATCGCTGAGCGAATTGAACTCTGTTGTATTCTAGGATGTGACGATGTAGTAAATCAACAGTCGGCACTCCAGAGTGACATGTGGCGAACAGTACGATTTACACGGACAACACAAATAAATTCTTATGGAAGGAAAGTTTACGATGATACTTTTTTTTTTCTTTTCCAAAATTGCACATCATGTGGTCCTACTTCACTCGGATGAGGATTATTTTGTTGGACGCCATATTGGGGAGAAATACAGAGCGTCAAGTTTTATTCCCCATCACGGGTGACCACAAAACACAGAACCAACCTTACCTCTAATGACTTGCTCGATACTAATGATATCCTCTTACCTTCCGCAGGTGTGCAAAGTGGATTTCGTGTATCGTCAGCAGGTTCCCATTTAGTTAAGATAGCCCCATTCCTTCAACATGCCGTGGACAACTAAAGAAAGATCGTTTCCAGTCTAACTCCAAATCTACCTGAGAACAAAATTCTTCAAGAAGACTCAAACCGAGTTCAGGGTTAGATGTTTAAGGACAACGTCGACCGAGGAAGGTCACAACCCATAGATGATCGCAAACCAGCAATAACTCACAAAATCCTTTCAATCACCGGAGTCGAATGTGTCAGCGTAATGAACAATTTTTCCTGTCTAATCCAAGTGTGCCTGCAGCGTAGAGACCGACATCTGGGTCACGTGCTTCAACCTCAATCAAATCAATGATGTTAAAACATATCCAGATGAAACTTTCCATTGCAATCATGTGAAGCAAATATGCATCAAAGAACGTGTCATGTCATATATATATATAGCCTATATATATATATATGACACTGTGTGTTGTGTGTCTCTGTGTGCGTCGTGTGTCTCTGTGTGCGTCGTGTGTCTCTGTGTGCGTCGTGTGTCTCTGTGTGCGTCGTGTGTCTCTGTGTGCGTCGTGTGTCTCTGTGTGCGTCGTGTGTCTGTGTGTGTCGTGTGTCTGTGTGTGTCGTGTGTGTGTCGTGTGTGTCGTGTGTGTTATGCGTCTCTGTGTCCACACACAATGTGCTCACATAGGCCACAAACGCCACCCGGTGGTAGCCAGTTCGACACGTTGTCTTTTTTTTTATATAACTGTACGTACCTGCATAATGTACTACTGTATTACAATGTGTGCTCGTCTAAGTGTGTACAATTAGAATCCGAGTGTCCATAAAGTACATGAATCAAGAACACAAGTGCATCTACAAAGTACATACTATAAAAATACGTGCATCTATAATATACATCTGTACGTCTATAAAATACATACGATTGAAACGTAAATCTACATATACATAATATATATATAAACGAAAAGCATGGTCTGTCCGTGAAGCCGTCCGTCAGTCCTTGAAGACTATATGTCTATTAATCACGTCCTGTTTGAACGTCGGTTGAGAACTGTATGAACGTCTATAAATTACATACTATTGGAATGTTCCTTTCACATTGAAGCTGTGTGACTTCGTCTATTAATTACATGCTGTTTGAATGTCAGTTGCAGACTGCACAAACGTCGACTAATTACAAACTGCGTGAACTCAGGGTGCAATTGACGTTCAAACACATACGTCTATTAATTATGTATGATTGGAATGTACCTTTGGACTGCTGAAACCCCTTAGAATGTTGAAGACCCTTTAAGACCCCAAGGAATCAAAAGACCCAGATGACCCAAAGTCCCTGAGGCCCAAAAGACCCCGAGAATCCAAAAGGCCCCTTCGACCTTAACACCATTTAGACCCCTTACACCCTTCAGACAGATTTGACAGCTTAGACCCTTGACCATTCAGACCACTTGGACGTTTAGATATAACAAATAAATTTCAAAGACCCAAAAGACTCAGAAAATCCAAAAGACCCCCAAAGACTCAAAAGACTCCAAACACCCCGAAGACCAAAAAGATCCCGACGACTAAAAAGACCCCAATAACCAAAAAGACCCCGACGACCAAAAAGGCCCCGAATAACCGAGATGACGCCTGAAAACCCAAAAGACCAAGATGACCCAAAAGACCCCCCCCCCCCCCCAAGACCTAAAAGACTCCGCCCCCCACCCCAAGACCCAAAAAGATCCCAAGGACACAAAAGATCCTGAGGACCAAAAAGACCTCGATGACCCAAAAGACCCCGAAATACAACACAATTTAGACCCTTACACACCCTTCAGACAGATGAGACAGCTTCAACCCTTCACCATTTAGAACACTTGAACCTTTTTATTTCACAAATAAATATATCACCACCAATATTACAAATAAATTTGTACAAAAGAAATGTTTGTATTATGATTGGTGTAAATCATGCCAACACAGCAAATCCGTCTGCAACGACGTGTGGTTGACGAGCGTTGTGAGCTGAGTATCGCCAGTCTACCGAATAAATTCAGTGCTGTGTGTGTTGTGTGTGTGTGTGTGTGTCAAGTGTGTCTCTCCATAATCCAAAACATGAAACTAGGGGCCCAAACATTGCTATGCTTACTTAAGGGAACCGCTAAGGGAAGTGCAATGAATGAGAAATGGGTGTTTTGGGTAAATTTAAACATCCACTTTGAAGATTAATTAATGGCTGACCTGCACATGAAAGGCTATTCTTAGGTCGAGCCACATTCGTCTCGCAGGTCTTAATTTGACCGAATTCAAACATGCCTTGCCTGGGAAGACGATCTACTCTCACAGAGCTAATTAAAAGTATATAAACGTAAGAAACTATTATATCGGATTTGGATGCCATGCTACGTGACCAAATAGTGTCGATATGTGGGTGAAATCTGAAAATTTTAACAAAGTGCAATACAAAGTGGCAATTTTTAAAACTAAGTGGATTTATTTAAGCAAAGCATTAAGCTTAATTTTTTCTACTGTTGGGACGATTGTATTTAGTGAAGAAAAGATTAAGGAATGTTCAGATGGTGTAACTTGTTTCAGCTCAACGCCGTGATCGCAAACCTGCTTTTGCAATTCATGACGATCCTGTCCATGAGGGTCCTTTTTTTCAGCAATTACATACGCAGTTTGTTTTTACCGTTTTGTGTGATCTGCTTTCATGACAAAATATTAATATAAATACAATAATAGTTGCTGGAATATATTAAGTCAACAGTTGCTGAAAATGAAGAGGTACAAAGACAGCACACACGGACGTGGTACAAATGGCTACAAATGACTCTCCGTGGGGAATGTGTGCGCCTGCATGCAAGGAGGTTGGAGGAATGTGTATGGGGGTGGGGACATGCATGCAGGCAGGCCTTTGCCAGGTAGATAGAATGGGTTTCAATTTTTTAATGTTCCTGCCTGGATATATACAAAACACGGGGTTAAAAATAAAACGTTGCGTGTGGGAGCGTTAATTCGTCCAGTAATGGCCCTGGTATGCTATCTACCCTCCACTCATACTTCCTTCCCTTGCCTTGACTTTATGCTGCCTTCATTTGACTCACGCTGGCCTCCCCCTTCACACCTCCATCCCCCCTCACGCGCTCCCCCCCATCCCCCCCCCTCACGCTGCTCGCCCTTGCATCCATCCTCTCACGCTGCTCCCCCTCCATCCCATCACGCTGCCCTCCCCTCCATCCAATCCCTCACGCTGCCTCCCCTCCATCTCATCACGCTGCCTCCCTCCCTCCCCCCACCTTCCCTCCCCCCTCCCTCCCTCATGCTGCCCTCTCCCTCCCTCACGCTGCTTCCCTCCCTCCCCTCTCGTTATCATCCTCCCAAACCCCCCCCCCATATAACTCTACAGAGGTTGAAGAGAGGATGGGGGTTCATAAATGTGAATTGGACAAATGAAAGGTTTTTTTTTTTTTTAAAGCAGTCGGAACTGCTTTGGATCAATTCCGCAATTCTTTTCAGGTTAAGAGATTCTAGAGCTTATCATATATGTGGAAATTAAATAAAGCATGAACACTGTGGTGGCTTTTCAACGATTGAAGAAAAACGACCTTCCTTCCCTCTCCTTCCCTCACGTTTACGTCCTCCCAAAGCCCTCCACCCCCAACGGACGTCTCTAGGCGGTGTCTGGGCATTCCTTAGTATGACCCGTTTAAACGTGGTTTTAATGTACCAAATTTCGTTCAATCCTGCATGAATGTCAGCATAAAGGGCCATCCCACCCCCCCTCCCTCCACCCATCGCTTTCCAAAGTCCCCCATCAAATGCATGTCCAGAACATCCCCTTCCCCTCCCCACTAACCCCTCTCTCCCCCATCCTCCTGCTACCTCCTGCTTCCGAAGTGTAAAACAACGTGTGGTGAGGCTCGCCCCCCCCCCACCCCTCTTAATATTCCCATCAGCAAAGCAATGGGTTGTGTTTGGTAGTTTTAAATAAAATCAAACTTTATTAAATTGTATGGGTACCGTTATTTTTGTCTCCCTGTGCTCCCTGAAAAAAATATATGATGAAAATATAATTATGCGCATCACATCTCCGACAACAGGTGCTTTGCACAGTCGAGTTTGCTTTTTAACCCCTCGTGTCTAAGGTTCATCGACGAGCTTACATGCAAGACAAACACATGAAGAGACGTCACTATTTTTATGAAAATTACAAAGACATCGGGAAATAAAGGCCAAATCAAAATGCTGCATTTAAGGAAAAAACACAAACAAAAAAAAACTTAAAAACATTTTCATGCAAATGTTTGCACAAACGTACAAAAGCATGCCTTGTCCAAAGAGGCTTACCTTCAGCAAGCTCAACATCTTGACACACAATTCATAATCGAAGTTGTGGTATGTGGAGTCTGTCATGTCATAGATGAAAATCAGACCATTGCGTTGCGTCTCTCGGCTAGGTGGAAATAACAGAGGCCCGAAAAAAGAAACAAAGAAAAAAAACAATAAAAACAGAGGAATCAAAAACAATTTCCATTCAGCAAAAAAATAACAAAAAATTAATATCTAGAACTGAATCTAACTTTTCCTACATTGATAAAAGTTTTAAAATTGTCCAAAAAAAAAAGTTAACGACAAATGCACAGCAAAATGTTATGCACGCGCACACACGAACAAAGGGGGAAAGGGAGACCAAGACTGTGCATGAGTGGATGGGGGGGGCAGAAAGGAATGGGGGTGGCGGGAGGGGGCGTTAGCGAGAGCAGAAAGACCAAGGGGGGGGGTGGAAAAAATCATGAGGAAAAAAAAAATTAAAAACAAAATGGGGGCAGCCAACTCTTGAAGGATTACAAGGAAGGGCACGAGACAGACACAGGAAGTTCACATTATTTGGTCTAATCGGCGATGAAACGAATCAATTTCTCAAAATGACCATGTTGGTTTCTTCACAAGCTTTGCAAACCTCTATAGTTTTACAAATAAACAAACCATGTGCTCAACTTAATCATGTGATACTCTGATTGGAGAAATTCATGGCCACCAAATCACGTGATGTGAAGCTTCCTTTTGTCACATGGTACAATGCTTATTTGCATCAAATTTAATAATGAAGGGCAAGAGAATGCTTCTTCTTCTTCTTCCTCTTCCTCCTCTGAACCATGTCAGTTCTACCAAAGCAGTTTCTTTGGCTCAAGTAACAATGCTGGACAGTTCCCCACTCCGACGGTACATTCAACACTGTGCAGGAATTTGCAATTTGCTCAGGGTGACGGACATCGCTTGCCGACTCTTCGCAAAGGACAACATGGAATCCTTAACGTCCCCAACTATCAAACCAGCCATCAAACTTCTCGACTCGTCTCCCATTTCTACTGTTTCTGACATCAACTCGTCCTGAGAATTCTTTCATTGAAACTTGCTCTCTCTCTCTCTCCCATGCAAAGATATATCCCCTCTCGTCTTCAGTTGTCCTACCCTTCCTCCTGCCCATGGTACAATGAAGCTTGTGGCGAGGCAGTTGCCCTGAAACAACTTGCTTTTGCCTCATGGAAGGCTAATCCTATTGAAGGCAAACTCAATTCCTTACACAAATCTCGGAACAAGTGTGTCTACCCTCAGGAGAGCCAGGAAACAACATCTTTCTAATCTCAAGTCTGAACTCTCAAACCTGTCTCCCTCCACCAAATCCTGGTGGCATCTGGTTAAGCCTGTTTCTGGTGTATGTCCCCCCTTCATCCCCTCCTTTACCTCAAATGTTTGCACAGCTGACCATCTTGCAAATCACATGCCTTGCAAAATGATGTTCTGACAATCCGTAATCAAGAATCACTGATCCCGTGAAAATGCTGAATGCCTAAACTCCGTGTTTGCTTCTAAATCTTGTCCCAAACCCATTGATGTCTGTACCCAATCTTACCCAGTCGCACCCAGCAGTCCTGGACTGTGTGTCCTTTTCTCCTGACAAGGTGGAGAGCTTGCTGTCAAACCTCGACTCAGATTCTGCAACCGGTCCAGACGGCATCAGCCCACGTGTCCTAAAATCCTGCTCTGCTGCTCTTGCTCACCCTCTCTCTGTTCTATTCACCCTCTCATTTGCTGAAGGTCATCTGCCATCTGCTTGGAAATCAGCAAACATTACCACTCTGCATAAAAAAATGTGCAAAAACAGATCCCTGCAACTACAGACCAATCAGCCTTCTCCCAATCATCAGCAAGGTTATGGAATCCATCATCGCTCAGACATCAAATCCTTCCTCTTCTCCAATGGCTTTATTTCGATCATCAATTTCGATTCAGACCAGTCACTTTACTCTGGACAAGCTGCTTCTGCTTTCCAGCAAATTGATGAAGGTCCTCAATGCCAGAAATGAGATCAATGCCATCTCCCTAGACATATCGTGAGCTTTCGATACGGTCTCGCACCCTGCCCTGCTCACCAAACTCTCTTCTTATGGTATCCAAGGCCATCTCCACTCATGGCTCATGGACTTCCTCTCCTGTCGCAGTCAACGCATGGCTCTTAGTGGAATTCTCTCATCCCCGCTTCCCGTCCAGGCTGGAGTTCCTCAAGGCAGCGTTCTGGGCCCTGTGCTTTTTCTGGTTTTCATCAATGATCTCTCAGATTCCCTGGAAAATCCTCTTTATCTCTTTGCTGATGACTCCACCCTCTGCCGTACCATCTCTCATCCCTCTGATCGACAGGCAGCAGCCTCTTCACACTTTGCAGATCTGCATAAAAATGACAAGCTGGTCCAACATTTGGAACATGTCTGAATCATGACAAATCTCACACTCTCACTATGTCTCTACGAAAGTATCGGCTGGAAACCACACCTCCCCCCCCAATCTACTTTCTCAACAATCCTCTTGAAGATGTTCTGTCTCTCAAGCTTTTGGATCTCACTATCTGCCATGATCTTTCTTGGGAAAGCCACATTTCCAAGCTGGCTTCCAAAGCCAGTGGTGACTGGGAATCTTCAGTTGTGCAAGGTCTTTTCCTTGGCACACCTTAGCTCCACATACAAAGCTTTCATCCATAGCTTGATGCAGTACTGCTCCCCCCTCTGGGCTGGGGCTCCTGATTCACACCAAGCTCGGATTCACGCTGTGGAAACCACAAGGCTTTGGGTCGTTCACACTCTCACCGCAGACAGGTCGGTAGTCTTTCTGTATTCTACAGACTCATCTCCGGCCTTGCAACCCCTGCTCTGTCTGTGCTCTGTCCCCCAAATATTTCTGCAGGGCACTCTAGGTCTGCTGGCAACCCCCTTCTCCTGAAACTCCCAAAAATCAAGAATCACTGCTCACCTTCACTCTTTCATTCCTCTTTTTCCTGTCTCTGGCACAAACAAACTCCCACACTCTCCTCAATCCCACTCTTCCGTTCAGGCCTTCAAAACAGCTGTTCACCACCACCTCGTATCTTCCCCCATCCAAAACCATGATCTTTTGTAGCCCCGTTAATCCACCCCAAACCCACCTCCTTCAAATTACCTGTTTTCCTTTGTGATAGTCCCTGTAGTGTCCACTTTGTTTGCCTTGTGTACCCTACCACAACCCCCTCTCTTCCACAGATCTACTGATGTCCCTACTGTTGTTGTGCTTCCCTCTCTTGCCCCCTATTGTCTCCTGCTCCCTTTGTGTTATCTCTCATACAAGCCTCGACTAAGTATACAAATAAATAAAATAAAATAAAATGCTAGCAGATGAAACGTTCATTTTAACGTCCATCCGAAAAATGCCACGCGCTCGTGTGCACGCACACGCAGTTTGATTTATTGCTCTGCCTGGATGTGGATGGGTCGATATTCAAACCCAGGCTTGGCAGCTCAGAAGCAAGTGTGCTTACCTCCAGACTGTCACACCAGCCCAATGTTCTTTGGCAGACATAATTATATTTTCCAAAATAGTTTCATCTCTCCATCAATAAATTTTTTTTATATATTAACAGCAAAAATAAAATAAAATAAATTAAAAGCTCCTTGAAGTCCCTTTTCCAGAACTCACCAAAATAATAATTCGCAAGGATATTCTCTTGGCCTGTGACAATTGCTTAGCATCCCTTCCCATTTTCTATCCGGTGCCTGTGCACACATTTACATTGCCGTTGTACTTTACCTCTCAATTGCACAGTCCAACTGGTACAGCACGGCCTGCAGCACTGTAGTGTGTGTTGCTGCACTTGGGTCATGCAGACGAGCCGTGAATAAGGCTACAGCTGCTCCCGTCGCGTCTCTTCCACTCTAAAAAGCAAGCAGGTACATCCAAATCAAAACTCACAATCCAAAGCATCAATGCAAACAGGTGCTGCTGTGATATAGCATTTCCTCTTGGACTGACAGCTTGTGAAAGTTGTTTACTTTTTTTTTAAATATCAATCAACAAATATAGTGTTGCACAAGAATTGCGGTGAAAGAAAATAAATTAAATGGTCAAGTTTTGATAATGGGGTAGGAGTGATGGGCGAGGAAATAACTCACCAAAATAGTAAACTTCCCACTCTGCAGCTCTGATTTTAGTGGATCCTCATTGGGAAACAAATTGTATATTCCCTCTCGAATTCTAGTTAGCTGGAGCATACAAGTCAAACACATCGTTCGTTAGGAGTGCATAAAACACAAGGCTCATATGCTTTTGGTTAATCGTTTTCATCATATACAACAAGATGGCTTTAATTGTTTTTCCAGATTTCTTGATAGATTTGCTATTTAAAACTGGTTAGTCATACTGCAGGAAACATCATATATTAAAGTGGAAGTATAATCCAAGGAAACCCCCACCTCATTAATGATCATCACACGACAATGCAATGGCATAGATACTCCGTTAGACACCGGCGGCTCAGAAATCACAAAACTGTACACAGCTGGCATGAGCACAAGCATGCTCAAAACAACCTGTGTACAAACCTTGCTTGCTGGTACAGAAAGCAATTTTACAAACACATAGATTCCTTCGCTCGATTAAGTATTCTGATGCTTTTTCTGGGATAGTGGTCAAGGTTCATGGAGGAGCTAGAATATAGAACTGATCAGGATGAAACAGAACGAAAGGAACAGGGGAGAGAGTGAGAGCGAGAACAAGAGGGTGGCAAGGAGTTGGGGGGAGGGACACAGGAGGTGAACAAGATTGACACAGGCATAAACTCTCGCTCACGGAAGTGGAAGGAAAAACTGAAAATGTGGAAAGAGGTGGCCTTGTAGAGTGTTAATAGAGTTAGATAAGATCAAAGTTGTGGATGGGGGATGACCTCATATGGGGATGAACAGATGTGTGGAAGCCGTGGAGAGAGGGATGAGATTGAATAGTGAGGAAGTTTGTTCCACAGGTGGGAAAAAATAAGAACGAATGAGTGGATGCTTGCAGTGATTCTGGAGTTTCACTGGGGGGGGGTTACTGGCAGACCGTATGCACCATGTAGAAACCTGGGAGTTAGAAGACAGACCACTGACCTGTCTGCAATGGGAAAGTGATGGGCCCAGAGACTCAGCTTCATCGTGAGAGATTCTAATGAATTTTATGGCCTTGGTTTCCATGGCATCACGCAAGGCATCTTCACCTCACGCAAGGAATGGAGGCCCTTAATAAGATGTGAGGCAGGGGCACCAGCCCAAAGGGGAGAGCAGTATTCCATCAAGCTGCGTCTGAAGGCCTTGTAGGGGGAGTGAAAAGTTCAGATGTGCCAAGGAAACACTTTGGACGACCGAGGATTCGGCGACCGACTTTGGAGGCCAAAATTCGATATACGTGCTTTGTCGAAGAGAGATCATTGCTGTTTAGTGAGGCCCAAATGTTTGAATGCTTCTTTGAGTTTCATAGTCAGTCACTGTTAATGACCCGACTATATTGCTTAAATGCCCTTCCACATCGCCAAACAAAAAAGCCTTTCGAGGGCAATTTCATGTCAACTGGGCTTCAGACAACGATGTTGAAAAGAAAAAAATGCACTGCAGATAAGCTGGTGGACCAGCAGTAACAGCGACAACTTGTGGATTCAAACTAATGGCATTACAAAGACCATTTTGTAGAGTTGTGACGAGCGATGGTAACTTCGGCGGACTCCCATACAGCTGGCTGAAAACTTAGCAAAAAAAACAAAAACGCGTATACGATTACCACTAAATACAAAGATTTAGGAAAGTCTTTGGTTCAGCATTATGCCTCGTCGGTGATATTAACAAATAATGCATAAGGTCGGTTCACAAGCGACAAAGTTACATGCAACCAAATATTAATGTTCATATCAATAACAACAATAATAATAATAATATTAATAGAGATTATATAACTCAATATTTGTAACTGCACATATTACCTAAAAATGCCATAAAAACTATTAATGGATTAATTTTATGGTTGGAGATATGAAATCAGTAAACAAACAAAATTATTGTTTCCCACGTAACTGACTCAAAATATTTTGACATTTTCTTTATAGTACAAGTTCTGACATTCGTGCCTGAATGACTTTGCAAGAAACATGTCCTCCCTATGACGATCAGTGACCTCTTTGCCCTTTTACCAACTGACAATTCCACTTGTTCTTCATCCCTTCATTCTTTGATCTGTGCCCAGCACGATTAAACCTCCCATTCACTTACACTCGATCTTTGGTCTTTGACACATCCGACAACCCCTTGAACTTTTGACCAACAATATGCAAAGTTAACTTCCACCAGCAGTTGATTATTTTGCTCTGATGAACGGCTAATGGTCAAAACTTGAGCCACGCCCCATGTTGCACAGCGGTAAACATATTCTTAATCAAATCCATAGATTGTCGACAAAAGTCAAGTTGTTATTGCAAGTAAATCTGGCAGGTGCCATGGGATGCCATTTCTTCAAAGCAGAGCAAGTAATAATCATTCAGGAAGTTGATTGACCTTTACTCCAGAACAATGGTCAGCCTGCTTCCATCCTATGTTTCCATTAAAAAAAATCTGCTACCCAATGCTTCCATAACCCCTCCATCTCTAAAGGCTGGTGCGCTGAAAAGACAGTGCCATGGGCCCAATTCTTTAAATTAATCGCGTGATTTTAATTAGAACAAGAAGGTATATACAGAATTGTGCTACTACATGGAAAACAGCATCCTGGTTGCCATGGCAACCACTTTAGATGACGAACGTATGTCGTGACACACCGTCTCCACAGCTGTACCTATGTACCAAATATGAAACGTGAAAGTTGAAAACTTTGGGAGTTAGAGTGGGACAGGAACGGACGGACGGACGACCGGTATCACCATAATACGCCCCGATATATATATATCGGGCGTATAAAAATTAGAAAAATATAATTAGAAACACCACTTTGAAGATAGCATATTTAACTAGAACGGGCACTCAGTAGAGCGCATACCTTCGCTAACGCTACATTTTGCCCCCCCCAGAAACTGTTGATTGTGAGGGTATTTAATCCCATACCACATCTGCCATCTCATATGTGTTATGATGGCTTAAAAACATTAAATTTCCTGCTGTTGACACTGATTCACGTACATTGTACAATTTCTGTATGAACTCCCTGACCTTTTTGGGTGTCGGTGTCAAGTCAATCTGATGACAATGGTCACATTATAAGAAATCAAATATTACACATCAAAGGATAGGGAATTGAATTCTAAACATTTTGAATCTACTTACATGCAAATTGTATAAGAATTGACCCGTTATGATAATAAAGGTCGTTGACCCCCCTGACCTTTGACCCAAACCGCTAACAAGGTAATGACGTCATTGTGTCATATCGTATATCACAAGATTGGGCATTGAATTCACATTTTGGCATTGGTTGCATGCAAATTGGATAAAAATCGACCGCACTATGGCAAAATGACGATTTTGACCTTTTCATACCTGACGTTGACCTTTGTACTCATAATTTTGTAATTGGTATTAGAGTGTGGGGAACAGAACAGTCAACATTTTGTGGTGTTTCATGCAAATCGATAAGAATTGACCGTGTTATGACTAAAACCGCACATTTTACAATGTCGTGACCCACCCCTGCCTTGACTCCCAACCGCAAAAAAGGGTTATTACGTCATTGTGTCATGTCATATATCACAAGATGGGGCATTGAATCTGAACATTTTGGCATTAGTGGCATGCAAATTGGATACAAATTGACCGCGCTATGGTAAAAAGACGATTTTGACCTTTTCATGACCTTGACCTTGACCTTTGACCCGATCGCTCACAAATCTAATCAAATGGTCCTCGGATAATAACCAATCATCCCACAAATTTGCTGCGATTCAGTTCAATACTTTTGGAGTTATGCGAATAACAAACAAACAAAACAAACACACATATTCACAAATAAATAAATAAATACACAGCGATCAAAACATAACCTTCGCAACAATGTTTGCGAAGGTAATTTAGAAAATATCTGTCCTGAGGCAAGGCAGAAAGCATAACCTTACAAATCTCAAGGGCAAACTCTCCAACCAGTCTACTTCCTCCAAGTCAAGGTGACACCTTGTCAAGTCTGTGTCACAGTGTAACCCTCCCCCTTCAAATGGCATTGCTGCAGACACTGCCTGAGCTGGAGAAAAATGTCTAAACTCTGTCTTTGCCTCCAAATCTCGTGGCGCCAACCCATCCCTTTCTGTCCCCATCTTACCCAGATGTATCCACTGTATATATACTAGACTGTGTCCTTACCCAAGAAGTTAGAAGTTATGTCAGGCATCAAACCTGCTTCGACTATGGGGCACAGATGGCATGAATGCCCTTGAAGTCAAATCCTGCTCTACCATTCTTGCTTCCCCTCTATCTGCCCTATTCAGTCTGTTCCTCTCCTTTGGCCACTTCTCCTCTGCATGGAAGTCAGCAAACATCACCCCAGTCCATAAGAAGGGTTTAAAAAACGCAAAACAGACCCTACCAACAATAGGCCAGAAGTTAGAGGAGGTGAGTTTGCTTCCAATTACAAGCAAAGTTATGGAATCCTCCAAAGCTTCTGATATCAAGTCTTTCCTACTTTCAAGCAGACTGATCTCTAAACATCAGTTTGGATTCAGTCCCGGTCAATCAACTCTGACCATGTTTCTGCACCTCTCTCGGCAATGGTTCGAGACCCTCAATCACAAAGAAGAAGAAGCAGCGGTGAGATGAGTCTCCCTGGACATATCTTGGGCATTCGACATGGTCTGACATCCTGCTTTGCTTGCCAAGATCTCTACCTGTGGCACTCAAGGCCACCTTCTTTCCTGGATTTCTGACTTCCCACACTCACACAGGAAATGTGTTGCCATCAATGGAACTCTCTCCTTTCCTCTCCTAGTGGAGGCTGGATTCCACAAGGCAGTGTTGTGGGCCCAGTCTTGTTCATTATACATATCACACACACACACACACACACACACACACAACACACACACAACACACACACACACAACACACACAATTGTCGTGTCCAGGGGGTTTAACCCCTAGTGGACGGATGGCCAAACTTCTCCCTTGGAGGCCTACAGCCGAGACTCTCAGAAAAATAGTTAAGTGCTGCACCAGAACGGCACAAATACACGGAAAAAGCAAATTAGATTAAATAAATAAAAATTTAACGAAACAGAAAACCAACAATTGTAATGAAAATGAAGACGTGAGGTAACCTAAATCTAATTTTAATTGAGGTGCCTCCATGCAGACGTAAATACACACAAGGAGGCAGATAAAATAAAGACAAACAATCCCTCCTGTATTGTGGAACTCAGCTGTGTGCCAGAGATGGTCTTGAGGGAGCTTTGAAGAGAGGCGCTTCATAGACGCGCCCAAAAGAATGGCACCAACTCGCCCTCTTGCAGCGGGAAGAACGAAGTCAGGCAATTCGTGAGCGGTAATCAACACCAAGGCTCAGAGACTCCATGTAGCTTCTTTTCACGAGCGAATAGGCCGACCGTTCCTCTCTTGCACTGGTTTGTTCGCCACGATGGCCCACACAACGAGACTTTTTCTGAAGCCCCGTGATGAGGCCACGAAGCACGCTCTCCTTCCCTCCTCAGAAGCGTACACACTTCACGGCTCAGCCGAACCATCAACGGCGAACGCCCTGCTCAGCACGCGAGCCATATTCACACAGCACGAACATGAGAATCGTGCAGCAAAGCGAGATCCTCCGTGCCCTCTGACTAACGTGGCCTCTTCTCTCTCGTGTCCTTTTATGTCCTCCCTCGGTTATTATTCCGCCTCTTATTCTTTGACGCCACGCTGAACCAAACTCCTCCTCGGGGGCGTGGCCTACTCGCACAAAACCCAGGAAGACAAGGCCTCTGCCCACTTGTAGTTGTTTAGGGATGTGTTCCCCACCTTTATTGTCGACCTTAGTATACAAAAACGTAGAGAAAGTTCATAGGGGCAATTGGTCTTAGACCCTACCTAATTAACACAGCCTCACAGTCTCCCTACTTAGTTACATCAAGATGTCTCCTACACGTCCACGGGCCAAACAACTATACAATCCTATTTATCCTATGAAATCCCTTCATCTACCCCACAAACATAATATATATGACCTCTCCGATGCTCTGGAAAACTCTCTTCCTTCTTGCAGATGACTTCACATCGTGTCATACAGTACAAATCCCCTAACCCTCTGCTAATCTGGTAATGATTAGACACTGGTTTGATAAACTGAACATGTCCTTCAAAACTGGAAAATCTCAGTCTCACCCTATCGCTCCAGAAGGATCAAACAAACCGCCTATCTATTTCCTTGGTCATCCACTGGAAGAGGTTCATTCTCTTGAAAGGGTGTACATTTTCGGCCATGTTTGTCTGTAAAACATGCACTTGCTAATCCTTTGGTCCTGGTGCTGAATGAGAAGTTGGATTTCATTGCATCACAGTACCGCATGTGTTTCTTGGGTTGTTTCTCTCATTAGCGTAATCGTATGACTTCTGTTAAAAATAATCGTGTAAATACGTACAAAGTACTGTATCATCCTCACGATAATTCACGGACCGGTGTGTGTGTGTGTTCTAAGTTCCGTTGCAGTAATATATACTGTATACATACAAACACGCAGCAAATATACACACAAAGTACATAAAAAGGACAAACACAAAGATTTACCTTTAAATACAGTTCTTTTAAAGAGGAATACAAGCGGGAAATTAGAAAAATTCATTTCAAAAATATATCAAGCCACAGACTGATAGAGAACACAAAATGTCAGTCTATGCTTTTCACAGTTCGAACCAACATGGAGGAAGTCCAAACACGAGGTCGATGGACGATATTTTTTACATGTATCCAAGTCAAAGAGAAGGGTGGAAAGTGAAAGAGAGGAGATTGGGACCATACTCTGTACAGAGTGTTGTTGCTGCTTAAGCAGTCTCCTTGGCTATTGGGTACAATCCTGGACGGGTCGCCACTCTGACACAGTATACCAGCAAGCTGGCACTCATTTTGCCGACCTCAGAAGGATAACAGGTCGAGTTAACCCCACCTGGTATTAATTCAACAGCTGAGCGGGATTTGAACTCAGGACCCTAGGATCCAAAGCCCGCCACCCTAACCATTAAGCCAATACCAGGCATATAGTGAAAGCAGATCGCATAAAAAGGTTAAACAAAGCGATGTCGCCCAAAAATAAAATTTCACATTTTCAGCGGCTGGCTCACCTCCTGAAGTTTCGCCCGGCAGCACAGGGCCAAACACAGGCGGCATGGGGCCTGAAACGTACGTCCAATCGATGTGTTCAGATTGAAAGCACGGGTACTTTTGCCGTGTATTACCATCTTCTTCTCTATAATAGAAAAGGAGCTCGGTCTGGGTGTGCCTACGTCCGTCCCTGCTTGCAACCGGCCGGCAACAATTGTCCTATAGGGGATACCACAAATGAAGCATTAACGGTACCCCATCCATTCGCTCTGATCGCCATCTTTTTAGCAATCTCAAAACAGTATGATATAGTTGAATAAGGTGAGGACAGATAGATGGGCCACACCTGTGCGGAAGCCATTGCTTGGTGTGCCTCATTTACCCAGGCGTTCCCATTTTTTGTCCACTACCTGTACATATACAGAGTAATTTATACACTACTGAAATGACCAACAACTTATGTCAAGATGAATGCGAAGGGAGGGCTCAAAATTCCACAATTTATACGTCCCAAATATATATAGACATGCCATAATAAAGGAAATAAAGTTCATCTCCCATTGGTGTGACATATCACATGCATGCTGGAATCTTGCTAGAATTTGACTGTGAAACGTAGTATTGTTACGAATTTGGAAGCCTTGTGCACACAGACAGACAGCAGTCCACAAGTTTAGTTATTTCGATAAGTATGTGTTTATAGTTAGGGTCCCCTACCTGTGTCTAACGGGAATTACA
>CM068962.1:109112357-109125874 GCA_035128595.1 Eptatretus atami | reverse complement strand
CCACGACACCCGGCCAATGGGGTTGAGATTGCCACAGAGGGCAACTTTCCCACGACACCCCGGCAATGGGGTTGAGATTGCCACAGAGGGCGACTTTCCCACGACACCCCGGCCAATGGGGTTGAGATTGCCACAGAGGGCGACTTTCCCACGACACCCCGGCCAATGGCGTTGAGATTGCCACAGAGGGCAACTTTCCCACGACACCCTGGCCAATGGGGTTGAGATTGCCACAGAGAGCGACTTTCCCACGACACCCCGGCCAATGAGAGTGAAGATCGCCTCAGATGGCGATTTTCTCACCCCGGAAGAAAAATGAACAAGTAGTGCCAGGCACAAGAAATCCGCCCATTTAAGGCATAACGTTATTTTGGGGATCAAATTTAAATTTGATACATCCTTAACCTGAATGTTGATTATAAGGAATAGAATAAGGAATATTTTAGTCTTAGTTTGAAGTCAATTAAACCATTTTGTACGAAGTTATGAGCGAAAAACGATTTTGACCTTTTCGTGACCTGACCTTGACCTTTGACCTAATTGGACCCAAAAGTTAATGGGGTCGTCCGAGGTTCATTACCCACCTGTGGATACAATTTGACAGTGTTTGAGCCAGCCGTTTTCCCGTAAAGTTGTATTTTCGTAACCATGTTTTAGTTTTAATGGAAAATTTGTAATTTTGACCGATGACCATGACCTCCAAAACTTCGGACCTACCGGTCTTCACAAATATGCATTTTCACTATAGGAATGGGTAGGATTATAAGTGACAAATAGAATAAGGTTCACTATAAGCTTAGTTTGAAGTAAATCAGATCATTTTGTTCGAAGTTATGAGCGAAAAACGATTTTGATCTTTTCGTGACCTTGACCTTTGATCCAATTGGACCCAAAAGTTAATGGGGTCGTCCAAAGTTCATTGCCCACCTTGGATTAAATTTGATAGTGTTTGCTAAAGCAGTTTTGCCGTAAAGTTGCTAACAGACAAACAAACAAACAGACAAACAAACCGGACGATTACAATATTCCGCTCCTCCCTCCAGGGGGCGGGATAATAAAAAGGAACGCCAGGCTGGGAGGGTTGGTCGTCTTGGGGGTCACGGCTCTTGGTGCTGGCTGTTCGTCTGGTCCTGGGTCATCGTCGTCTCTGATCTTCTCCTTGGTCTTGGTTGATTGGTGCGTGGCCGGTTGGAGAGCGCGGTACCTGGTGCTTGGAGCGGCATCGTGTTGCGGTTTCGAGTCCCGCCGAGCCGGATCGTCAAGGGCCGCACGAGGCGGGAAAGTCCAAGCTAGCATCCTTACCTCCAGCTCACCTTCCCTCCGAGCTGGGGGTATCAATAAAGGCCGTGGCCATCATTTCTTTTGGGGTGTGTGCGTCTGTGTGTGGGCCCGTCTTAAAGTAGAATTGTGTAAGTGCTTTCTTTGCTCATTGTACATTGCATTTCTTATTCGGATAACTCTGTTCTTTGTGTGCTTCCCTCCTGATTATTATAAATAAATATCCCTTTTGTTAAATGTTCCAGCTCGTTTTTGTGTTTCTTTCATTGCTTAGCATGGTGCGTGTGAGAAATAGCGAAGCAGTAAATTGTTCATTTGGACCGACAGGCTCGGTAACCATCGCTCGGATTACACACGGTTCGAGCACGGTTACGGCTCGTCCCGCTCGAGGCCTGCCGAGGGTGTGAATTCCCCGGTAAGCTTTGCCGCTGGGTACTTAGGTATATTGAAGTTGGCAATTAACCCTACCCCACGCGATCAAATATTGGCGATTCATGGTCCTGTAAGGAACCTGTGCCTTCCGGACTTATCCGAGGGTCACAATCTAAATTCCGGTGTGTTCGGTGGAGCCGACTCGACTGCTCCCCTTAGCGGTCGTGCTCGCACCAATACCCGGCCCCACAAACAGTATTAATGATCGCATCTTTGTCATCTTCAATCTCTTACTTTCACCTTAAAATTCATCCCAACTTCTCTCAAAAAGCAATAATCCAATAGCT
Source organism: Eptatretus atami (assembly GCA_035128595.1). Taxonomy (NCBI): domain Eukaryota; kingdom Metazoa; phylum Chordata; class Myxini; order Myxiniformes; family Myxinidae; genus Eptatretus; species Eptatretus atami. The sequence goes on along the minus strand of CM068962.1, from coordinate 109,123,877 downwards.
GGGAAATGTAGGTAAAAGTGATACCTGTTTCACTCGGTCAGTCACTTGTTCAGATACAAGCTGCTGTGACCAAAAAACGAGCAAAAATTAGAAAGGCATTCTTCGACGTCACGATATGCCTCTGCCCACATTATTACATCATTATAATACTTGTACCAAGTTTGATTTAAATCCCTGAACCCAGATTCAAAATATTAAATAATTCTGGCTGCGAGACCATGTGTCCGATCAGGTTGAAAAAAAAAAAAAACATATTCCCATGATGACTAGATCATAACTGTGACGTTTCACGTAGATTGATGAAGCGGTTCAAGAGAAAAAATTTAAGATTTTCGTTCAATCCAATAAGACTGCCAGACCATGTTGTTGTTGTTCGTCTTTCGGCTGCTCCGTTAGGGTCGCCACAGCGGATCATCCGTTATGATCCGCATACTGATTTGGCACAGGGTTTACGCCGGATGCCCTTCCTGACGCAACCCTGGTCGCCTCTTACGACACAGGATAAGGATTGGGTTTCGCCATGATTCCGGGCTGCCCTACACCCTCTCATAGCATGGCCCAGCGCAGAGCTCCCGTCCTCAAGCGATCCTCAAACCAAGCCTCCGAGTAGCCGGATTACAGGCGCACGCCACTATGCCCGGTGACTGCCAGACCATGTGATCCATGAATTATTCATGAACACCCTGGTATCCCCAAGGTTGGGAAACACGTGGGTGAAGTTTCTCCTCAATCTGTCAAGCTGTCTGGAGAAGAGATTTTTAAAGGTTTATTCTACAAAAATCATAGCTACCAACCATGTGACCTATGACGTCACAGGTGGAGAACTTTTTGTTCCTCATAGATCGGCGATCGTACCTGTAAAGTTTTGCCCGATCTGTTCAACTGTTTCGGAGAACATTTTGAAGGTTTTCATGTTTTGTTTGTTTAAAAAAAAGGCTGCTGAACCATGCGACTGATGTCAACAATCCCCCCCCCCCCCATAAAATTTAGCCCAAGATGCCTTCAATTTTTTCTACTGATCGGATAAAGTATTCAACGTTTGCAATTATGACGTCATAACGAAACCACCTTTGACATCATCAAAAAAAATACAAATAAAATCGCACTTGTTTCCAACAGGAGTACTTCACATGTTCCAAGTTTGTACTTTCCATGGCATCGTTTAAGAAAGAGTCCAAAGTTTTCCTTTTTTCCAACATGGCTGCCACACCACATGACCTATGACGTCATACTTATTTAAAACATTCTGCATGAGTTGTCACACCCATGGTGAAAATTTAGTGTCAATCCGATATGCGGTTGCAGAGAAAATTAGCACGGACAGACGAACGTACAACACGAAAACATAATTCCTCCGGCGACTTCGTTAGCAGAAGCATAACAACCAACCTCATCAACAATCTTTGCACAAAGAAAACAATTCATCGCTGGAAGCTTATGACAGCATTTCCCTTGTGTCAAAACAAGGTTGCCGTGTTCATACAAAGAGGAGACTAGAGGAATCAAAACAAAATGAAAAAAAAAATCACAAACATTGATATCTGCGAATCCATCTCAAAGCTAATAAGTAAACCGACGCATTCAACGTCATCTCTAAATGGCAGGAACACGCGAAAGCCTGAATCACCATGAACAACGAAGTGAAACTAACGTAAACTCTTGAAAAAACCAACCAAATGTATTAGGAGTCAACTAATAACAGCCTTGGCACCCTTTCCATAAAAGAAGTCGACTCTCGGTTATAGTCCTTCTAGGAGGTAAGTGGGAAGGAGGGATGAGGGGATGAGGAGGACCCTATTTGTAAATGAGCAGCAAGACAAAAACATTAAAGAAAACCTTCCAATTTCTCAACACAAAGACAAGTGTAAGTTTAGTGACCGGATGTGAACAGGAAGGCAAGGACACGACCGGAGCAGGCACTAAAATGTAGCATCGGAAAACACAAGGGCAGAAAGACAGGCCTGCTTCTCATCTGCCTAATCAAGGTAAACAGGACGTAAACTGGGAGATATAAAAGGAACGCTCAAATGGCGCGTTCGGTAGGGTAGTGAATCTTGTGAAATAAACGATGATAATGAACAAGCAAGGTTGATGTAACTAAGCATGACGAGAGAAAGAAAGAAAAGGAAGGGGGAGGGGAATGGGAGTTGAGGGCGGGGGTGTGGGGGGGGGAGTGGGAGCATGGATAATTAATACCAACGCCACGCGGAACCTTCATGGCAAAGCCACAGCAGAGGGATTCAACCATTTCACACCACCGAGGTTTCCAGGAAGAGCAACACTCAAAATAAGAGTACTGAGAAGATGCAGTGAACTGCAATCACTGTTAAAAGGAAGGTTCGTTCAGCGAAAAGCCAGACATTATTCCAAGGCTAAAGATCAGCAGAAATAGCATGGGGGATAGGATTGGGGTGGGGGGGAAGGGGGAAGTTATTTTCAAAAGGCTCAAAAAGTGCACAAAGAAGCCAAATCAATAAGGAGGCAAGAAAGGTCTTACAAAGAGAGCCATGCAGCAGCAGCTATATATGAACCATAAAAAACTGTTCGCATCATTGAACAGAAAATGCAAAAGAAATTGCATTTCAGCAACGGAATGCTTTGTGAGTACCTGTTTATTTATTTGTTTGTGCTAAGTGCAAGCCGACTTTGGCGGGCAATGCGAGCACACAACGAACGTTACTGACGTTAACTATCCACGGCCTTTTTGTCATTTGTGTTCCTACCGGTTACGCACTTGATGAACCTCTGGGAATGGAGAAGAGACACAGAAAAATACATGCAAGTGCAACATGGTGATGTAGACGCTCTCTCTTAAACGCCTTAAAAACAATAAATATAATAATAATAATAATAATATAATAAAAGGTTTATTTTGATACATTACATCATCAGTCTTTTTTAAAGGTATTAAAAGCTATCCTGACAATATTTTTTACAACAAATGTGCATCAATGGTTGCAAGGTACATTAAACAGGTGTACAAGCTGTACAGCTTGCGATGCCACCTGCAAAATGTTGGTGGGGGGTGGGGTCGGTGGGTTCTTGGTGGGGGGGAGAGTGTTCAATAACACTGGGCTGCATTTGAAATATTTTTTTCAGAGGTCTAGGTTTTCTCAACGGTTCCTATATGTTTTTTGCATGCTGAATTCAGAAATGTATCTAATTTCGCTCAATCAGGTCAAGTTTTTATGCTATCTCAATTTTAAGGAAAAAAAAATAATCAAAATTTTGTTTTTTTAATTAGCATTTTTAATTCAAATCAGACTTACATTGACGAAAATGTACAAACTATACATATAATGACACACAGGTAACTTAATGTGGAAAGAAGTGCCTTCTCAATTACTTTCATTTCAATTTCAGAAAAATATAGATAAATCGTTGTTCTTGGCAACACCCAACTCAGTCGCTCCAGCAGTCGCTGTTTTCCTTCGTCTTTTTATGTTGAATTTCACATTAACGGTACTTGTGCGTCATTTATATATATAGTTTGTACATTTTCTGTCAATGTAAGTCTGATTTGAATTGAAAAAAATCTAATTAAAAAAACAAAAAAATTTGGATTTTTTTTTTCCTTAAAATTGAGATAGCATAAAACTTGACCTGATTGAGCGAAATGAGATACATTTCTAATTCAGCATGCAAAAAGCATATAAGGACGGTTAAAAACCTAGATCTCTGAAATGACGCAGACCAGTGTAATATGTGGGCACACAGGGACACACGGAGACCGTTGTGTTACGGGACGTCAAAATGGTCAATGTGGCTAAGCTCCTACACAAGGGTTAGTCAGTATAAAAAATAAAGGGATACGTCATCCGTGGAGATGTGGTAATTCGTCATCCAACCAAGCTCCTCCAATTTCTTACACCCTCTCTTCAAACCACCACTCACTCCGTCCTAAAATGAATGAATGAATGAACAAATAAATAAATAATAATAATGAAATGGATATTTTGGCTTGTCGATGCTAATGTAGCGTTCTCTGCACAATCGATCTCGGCCGTCATCGACTGCCCAGCTGCGTTTGAGTGCGCGGATCTAAAAATGTATAAACATCACAACGGCATTACGCTCACTGTTAAAGGTTATTTCGAGCACGAACCTGAAAATGCTAAATAACAAAACAGATCAATAAAATGCTCAATTTAGATATATAAGTAAATAAACACCAAGTGTACCCCCGATAAAAAATTTTCATCGTTAAAAGTTAGGGTCAAAACATCATATTGCAGAACAGGGTCATATTCAAATGACATGAATGAAGGATGTGGGAGGGAGGGAGGGGGAGCGGCTATTGGAGTGGGAGTAAAATTCCGATTTCTTCTGTACTAGATTCTCTGTTACGAACGTCGGTGCTGCCGAAGCAGTTTCTTGGCAAGAGTTATACTGGGTGGTTTGCCATTGTCTTCCCAGCAGTAGTTTTTGGCAGGGATATGGAATTTGTTCATGGGTCCGGCATAGCTCGCCCACTTCTTCACGAAAGACAACGTGGGGCCTTTAACGTCCACCACTAATGCGGCAGACGGACACCCAGTTAACATCCATCTGAGGGACGAGACACACACACAAACACACACACACACAACACACACACACACACACACACACCACACACACGAATCACCCTGGCTGTGAAACACAGGATGACAGTTCATCGGTGGGCCGAGATGCAATCTCAGGCTACACAGCTTCGAGATGAGTCTGAATACCTCTCAGCCACCCTGCCAGCCCGGGGGATAATTGGGTGATAATAATGTTTTATTCAATTCGAGGAAACAAGGGAAGGAGATTAAAGTAAACCAAATGGAAGATCGGGCATTGGTTGGCTTTGAGGAAAGTTGGGTGGGAGTGGGGTCTACAGAACATGTGTGAGTAAGTTCCACCGTGTGCTGCCTTTTTGGCTGCTGGTTGCATCATTGGTTAGGGGCGCAGCTATGCGCTGATGCAGTGCCCCGATTACCAGTATACTGGTGCTCATTTCGCCGACCTCGGAAGGATGACAGGCTGAGTCAACCCCCTGGTGTTAATTCAGTAGCAACGGGGCTTGAACTCAGGACCCTAGGATTCCCAAACCACCACCCTAACGCTAAGCCAACACGAGGCTTGTGTTAGGTGGTAAGGTGGATAAATTGGATAAAGTAAGGTGGATAGGTGATAAATTCACTAAACTTCACGAAACACTAACCCCTCGTTCACCACACACAAACAATAAAATCAGGAAAACAGGTGCTCTGACGATTATGTGGCCACCCCAAGCAGCGAGCACAAGAGACAAATGAGCGAGCAAAAGATATCAGCTGTCAGAACAAATGAAAAATCAGCTGATCAAGCCCCCATCACAGATTTATAACGCCACCGACCATTGGCTGCAAATGCAGCTCGCAGGTTTACAATAGTCCAATGATCAATCAATGATTCAATGGCAGCATCAATTTCAAAGATGCGTCGTGTTACGTGTTTGAACACAGAATCATAAAACCAGCAAACAAAGTGCTGCCCTGGCTCGACACATTTACCAGCTTACTTAGTGCACAAAAAAAAATAAAACAATAAAATTAAAAACTATTGTTATCAGAAACAGTAAGCTGTTTCGATACACCAGATGGATTTGGGGGGAGGGAGAGAGCAAGGGGGAAAAAAAAAAAGCGAGCAAGCATTGGTCTGGTCCACGTGATGCAAGGCTCCCACAATGATCTCTCAAGCATTCAATAACCACGAAGGTATGGCTTGGATCACATGGGTCCATCGTCTCTCTTACGTAGCCAGCTCTCGGACTGAATTTTCCAGTCCATGTCTTGTATCGAGAGACTTCCTTTCCATCAACAGAAGCAAAGGAACGCATCAAAAAACAACCACGGAAGATAAAAATGCAGGACCCCCAGTGACGCAGACCTAAACGTCACCAAAATTATTTTTAAAACGTTTTCATGTCATGCAAGCGTTTTGCAATTTATTATATTACATTGCTTCTTTGTAAAGACGATGTTACACCAAGTCGTGTGTTCAAGCTTGTGAGCTATGAATACAATAAAATAATTTCCATCAAATTTTTGAGTCCACCATGTCCATTCAATTTTCGGTGCAGTCGTTGTCATCGCAAGTACTTCTCAGAAATGTAATTTGTGCCAAGAAATCAAACTCATCTTGAGCCAGACATGACAGACAATATGGTGTTTGTAAACTTGTACAATCCGACGGAGCACAAATCACTTTCGGTGTTGGGATTAAATAACCTCACGATGGGGGAAATGAAATCTTTATTGTCTTGTAATCTGATCACATGACTTTCACAATTCCTTTTACGCGTGTCAGTGTGTGTGTGTTATTATATTTGAGTGTGTGTGCGGAGAAAGTTTGTTGTTGGCTGCTGCTGTCTCCACACTCGGTGGGTTTCAGGAGATGGAACGTGAGACCCACAGGTCTCAAAGATTCCACCTCCGTTCGTGTGTGTGATGTGTTTCATTCCCATTTTTGTCTTCACGAATTTCAAATTTACCTCGACTTGAATTAGATGCGTTAAAACTGCGTGTTTAAATAAAAGGTCAAAGGCAACTCCAGAGCATGCCGTTGAAGCCGAGATTTCTTCCCAACTGTTGAGCTTTATTTTTGGGATTCCCAGTTGCAAGCACCTGCGATTCAATTAAGTGAGACAAATTGGCTACAGCTGCTTTCAAGAGTGAGAACCATGATTGGAAGAGATTTTTTTTTTACCTCCACCCACCAAAGGTGTACAGAGATTGTTTCACCCGTTTGTTTGTTTGTTTGTTTGTGTGCAGGATATCAAAAAGTGTGGACGGATTCGGATGAAATTGATTTGGTGGGCAGGTCAGGTGTGCGACGACGACGAACTGATTAGATTTTGGTGAAATCGAAATCCAGTCCGGGCGGAGATATGCCTTACCAAGTGCCCTTCTCGTATATAAATATTTTCAGCTTAAACGAACATTGTTTATCATCATTACAACTCACTCGTCTTGAGAATGTCAATACATAGCTGTCGATGTGGTTTGAAGAGTGGGCTTATATATATATATATATATATATATATATATATAATTATATATATATATATATATATATATATATTATATATATATATATTTAATGGGGTTCTCGAGGGATTTGGTTAGACTTCCAGGAAGTATGTGGGTAGTATCCAGCCACAGTAATGTGACAATACACTCCAATGTCACAAAATATTTATTATTTTTTTCATTTCATAAATTTTTTCATATTTTGTAAACTTGACAAAAACAAACACGATCCATGTGCTGCAAACAAAATACTTAGATTAGCCACCGTGGAAAAGCAGGATCAAATTAATTTAGGTGTGGAGTTTCAGGAGACTGGAAATCATCGGCACAAGCATGTCATCGATGTTGACAGGATAGCACAGAGTCCGGAGATATTCACTTTTGAGCTGTCTCCTGTGGTTCAATTGCAGACCTGACTACAAAGTGTAATCCTTGTGATGGATGAATGGAGAGGCCACAGTCCAATGGGGAGGAGATAGGGGTTGGGTGGGGGGGGGTAGAGGCACGAATCGGTCAGCGGTGACGTTGGTAGACAATGTTATAAAAGGCGGGGACAGTCAGGAACCCGGAGGGAGAACTGCCTGACAGGAAGCTGGGAGGTTGGGGAGGTTGACAAGAACAAACCGATTAGATATTGGTTCAGGGTCCGGGATCAAGACCCGGCCTATCAGTTGGATACAAAACGAAACAGTTCAGTCTGGCAGAGGTATGCGCTTACAGAGTGCTGTTGTAGTTGTCTCCACAAATCCATCCAGTCTATCGACTGCAATTTAGGTAGGAAGGCCTTAAGGACATTTGTTTGTTTGGTTGTGGGAGCAGACAGGGCTTTTCTCATTGTGCTAGTTATGGGTATTGCTTGTTCTTTGTATATCCTGGCCCTTGCTGTTACTTAATACACTTTACAAACCTGACTTGTTCTCTGGCATGAACCCTGGTTGTTTGCGTGGCTTTGTCTGTCTCTGGTGGTTTAACAAATCCTGCTAAAGGTGAATTAGTCGCGGTTCCCTGTACCGACCAGAAGCTCGCATCACGTGATCAAGGTTTGGTCGGCCTGACGAGATGATCAGGCTGGATGCCTTTCAGCGTGATCCCTCACCTGCTTTTGCGGACTCCAACCTGTACAGAAAACACGGTTGTGTAGTGGCAGAACCGACGGGAGCTTTCAGGCAGGTGACAGTCGCAGTCATTTTACACGACTCACGGGATTCAAACCGGGAAACTGGAACAGTTTGGCGACTGCAACATTGGTTGATCAGGTGGGGATTGACCCTGAGGTGATCGTGCTTGAAATTGAAATTGCGGAGTGTGAATAATAATTTTTCTTTTTATTAAACCACCGCCCGGTGTCGGACCAAGACAAACAGGACCAGGGGAAACGCAAACCAGCTAGACGCCACGTGACCCCGATGGACATAGAGGGGGAATGCCACCGGAGGGCACGGTGGAGTCACTTCCACTGTCTGTTAGTGAGCCTCCTCAGTAAGGCCCCGTGCATTCCACACCAGTATCACAAGGCAATGAGCAATGGTTTGGTATCAAGCAGGGAGCAGCACTGTTGGCTCCAGCACAGCAGCGGGAAACAGCACGACCTGTCAGCAATTTGTGGCCATGATTGGCATGTTTGAAGAATGGGGGCTGACTTGAGGGCTGCCAGGCAGCAGGAGAGGGCTGGGCAGCTAAGCTGACAGGATGAGACAAAGATTGAATATGGGCCACACCAAGATGGATATTGGGGTAGACAAAGCTTCGACCAGACATGAGGGCTGTGACCATGGACACAGCATGGAATGGTGGTAGGCAGGCCATGGCATGGTAGAGGGATTGAGGGCGACACGCAAGGTAACCGGGGCCAGCAGCAAGGAGCGGACATAGCAGAACAGTGTTGGACAGGAAATAGCACCACTACAGGGTAACAAGGGAAAATGAAAATAATGACCAGGGAGATAGAGAAGAGACTGCGAAGAAACGGCACCTGTGCTGGAGGATAAAGGAGAGTGAAACCAGCACAGGCGAGATGAAATTAAAAGACTGGGTGAAGGACAGACAGCAGCACGGGGGGGGATAAAGTGAATAGGAAGAGATGAGGTCAAGGATGTGTGGCGGAAAATGTGTGCAGGGATACGTGGCCCCCCCACAGGTGCAGGGAAAGCTGAGGAATTCGCGCTGGTAGAATCAGCGCGGGCACGATCGTAGTGTGGAGTTGGCGATTAGCTGCAACAAACAGTTGCGTAGACAACCTACGTTTTGATGGTGCAACCAGGGAGGTGAGAAGTCCACGCAACAGGCTGGATTTGATTCTCTCCACAGGGAGGTGGCGTGCCGTGTGTGTGTGTGTGTGTGTGTGTGTGTGTGTGGTGTGCCAGTCCCCGCATGAGCTGCTCGACCAGCCATTCCGAAGCCTCAGCACAGTCACCGTGTTTGGAAAAGGCATGGCCAATATACAACTGTGTGCCACAGCGTGCAGTTACAGATTGCATGTGGGCGTTGGGAAATTGTAGTGCGCAGGCACGTGCTGTGCAGTGCACATATGAGCCTGAGTGAGGTAAGTTGAGGGAGGTGGAGTTAATGTGGCATAGCGTGAGTTGAGCGCATGTAGTATTGACAAGGAAGGAAAGAACGCTATCGAGAAGGTCGCAATCAGTGATGAACTATGTAATGCGAGCGTTTAGAGCGAAATTCCCTTAGGGTTAGTGTGAGCGTTGATTCCAGCTTGGTGAGCCAAGGGTGTGGACAAGGGGCGCACATGTGGGAGCATGTGGTCGTATTGGTGAGCATGTCGTGTATGTGGTAGTATGTCGGAGCATGTGTAGTATGTGTAGTATGCATGTATGCCATGCAGGACCTTGCCAGATTAGTTAGGTTGCGATTTAAATGCTCCCTCTGGGTTTTCATGGAAAACCCAGTGGATTAAAAGAATGTGCGCTTAGTGAGTTTCAACCCCCAGTAATTCCTTACAGAGGAAGATGGGGGCAGGAAGTTAAACTTGGCGGTGGGGCGTGAATCCTCCTTAGCCTTACAGAAAGGAGGGGGGAATGAGATGCAAGGTAATTAATGCGGTGTTCCCCACAAACATTGCAAGAAGTGGGACACCGCGGATGCACCGGGGGAGGGGGGAACATGGGAACCCCGAGAAGAGGCTTGCCAGCAGGCCGGGTTCGTGCGCATGCAAGAAGCCTGTTGCAGCGCATATGAGCCAAGTGGGCTATGGCAGCCACGGCAGCGGATCTCTGGTGGGTACCGTTGTGAACCCCGCGGAGTTTCGCCGGTAGTATGACACGTGGCCAAGCCATTGGCTGTGGTGATGCATTGAGGCCAAGCTGGGCCTCGGTTGATCACGGCTGTGGGATCATCTCCATGGGGATCCAATGAATTCCCCTGGACGTCTCATGACAGATTGTGCGCTGAACATGGGGGCACGACACCCCGGCCAATGGGGTTGAGATTGCCACAGAGGGCGACTTTCCCACGACACCCCGGCCAATGGCGTTGAGATTGCCACAGAGGGCAACTTTCCCACGACACCCTGGCCAATGGGGTTGAGATTGCCACAGAGAGCGACTTTCCCACGACACCCCGGCCAATGAGAGTGAAGATCGCCTCAGATGGCGATTTTCTCACCCCGGAAGAAAAATGAACAAGTAGTGCCAGGCACAAGAAATCCCGCCCATTTAAGGCATAACGTTATTTTGGGGATCAAATTTAAATTTGATACATCCTTAACACTGAAATGTGATTATAAGTGAATAGAATAAGGAATATTTTAGTCTTAGTTTGAAGTCAATTAAACCATTTTTTGACGAAGTTATGAGCGAAAAACGATTTTGACCTTTTCGTGACCTGACCTTGACCTTTGACCTAATTGGACCCAAAAGTTAAGGGGTCGTCGAGGTTCATTACCCACCTGTGGATACAATTTGACAGTGTTTGAGCCAGCCGTTTCCCCGTAAAGTTGTATTTTCGTAACCATGTTTAGTTTTAATGGAAAATTTGTAATTTTGACCGATGACCATGACCTCCAAAACTTCGGACCTACGGTCTCACAAATATGCATTTTTCACTATAGGAATGGGTAGGATTATAAGTGACAATAGAATAAGGTTCACTATAAGCTTAGTTTGAAGTAAATCAGATCATTTTTGTCGAAGTTATGAGCGAAAACGATTTTGATCTTTTCGTGACTTGACTTTGATCCAATTGGACCCAAAGTTAATGGGGTCGTCAAAGTTCATTGCCACTGTGGATTAAATTTGATAGTGTTTGCTAAAGCAGTTTTGCCGTAAAGTTGCTAACAGACAAACAAACAAACAGACAAACAAACCGGACGATTACAATATTCCGCTCCCTCCCTCCAGGGGGCGGGATAATAAAAAGGAACGCCAGGCTGGGAGGGTTGGTCGTCTTGGGGGTCACGGCTCTTGGTGCTGGCTGGTTCGTCTGGTCCTGGGTCATCGTCGTCTCTGATCTTCTCCTTGGTCTTGGTTGA